>CM061048.1:57954572-58138507 GCA_030762985.1 Adelphocoris suturalis
AATAGTAACAATAACAATATTAATTTCAAAAAGGATGTAAAAGGGCTGTCCACAACCTATCATAAACTTCTCACATAAGTCCACTCCCATCACAACTTATTTCCGTCTTTCTCCACTACCATAGTCTCTCTTTAGCATATTTGAAATAAATTGAAAATTTATAAATTTGATACCACCTTTCTAAATTTCTTACATTAAAAATTGTTCCTATTGCTACTTAATTTTAAGCTTCCTACCATTGGTTCCACCTACCAACCATGTACCTACCTATCATTCATTCTTCATCTGTACAACTTTGTATCCACCCCCATTGGTCAACCATTTTGTTTACTTAGAAAACATCCGATTCTTTAGCCATGTCCATTCAGATACCACCTAACTGATCATCAACCACCATCTATTCCATACTGTAAATTCCATAGATACACTTCATAGAAATCTGTTCATGAACTGTAACCACCACCATCTCCAACATCCATCCAATAACCAATAGTACCATAAATGTAGTTTATAAACAACATATCGTAGTTTATAAACAAAAAACTGTGACATTAGTACCTATCTATTAATGAAGAACAATATTGTAAGTACCACCAATAGCTATGTTATTGTAAACCTATGTACTATATTCTCATAAGAAGCTGTGATGTATAGACAACTGTGTCAACTCATGACATTTTTCCTGTATAGGTTTGTTCATCTGCATGAATAGGGTCCTGCTCCAGGACCGAAACGTCGCAGAACAATTAAAACCCTGTTAAACATCGACTAGCCTGGTCATTATCAACCTCAATTATATATATATATATATATATATATATATATATATATATATATATATATATATATATAATAGATTTTAGCGAATTTTTGAAGAAAATTAAGCTATTGCTCTCGCCTCAAAATTTGTAGAATGAGAATTTTTGAAAAATTTTTATGCAGAAATCCGTTTTAGGGTATTCTGAATCATATTGTGAAGTTTAACGCATTTTTTATGTATGTTTGTATTTATGTATATATGTATGTATATATGTATGCATAATGTGTCATTCCAGACGATAACTGTCCGTAGAATTGTGCTAGAAACTTCAAACAAATTTTAAAATGTTGAGGACACAGAACGAAAGTTCAAGTTCGTTGGCCAGCATGATCGGATTATATCTTCGGGTTGAAATTTTCAAAAATGTAGTCAAAAATGTCAAAATAGCCTGTTTTTTGCGATTTGTTGTGCGAAATAATTTTTTCAGCATACTAACATGTGGTATATTCGGAATCAGCGTAAAATTTCCTATAAGAATATGTATCAAGTTTTCAAAAATTTCAAAGTTGAAAAATCAGTCAAAAATCGAAATAATGCCGTTCGCTAGTTGTAAAAATCGGTAATATTTGCATGAAACATTGTCCAAATTCAGATTGAACTACTCTTATGGAAGTATACCTGTATAACCCATCATAGAACCATGCTGTTTAAGGCTAGAACCATGCTGTAGATAGAATTTGATCCCATGTTTGTCTATCAAAATCATAAACTAAAATTTCTCTAAACGATCAATAGCGACTGAAACGTCGAAGATTTTTTTCAAAAATTCGCTCATCGGGTATGCTGCATGACTGGACTTTTTTATAGATTTTTTCCTTGTCAATTTAATTTAAGTTATCATCAATGTTATTTTGAAACAATGTGATTTTGTTTCAATTTACGGTTGCCAAGAAACTACCAAATATTGAAACAACAATAAAATTAACCGAGAACATGAAAAAAAGAAAGAGTTACATTAAAAAGTTGTTTTTATGGGTTCTTTTTTTTTATTTTGTTTTATTTTTTTCGTGTAATTGAAAAGCATAGTTTTTGGATTTCCTCATCTGTAACAAACTACCGATATCCTGACATTACGATAATTCGATATAGAGAGTTATCGAGACGCGAGTTAAAATACCCAAGCCACGTGCGTTGACCTCTGCCCACGAACTGCTCATCCCGGTGAAAGACTCGGTGCGGCCGCGCATATCAGAAAATGTCCCACAATAGCGAGAAAAAAGCGGCCGCGCCACAAAAGCCCCGGAGCCGGAGGATCCTCGCATTGAAGTAGTCCTCAAGGCGTGGGAGGGTGTAAGGTCACAATGCGTGATGGCCGGCCGCATTCAGATCCTACCTTTGTCCGGCTCCGTCATTTGACTTGCATATCAATGTTCTTCCCCCCTTTCTCAACCGGAGGCCGTCCTCGGGCACAGAGAGAACACCGAGGGAGTACGAGGAGGACAGCAGAAGGAACCCACAAAAAGGGAGGTCGTCAGAGCATCGCGACATCAGTGCTGGAGACTCTAATGAGACTTCTTCAGTCCTCCCGAGGTCCAAATCAATACCGTCATCAAAAGACTCGAATTGATCGTTTCTTAGTGTAATTGACGTGATTCATTTGGACCACTCTGTGAGGAAGGAGCCATCGCTGTACTCAGTTACTTTCACAACATCATAGACGGGACAGGGAATACAGTTACTGTTGTCGGGTTGCATTCTGAAACTCGGTTTTTTTTATACTCGAAGTTATCATTCCCTATAAATCCACTATTAACAATAAAAAAAAAGTTCATGCAGCATCACCGTATGAGCACATTTTCGTAAGTTATAGTATTATATTATGTTACTTTGTTTTGAAATTTGAGCACTTTAAGTGCAAAGAAATTGTTAACCACAAATTTTATGACAAATAAACTCGTTCCAAATCACATTCTACTTTTCAAAACAGATTTTGGATGAATAACAATTTTTCAGTTTTCTAACTCGATTCTTCATCAAATATAAATTAAATTTAAGTACATTTTCACCATTATTTGGTGTGTAAATTTTTTAATGTTCTAAATTATTGTTGATTAACTTCTTTTGACCACTATTATGATAAAAAGGATTTACGATGAAATAATTTTTTGACGTTGGTCATTTTTTTTTGTCATTTTTAGTGATTTTTGAACACATTTTTGAAAAGTGACCAATTTATTGTGCTCAAAAATTGTTGGCCAAGCGACTCATCCTTTCGTTTAAAAAGCTGGATATTTGGCGCAGGAACGGAATTTTTATCTCAATCCCAAGGAGAGTTATCGTCTGGAATGACACATATATATACATACGTATATAAACATAAATATAAAAAAAGCGTTAAACCCTAGGATTCGTTTCAGAATGTCTCAAAACGGGTTTCAATTTGATTTTTCGAAAATTTTGATCTTAACATTTTTGGAGCCATTGCAATAGCTTCATTTTCTACGAAAATTGTTCATTTTATTTCACTTAGTTCATGCGGTTTAGTTCTTTTAAGTCTTCTAAGTAGATCTTTGGTGTCAAGGAGCTGAACGACATCCTCGTTAACATGATCTCTGAGCCTCAAAAGGTGATTGACGGCTTGCTTGCGGATAACCTCATTGACAGATTCAACTTTCAACTCATAGTGTAACCTGTCGTTTCTGAAGTATCTGTATGCATCAACGCATGTACGCAGAACATTATTCTGAAAGCGCTGAATAATGTTGCGGTTACTTTGTGCAGTGCACCCCCACAGTTCCGCACCATATGTCCAGACAGGTTTGAGGACTTGGTTGTACAGTATGAGCTTATTGTGGATAGACAGTTTTGAGTGTCTTCCCATAAGCCAGTACATTTTCCTGAATTTGATAACTAGTTCAGACTTTTTCTTTTTAACATGTGATTTCCACCTCAGTTTGGCATCGAGTGTCATCCCAAGATATTTAATTTCATTGGCATGAGGAATCGCCTTGTTGTCAAGGAAGGCTGGCACGTAGTTGATCCTTTTATTGTGAAATCAACATGTACAGACTTCGCTTCATTCAATCTAATTCTCCATCTTTTTGTCCATTCATGGATGCGGAGGATGAAGTGGTTTAATTTTGTAACTGATTCGATGTTGGTTTCTCCTGTCGCCAAAATTGCGGTGTCATCTGCAAACGTGGCAGTTGTATTTTCCTCAGTTTCTGGTAGATCGCGAGTGTAAAGCAGGTACAGTAGTGGTCCTAGTACACTGCCTTGTGGAACTTCAGCATGAATCTTCAAAGGCTTCGAGAAAGCGTCGTCTTGTTTGATTCGGAATTATCGGTCGCTCAGATAAGACTCCAGAATTGCTGCATAGCATGCTGGTAGAATTCTGCGAAGTTTGTGAATAAGCCCTTCATGCCACACTTTATCAAAGGCCTGTGACACATCCAGAAAGGCTGTAGAGCACACTTTTTTCTCTTCGAATGCTTTTTCAATGAGACTTGTAATTCTGTGGACTTGGTCTATGGTGAAATGCTGTTTTCTGAAGCCAAATTGTTGCTTTGGAATAAGTTTTCGTTTCTCTACAACTACAAGTAGTCTCTTATGAAGGAGTTTTTCAAATAGTTTTGAAAGCGAAGGTAGGAGTGAAATATTCCTGTAGGACTTTAACTCATTTGGCGGTTTGCCTGGCTTGGAAATCATGATTACTTCTGCTATTTTCCATAACTGAGAACGTAACGAAATTTAATGGCACTATTTATGATTTTTTTTTACTTGACTATTGTCTTTTGGGGAAGATATTTCAGGATTAAACCAGTGATCAAGTCATATCCCGGTGCTTTTTTTGGGTTAATCTCCTTCTGAATTGTTCTTTGTACTTCTTTGACAGTGACAAATGGAATGGAAATATCTGGTTCCGACGGCTGGACCACTTCAAGAGGTTCTGCGTTAGGCACTCCAGGGTTTGTTGTGAAAATATCAGCCAGATGATTTGCAAAGACATCTGCTTTTTCTTTTGAGCAAATTAAATTGGTCAAATTTCAAAAAATGATCACAAAAAATTACTAAAAATGACTAAAACCGGCCAAAAATCTTTTCTATTTTCATCAGAACTTTATTCAAAAAAAGTTTATTAATGACGAACTAGAACATTAAAAAACGTATTCTGAAAATTATGGTGAAAAACGTACCTAATTAAATTTCACTCATACAACCGGAATTTTGCCGAAAAATTGATATAAAAAAGCTGAAAAATTCATAAACATCCGAAATCTGTTTTGAATCATAGAATACGATTTAGAGCGAGTCATTTGTAATTAAAAATTGCATTGTACTCAAAGTGCTCAAATTTCAAAACAAATTATCATGATATAATACATTAATCCACGAAAATTCGCTCATACAATCATGCTGCATGACTGGAACTTTTTTTCTTGTTTTAACTCTCGCCATAGTGTAATGCATGCATTGCTTTCCAACATGTTTTCGACAGTGATCCCTTAATTTTACACAGCAGTGTAGTTGCCTCCAGAGACCTGTAAACCTAAACGCATTCATACAGGTCTATTGTTACCTCGTGTGAAGGAGGCCGAAAACAATTAGTATCAGAAGCAACTATCTTATCTTTCTCACATATTCGACCTGGTTTTTTGAAATGTTTCATACGATACAAAGTTCCGAAAATATAGGATATATGATCATTTTATAATGAGTATTTTTTAAATGTTGAGGGGAAATTCCTAGATCTTGGTGGTAAAAGGGGTATACAGGTAGGTAGGTCCCCTACCTCTCTTCAGTGATCTTGATCGTGGCTTATATAAATTACCAAGATGATTGAAGAATGCACTCAATGCCCTCCACGTATTCCTGCAGCATGAGAAACTTGCAAATCGCCTCGCGTAATTTCGTCTCGACAGGCCATAAAATATGATATATCGGTGGGTATAATCCGTCTCGAAAACCATCATCTTTGAAGCGACAATCAGCGAATGACCCCGTAATAGTCCGTATTCCACGCTAACAGGGAGAAGATGCAAGTTTCTCGTCTAAATGGGTAAAATGCACCGCGAGTCGTGTCCGTCGCCCTTCTCGATCGTGTTTCTGACACTTTCTAAGGTTTCTTCCGTTCCCGGTGCTCGCTCGGAGCACGAACCCGAACGGTCAGGTGCCTGTCAGAAAATGAGAGAGGGTCAGTTTTTATGCGGCACCTCCCCTCTCGTCATCCGCCACCTGTCACCACCTACACAACTTTCCGGATGGCTGCTCGCGTTTCACCCCGATCGCCCGCACCCCAAACACACGACGACCCTGATGTCACTTGTCAGTCCACGTTCGGTTGACCTTTTACTAAAAGAAATCTTCGCAGGCCGATTGAAACTTTTTTTTTCCCCTTTTCTATATCCCTGATTCTCTCTTTGAAGCTTCTTTACGCAGAATGAACACCGACCGATCCTTCTCACGTACACAAAAGTTTCGCCAAGTTCATTTTTGGTAGGTTTTTGCGAGACTTACGCAATCTTTTCTCTCCGAAAAGCCAAAAAAGCACAATATAATCTGGGGAAAAAATCTTCATCAGGTATCAAACAGCCTAACGTGTTTTCCCACAGGCTGAATGGACTCGACCTGTCCTAGATGAAAGTAAGAAAATCACAATATCGCCTACTTTTCTTTGTTCGAAGTGTTACGGTTCGGTCGGCTAAAGTGAAAAACTAGATCCTCTCAATCCTCTGCACTTGCCAGGTAGAAACAAATTAATCCATCCAACCTCGATTTATTTATGTGTTTCGGTATTGAGGCCTTGAAATTGTCGTGTTCTGGTTTTTTCCTACCAAAAAACTCATACTAAATTAAATTCAGCCATTCGAAAAAGATTTTGAAATTTTAGATTTTCAGATTTTAGATAGATTTGATTTTTTAACGTTTAGATTTTGGATGTTTAGCAGTTTTTATGGATTTTTTTAAAGCAAATATTGATGAAATTTAAGGACGTTTTTCAGCATACCTTTGTGGAAAATAGTTTTAATGTACTGTTAATCGTTGTGTGCTTTGTCTTGACTAAAATTCTACTAAAAATAAAAAGTAAACGATTTGTGGCCGTTTTTTAGCCATTTGTTGTGATTCTTTAACATATTTATTGAAGGTTGAGCAATTTATTGTGCTCAAAAATTGCTGGTCAACAAACTTACCTATCCTTTCATTTGGGAAGCTCAATTTTTGGCGCAAGAAAGGGATTATCATCTCAATCCTAAGGATAGTTATCGTATGGAATGACACACACACGCTAAACGTATATTAATCATTCTACTCGCCATTTTGAAAAAAGCCGAACGCCGAAATATCAAATTTGTTAGTTTTTCCTTTAGTCACTTTTTATTTGTCTCAAATTTTCATTGCACATCTGTGCCAAAAGAATATACTATTCATCTAGAACCGTTTCGAACAATCAAAACATACATACATATATATATATATTAGGGATCCGTCGATTCCCGATACCGTTTCTTGATACCACCGATTCTTAGGCATTGGTATCGGTATCGAGAATCGATCGCCTTAAGCCGATACCGATACCGCCCGGTGATGGGCGTTTTATTACAGACTAACAACGAAGATGGTTGTACCGTGCAACGGTTGTGTGAAGTTAGCAGTTGCGAAACATGAATTGTCCAAAACACAACTTACAATTATAACTTTGTTTACAAGTAGGCTTGTGTTATTTTGTTTCTGACAACAGAAGCATTAGACAAAGCTATGTTTCCCAAGTATAAAAGCCTAGAGCCAGTCTTATTTGGAAATACCTTACAGTTACCGACGAAAAACTAAAAAACCACAGTTAGTACGGCAGGAAACATCTGCGACCAGAAGAGAAATCGTCTGGACCCAGACAGAATTAAAATGTTGGTCTTTTTAAACAAAAACCTTAAGTAGAACAGATGGAGAATAAAGGTTTTATTATCCATGTTTTGTTTGTATTTAAAAATTACCTCATTTGCAAATATATTGGGATCAATTTTTTGTAAGTATAAGTTATATGTTGTACAAAAAAAATTTGAATATATTACTAGTTCAAGAGGAATTTTTGTTTTTCACCAACAGGTAAGTTAGGTATTATGCGCCGATGGTATCGGTATCGAGAATCGGGAATCGATTTTTTAGGTATCGGTATCGGTATCGGGAATCGATAAATTTTGGTATCGACTCATCTCTAATATATATATATATAAACATGTATAGTGAAAGGAGTCGTTTCAGAATGCCTCAAAACGGATATCAATGAAGAAATTTTTCAAAAATTCCTTTTTTAAAATTTTTGGAGCCATTGCAATAGCTTTATTTCCTACAAAATTTTTTTAAATAAAATGATGAAATATAATAGATCTCCCTTGATGATTCACTGCTATTTCTGAATACCTTATCCATGTTAGTTTTCATATGACACTCGCGCACGGATAGCCTACTTGATGAGTCAGTTATGTGTTGAAAGGTTGAGTTCAACATGTGCTTGTTGATACTAGGGGAAAGTATCGAGGTTTCCAATACTCGTTATTCACCTGTGATTCAGGTAAAATCCATTCGTTTGGAGAATCGCCCACATTTCTCCTCCCGACCGATAAAAATCAGGATTGATCGTTTGCATAATTCCCGGGTGTAGGGGGGACCGGCAGGGGAGAGGATGCCATCGAAAGCATTTTGATGGAAGGGCGTGTTTCTAATGTGATATTGTGTGGTGCCCACTGTCCCATTGTCTCTGGCGGCCAATACCCTCCTCTTAGAGTCCGACGCTGGAGATAATCATCTGGGCTCAAGACATTAATCAAACAATGACGGCCATCCACGTGCCCAACCTAACTGGAACAGCGGTTGGGGAACAATATAATTGAGGCTGTCGTTGACTATTATCGGAGAGATATGTAAAGGTGTGTACCGTGATTCTGCATGGTCCATCGGCCAAGGCAGGACTCGAGGAGAACTGAGAGATGTCTTTTGATGAACGCTCTCAAACAATGTCTGAGCCCCAGTACTTTGTCTTGGTTTGGGAGGTCAATTGTCCGTTTCTTTCTTTGTTTCTAATTACTTCGAGGGATATTTTTCATTCATGACGCATCCATCTCCCTTCACATGAATGGTACTGAACCGTTTTTAACACTGTTCGAAACTGCAGTACTTTGACTTTTACATATGGTACAGTAAATAGTCGAAATCGTCAAAACTAGCTTCAAATAATCATAACAGGATATGTTTGTTTCCCCAGGTTACATGGGGTGGATAGAGGAAGCTTACATTTGGAACAATAAATTGGGTATTCCAATTCCGTGAGCTGTTGACTCGGGCTGGTAGTGCTCGTATAGTTTGATTTGAGTCACCAAGTGCCCTCTATAATAAGAATTCAGAACTTACGTCTATCATGCTAGCCCATTTAAAGAGGTTGGATTGTTAAGCCCTATCAAGCTCAACCTTCAAATCGTACTTTCCCTTGTAAGAGGAAACAAATGAAGCTAGTGTATTTTAGTAGAGGAAATGTAAAAATCGGTTATGGTCAGCCCTTCTGGCCCTTCAGAAGGGTTGAAATTCGGGATTTGATTAGAAGATGCCTTTCTTTATCTGGGTAGCAGGAAAATGGGGGTGGTCTGACAATTAGGGTAAGCAAGAAAGGGTTTTGAAAAGTAGAGTTATTACATAATGGCATGTTTTGGTAGGGAAGGGGTGTAGATAGGGACCTGATCATCCCAAGTTCGAATAGAGGCGCAACTTCGATTAGTGAATGAAAAATATGGAGTCCTGTCATGTCTGAACTGGAAAATTAAGTTTAGTGGTCATTTGTGCGCCATTTACTGGAAACATAAAATGCAAACCACTACTTGGGAGGAAAGTATGGGCCTTTTATAAAGATGTTCTCTCTCATTTTTAACAAGAGTGCATCTACCCAAATAGTGACTAAAATCATATATCAATCTTGCAATACCAATTGGGTACTCAAATAGATATTTGACTCTGGTCTGAAATAGATGTTTATGTCCAACTGATCTGAATTTCTACTAAGGAATCCCTTAGTTGATGTTATGTACTTTTGAGAAGCGAGCGAAGCGAGCATACAGACCATTGATCTAAGCAAAAAACTGTCTAGTGTAACATCTCTCTTATGTCGATTGTAGATGAGCTAACACAGAGTGGTTTTGAAGACGAGCTTACGCCAGCATTTTATCTTTAGCGATGCTCAGACACGCCTGGAAATTATTCCATTTCATTAACGTCATTATTGAAGCTAGAGGAGCTGCCCAAGAAGCCATAAATAGATAAGATGATTGTTTCGTAATTTCTTGGAACAACGTAGTAGGATACACTTGGAATACCTTTTGGCTACAGCAAAAGGTATTTACGAGTATGTAGTAGGGTTGAGTTTACGTTGGATGTCTTAATAATTCAAAAATAAAAAAGTTAATTTTTTTTTTTTTTGGCTGTTTCATTTATGAAAAGGTGTATGTATAACAAAAGTTTAATTCGTATGTTGTGAAGCGTTTTTGTGTATGAGAATTTTATATTGTTCCCTTTTCGGTATCTTATGACGGTTTGTAATTTCATTTACTTATTTTATGATCTTTCTTTCTACTGTCAGTCGTATACCAATTTTGCAATACTAATTGACTATACAAATAGATATTTGATGAACAGGATATTTATGCCCAACTGTTCTGAATTTCCACTAAGATTGACTAGTTGATGTTATGTACTATTGGGATGAGAGCGAAGCGAGCATACAGACCATTGATCTAAGCAAAAAACTGTCTAGTGTAACATCTCTCTTATGTCGATTGTAGATGAGCTAACACAGAGTGGTTTTGAAGACGAGCTTACGCCAGTTTTGACTAGTTATTACTATTTTTGACAAATTTCGGGTACGTTCGGTAACACACATATATTTTCAAGCAAGAACTTGAGATCTCTGAATTTGATCAAGTCATAAAATGTGTTTTGAGTCTGTTGTTAGGTACATTAAATTTCTCATTTCATCATTCGGCCTGTCGTGAACGTCAAATAGCTGTTTTATCATCGTACTAAGAAACAAAGGATGATAGATATGTTTTGTCAGCAGTAGAAAGAAATTAATATGAACCAACAGGGTCTATTTTGACATGGATATGTCTTGTGGCTTGGGGTCATTCAAATTTGCCCGTACCTAATATAATAATGTAACGTCACTAATCAATAATGTGACGCAACAACTGATTAAGTATCTGCTTGCAGTGTAAATACTCTGCTGCGCAGGTGCAGACGTTTACTTTAATTACAAGAACGGCATCACTCCTACATACCAAATCAAACTGAATTATTTCCTGCTAATTGTGAGTTCAAATCAAACAGATCAGATCAGCTAAATTGAAAACAAAGCTTACGAATTTGCTTAAGTACAATACGCAAGCATATCAAATCAAACCACAACATAAGCCATCAACGAATGCAATGGCATCGATCAGTTCATTCAACCTCAGGTAACTCTTTGTACCATATTGTTGAGAACCCTCGTCATTTGAATTCATTGTGCCAGAATTTCATCGTAATAATGTAGTGTATACAGTGCTTGAATCAGGTTTTGTTCCTTCTTTCATGCATGGCATATATTTCTCATTGTTTCTTGTAATTACTTTAACTTTTGTGTATTATGTAATGGGATTCCCATATTATCAAATGAATAAATAAATCTCAATTTCAAAATATATCCTAAATAGACAAGCAGGCATGGCGGGCATGGCTGGTTATCCAGCCATTGTGACAAGCAGGTAAAAGTCTTACTCAAGACGATCCCAAACGTTAAATTGAGGCGTTGCTGAAAACAAGTCGGAAGGCGGCGAATTAACAGAGGTACTCGCCCAATCTTTTCCGACTATCTGTGAGTAATTTCCCAAAATAAAAGGTTGGGGCTCCCATTGTGCCTGTCCGCAGTTTTCTAACTAGTGAGAACGCTGGACTCCTAAATGACCACTAAAAACGAGCGGATGGAGAAGAAGGCATCGTCCATCAGCCTCAACAACTAACTACGGTTTTGTTTACACATTATCCTGTTCACACACTTCCAGGATTTTTTTCCTCTTGGAGTGGAATTGCCTTTCAACAATCGATTTCGGATGTTTTGGGATGTACGTTGACCAAGTTTCTTATCAGAACAGCATGCTCATTAAAACTATGACTACATGCTGAGTTCTCCATTCCATTTTCAGAGAATTCTGATACAGGACATCAAACACGCCTGCTTCAATAAAATATACGTAAGGCTACTTACAGTGAAGCAGGTATGATTAGTTAAATGATTATATTGATTAGACGATTTAGAGATATATATAATATGATACGATAGAGATGATATGGTGATTAGATGATTAGACGTGTCCTTTCCATTCCATTCCATTGACACACAATTGGTGTTTTGTGTAAAAGTATTGTATATTCGTGATTAGCTGTTTTAGATGAGAGTGAGTAAAAAAAAAGAAGTGAGTAAATTCTTGAACAACCAGTCTTGTTGTTAGGAAAGCTGTTGATATCCAGATGGTCACATATGAGAGTATGTTCATCAACTTGACGGCTTGATATATTAAGTAAATAGGTAGACATGAAGTGTAGGTGCGGAAAGGTATTTTTCTCCACACTACAAAATACAGATTCGTCATAAAGGAAACCGATAAGGATCCGTAGCGGAGATCTTTCACAATCTCATCCTTCTCCAATATCATTTCTTACGATATCCAACTAAACAGGATGGTACAAAGTATTTTGGGGAACCAACACTCTCAAGAAATGCGTTGAAAGACATATTGAATGGGAAGAATTGGGATGCGCTAATCAATTATGTGAAGGAAGCTTGGGCCTACATGAGCTTTCTGGTACGAGAGTTTATTTATAATATGTCATCTACCATAACCTAGGGATTGAAATTGTGTTACCTTCTTAATTAATTTGGTAATTTATTATTGTTATTAGTGGTTTTGATTGTAATCAAGTGTTATGATCGTTGCTAATATATAATTACCCTGTTAAAATATTGTTCTCCTTGTGGTGTGGATTGTTTATTGTTTTTGTATATTAATGTCTCCGTCCCATTTGTCCCAATAATATGAATAATGGTCATTCCCCCCATTATTGGCTATCACACTAATTTTTATTAACACTACGGCGTACATCGGTTGACGTCCCTAATTCCTAAGTCTCTTCATGCGATCCTCCGAATGTGAATTGTTCATTGTTATAAATTGCACATATAAATAAAAATAAAAGGATGGTACCTAACAAAATGTTCCAGAAACCTGAGAATTTTCAGCTAGCTGGTAGGAAATATTTAGAAAGTGATTTCAGTACATTCAGGAGTTGTTTTGTCACCAATGCATGGTGTCCCAAAAATAAACCCCACGCTAACTATTTTCCATGATTTTTCAGATATCAAAGTGAAAAATTGAGAGCATTTTCAGGGCGCTTAATACTAGTTTCTAAGCAAATAAAAATCAGGAAAAATCCGTATTGGGGAAAACGGAAGTTAGTGAAAAAACATTGTCTATTTCCACGAAAAATAAAGATTTACAATGTTAACATTGTAACTCTTTATTTTCCGTGAAATAGACAACGTTTTTTCACTAACTTCCGTTTTGAAATGGGTTTCCACAACTTCGTCGCGAGTGACTTAGTTCGTATGAGAATTTGGGACTTTGAAAACAAATGTTTCCATTTTTCGCCAAGTGGCATCTCATCTTATACAGTTATCTTTAGTGCTGAACACATTGGTTAAACCAGAATAGCAATATCTTATTCCTTTCTCTGATTAGAGCTGAAGAACCCTGAAGAAGCGCAAATTTTTCCAAGGAAAAGTTCCGTTAGGACAATAGCACTTCTTCAACGTTCATCAGCACTGATCCGAGAAAGTTATTAGATAGGTGTTGCAATTTCGGTTTCACCGCCGTGTTCAGCACTAAACACTCTTTAAAATGAGATGTCACCCGGCGAAAAAATGAATTAAAAAAAATAAATATAAACAAAGTACCCAATAACGTCGAGTAGTCCAAATACTTTTGGCTTTTTGAAGTTATACTTCTTTGCGCCCGTTAGACACTTTGGGATGGGATGTTGGTCGAGAAACCGCGTCACGCTGAAAAGTAAGAACAAATTTTTAAGAACTATCGATTATACGGCACCTCTCGAGGATGAGGAGGGAGGAGGAGGGAGGGGGAGGAGGAGGGAGGAGGAGGGAGTGGGAGGAGGAGTGAGGGAGGAGGAGGAGGGGAGAGGAGGAGGAGGAGGAGGAGTGAGGGAGGAGGAGGAGGAGGGAGGGAGGAGGAGGAGGAGTGAGGGAGGAGGAGGAGGAGGGAGGAGGAGGAGGAGGGAGGGAGGAGGAGGAGGGAGGAGGAGGAGGAGGAGGGAGGAGGAGGAGGAGGGAGGAGGAGGAGGAGTGAGGAGGGGGTGGGATGTGGGGGTTAGACACTTTGGGATGGGATGTTGGTCGAGAAACCGCGTCACGCTGAAAAGTAAGAACAAATTTTTAAGAACTATCGATTATACGGCACCTCTCGAGTGAAAGTCGAGCGCTCTCGCTCTTTCTTTTAACTTCGATTCTCTTCTTGCTTGCTTGCTTGCTTGCTTGCTTGCTTGAGACAAAATTTCAGATCGATTTTTAACCCACTTCCCGATATCCAATCGATCTGAAATTTTGCACACGAGTTCATGCTGGCGTACATTTTAATCTATCAAATTTTCGCAAAGAAAAAGTTAGTTATACTATAAATTTTTAAAATTAAAACGTTATTTTCAACCATAAGTAAAATTAAATATACCGCTGGAAAGAGTGTCTATTAAATGAAGCCATTTTTGTGATACTGCACACAGTGCACACAGTGTTAATATTTCCTAAAAATGTGAACATATTGCGTAAAAATTACGGAAATTGGTACATTTTATGGTTACAATGCACGACTGGAACTTTTGCACCGTGAATTTGGTAGGTAATCATGATTCGTGCAGTTCCATGTTATACCATAACATTTGTTACTTGGGGTTGCAATAACCTTTTGTTTGAATCCATCCTACCGTTGTCTAGTATGATATATCGTGTTTGAAACGTCGGCTGAATAGACGTCGCCTATTAGACTAACTTCAAGAAATGATATTCGGAAGTGAATGGAGTATTTTGCCCGGTAGGAAATCATTGGTAGGCGAATGCAGTTACGTGTGTATCGCAATGGAACACTAATTAACTTTCGGTTCCTGTCCGGGTGTGTTATAGATTGTAATTACCCAGCTGTCCAGTTTAAGGGACATTCATCATCCCAAAGGTTAATTTTTCATCCGGTTGACGTGGCCAGGATTCAATCTAGTCACCGACCTGGGGGGGACGGCCGCTCTTATATGGTCAACACTGGGGCTCATTAACTATTTCTTTCTGATATAGAATTGAACCGAATGGAATAAATGGAGGAGGTTGCCTCACTCTTAGGCATGTTGGAACCATTAGAGCGAGAAAATCGTTCTTAATCTAGCGTCCCGTTGTCTACACAACCTTTTGAGTGCGGTCGTACGCCACTTTTTTTGCATCCGAGTCTACCTAAAGGTAGCGGAAATATTTAGGCTCCAAATCAGAATTTCTAATCGCATTTTACGTTTTAGACCATTCTGAACAACTTTGGTTCCGTGTCTGTCTGGCTGTGTGTATGTGTGACGTGTAAGGTAGACGTTCCCCTATCAGTCTCATCGTTCTTGACTGAATACCTCATTCTGCGCATGCGCAAACGTTGATTCTACCAAGCATCATTTTCTCACGCCCTAGTCGTTCGATCACGTTCGAATTTTGACGATACTTGGGAGATGACAATTTGATCATCTTATATCGATTTCAACATGATTATATCATTAATAACAATTGCGCATGGGTCAATACGAAATCCTTGTATCAAGCTTATTTTCCACAGTTTTCATCCGATCTGGATGAAATTTTTAGGGAATATGCGAGCTAGGGTGATGGTCCCCTGTCAGTTTCATTGTTGCCAAATCAATTCATCATTCTGCGCATGCGCAAACGTAAATTCCATCATGTTCCATCTTTTCACTCTCTGGTCGTTCGAGTTTTCTTAAATTTGGATGATATTTGGTAGAAAATGATAGCTAAATGAGAAAGCTATGTGCCACACACAACTTGGCAGACGTTTTTTATATTTATTATTCTGTAGTACCGGCAAAAATTGCGGAAGAACCGCTGATTATATTTGCTAGTTTGGTGTTTTGTTCAATGCGCCTCGATCTGAGAATGGCAGGGAAAATACCTGCGTTTGTTTTGGTTTTGACTGAGACTGAGAATCAGCTTTTTTGTTGCTTTCGTTGACTAAACTTCGCTTGGTCAATGTTTAATAGATAACATGGATCTTCAGTATGTAACAGTAACATTATGTGTCGTTGGACAGGAACAGAGAGACAACTGAATTCATTTCAAGGAAAAACAATAAATTAGAGCCATCTATCAAATTAACCCTCGAATTCGGTGGGAATGAACTCAATTTTCTTGATTTTCTTGAGTAACCAAAAGGTATGATTTTTCAATTTATAGGATAGATACTTATAGCGATATAACTATCCATAGTACGTCAAATCACTCTGTAGTTCATCAGCATGCGGCCTTCCATTGTATGATCAACCGTGCACAATCTATTCCACTGAGTGAACAAAATTAATCAAAGAAAAGTCTATTATTAAAAACATAGCAGAAAATACGGGGGGAGATCTCGTTGATACCATATGGGATAGCATTTTTGCGGAAAAAGAGAAGGGACAAAGTCTCCAATTTGGCTAGGGAAGATGTAACTTTGAAAGAGAAACAATGGATAAGTAGGCATAACTTTTGGGAAAATATCTGATAAAACAGTCAAAATTCTATCATCTACGGATTACAAAATGGGCTTTAAAAATAAAAATAGTCTTAAAACTTTACTAGGGTCCGTGAAAGACAAAATCAGTTTTCAGGATAAAAGTGAAATTTATCAATTGAAATGTTCTTACGGCCATGAGTATTCTGGTAAAACTAGTAGGGAATTCAGGGAAAGAATAGACGAAAATGAAAAGGATTTCAGAGAAAATTTAGGTAAATCTGAATTTGCAAATTATCTTAGGGAATCCCATCATAGTTACAATTTTGATGTAGCAAATAGACAGCTTGTGGAGTTTCTTCATTTTAGTAGAAACGGTGGTTATGTTAAATGTACTGGAAAACTTCGAAATTATTAAAAGTGGCAGATCTGGTAAATGTATGAATAAGGATATCCCTCAGTATATTTAACCATTGATTGATCAACTTCTGTAAAGCATATTGGAACTATCCCCTGGTTCAATAATTATTTCCCTTCACTTTATCCGATTAGCTATAATACTCTTCATTTTGTATAAATTTATTGGTTGTGCCTAATGACTTTCCTTTTTCTCGACCAACGAGATCCAATCTCCCCTCGCCTGTGATTATATAGGTAACCTTTGTTCCTTTCTAACACATTTTTAGGTAATGTTTGTTACTGATGATGACCTACCCTAACATTGTAACTTTTTATTTTTGTGGAATTCGACAATGTCTTTCTTTACTTCCGTTTTTTATCAATGCCACATGATGAGTCACAAATGAAGCCTTCACAAGTAACAATCACAGAAATTCCTTTTTTTGCAGTTTTTCAAAATGTAGGACGGTTGATTTTAAATTCTGAGGTAACTAAGTCGAGTGGGAATTAGAACAAACATTAGTGTATTCTAACTGCAATTATGCGTTAAGTGAGACGTAGCATAGCTCAGTAGGTACTTTGTTTTTTAGGTATTGGAAAACACACATCTGACTCTTTCGTGAAGTTTTAAGTGAAGTCAAGTTGTAAAAAAAATTACGAAATCGTGTTTTCTTCTCCTAAGAAAAAGCACATAACCTTACTAAAGGCAAAAAGAGGCAAACGATTTTAATCTGATTCTTTTTGCAGGCACTCCATCTATGTATTCCTGGTTCCAGATCTGAGTGACTCTGTGTTAATAGGAATTTATACGAATAAACATCCATTGATTTATTTTCATGCTAAATGAAATACCAATCTACCTAACCAATAATTTTTTGCTTAGGTACATATATTCATGTAGATCATTGTGGAAGATTTCTCGTGTCCCAAGGTAGGTTGAATAGCGAGTTATTCACTCGTTGATCTGTTGAAGTGGACTGCTAGCAAGTTGTTATTACCTAATCGTCGGTTTTCCGCATTTCTCAGCATACACTGACACGTCAGGTCGTTAAAAATTGATAACGGCCTTGAATTCCACTAGTCCAGACCTATTATAATACCTGCTTACGTCATACCTTTCAACTCGAAAATTCAATTTTGTCTAGCTAGATTGGGTTTTTGAACCATTGTGTGCCTTTGGTACCGAAAATAGTGTCACATAGGTTTTATTTCTTCGTATTTGGTGGAATATAATTGCCTTTATAGCTATATCGTGAAACTAATCATAATCTGAGTATTAAATGAATCACAAGAACAAAAATATTTTTTGTCTTCCCCTGAGGTGGTTTGTGCGAACGCGGTCAAAGGTCGAGACCCCTCATTGCCGAAAAAATGCCTCAAGATACGAGTTCTGCGTGAATTGTCGTCGTGTGACTTGACCCCTTCGGTTCACGGGGTCAAGCTGAAGGCGAGAAAGGCCTCGAAAAAAAAGAAGAGGAAGATGGGACACACTCGTGCATCAACGTCACTCCCGAGAATCCCTGTGTGGTCGACGTCACCGTTTTCCCGAGCACAGAGTGGAGATGGGGTCGTCGCCACACCTTTTAATTAATGGCGGGAAGGATCATCGGGAAGGTTTTCATTCACGTTTTTTGGGTGAGATGAGGAGAGGGACGTTCCGGGAAGAACATTAAGCACTGTGCTAATACCCTTCTCGTCGCGGGAGGTCTCTTCAGTCAAGCCATCAACTCGTATCTGGGATTCGAATCAGACAAAGGTTGTGTCGTTTGGCTGATCCGGACACCACCCCTGGAGACGGTAACCACCTGAAATAGACAAATTGTGGTTTGTGACAGCGATTCACCTTTAATTGACCAGCTGTGATTGAAAATGTCATTCCTCATGTATCAAAATGTCTGTCTGGTTGGTTATGTGGCAGCATTCTCACCCATTGGTACATTACGTATTCTATCATTGGTAAACGTAAGTACATGGACAAATGGATTGCGACAACTGGACCACATACACGAACAGGACGGCATTACGTTTCTTTATGAAGTGGTGAAAGAGAATATTGGTGGCGAGAAAGAAGCTTACCAAAAGAAAGAAAATGGGCTGTATACGGAGAAATAAAGTATATCGCACATAATTTTTGGAACAGCAAGGCAGCTAGGTTCAAGACGATGGGAACCATATACATAAGAGTTGTGAAATGGTGACTCAGCGATTGTTTAGTTGAGGAAGCCATATATACAAGCCAAGTTTTCGATCAAGTGTTTTTGAAAACTAAACTCCTCAACTCTAGATGTGATAGCCCACATATTTTTAAACCTAAGCTTCACATCCTCAATGGTCAACGATTTATCATCACAGTAGAAAAATACATTGTGGCTTAGTCTTGAAATATAGTGTTATTATTTACAACAACGTGAAGGATTAAAACTCAATATACGTATTCAATTAATATAAAGCTGTTTCCGTTGGTAGGTAACTGCTGGTGAAATGGCTTGTTCAGTGGCATGAGGTTAACACAATTAGTAACTTTCTACCATACGTGCATCGATAAACGGGGATTTCTGAAAACTTAGGAAAATTCCTTATTATGGACTCTGGTTAAATGGTAGGTAAGGTTTAATATGAATGTTTTTACAATAATATACGATACAAAATTAAATTATATTGTGCAGATATGTGAGCTCATAGGTATGAAAGTCGACTGCGATCTTTGAGAGCTCCTCCAAACGTATATTCGCCTGATCCATTCTTCGTGTAGACCAACCTGCTGCCGTGTTTCCTACTGGTCTCCTCCTCCAACCAAGGCCGTCAACGCCATATAATGAACGAAATCCCGTGCAACCCTATTAAAATTGTTTTTTGGCTTTCAAT
Organism: Adelphocoris suturalis; assembly: GCA_030762985.1. Taxonomy (NCBI): domain Eukaryota; kingdom Metazoa; phylum Arthropoda; class Insecta; order Hemiptera; family Miridae; genus Adelphocoris; species Adelphocoris suturalis. The sequence continues at coordinate 57,974,430 of CM061048.1, forward strand.
GTGAAGGATAAGCTCTGTATTCTGTGTGGTATTCATTGGTAATGCCCATCTTACCAAGGGTGTAACTCCTAAACCTCATTCAACTATAATGATAGACGGTAATGTTAACCGTATACTTTAAACAACAAAATGAATAGCAACTACATGAAAAAAGTATAGGATACTTCCAAAAAGGATTTACTAGCCTATCCCTAACCCGGTAACATTGCTCAATAGTAAAAATGGATAGAAACTAAATAACCACAAAATGAAGGTTATTCTCGTAAAAAATACGCAAAATAATAACAGAAAAAATACAGTTATTGGCTGGAATCATTATTGCATGAAGATCCTTTAAATTGCTGAAACTTAGATCGATAACTTCTTGGAACAATGAATTGGGTAACCATCGAACAAAATATGTTTTAAAACTTCTAGTTTGGTAAAAACCATTAATACAATATATATATATATATATATATATATATATATATATATATATATATATATATATATATATATATATATATATATATCAAATACCTGGGAATGCATTTTTAATTTTTCGATGATGAGAATCTTCCATAAGAAATTGAGGAAAATACATTTTCCCAGAGTGTCCCCCTTAACATCTTTAGTCAATTTTTGAGGTATAGAAGGGAAACGGAGAGCGTTTTTGGGGTGCCCGAATTCAAGTGCAAATATAAATCAGTAAAAATCGTGTGCGTCGGACCACACGGTGGAAGTTATACTTCTGTGGCCATTCTCATACACCCACTCACGCACACAAACAGACAGGATATATAAATGAAATATAAGACATTTTTCAATATTATTCAATATATTTTTCAATATATTTATCTTCAATATATTGAAGATATAATAATTGTAATTTATAGTATATACAATATATAATTTTATATATATAATAATATATATAATATATATAATTATAGTCTAACGGGCGCAAAGAAGTATAACTTCTCAGTGGGTAGAGCGCTCGACTTTCACTCGAGAGGTGCCGTATAATCGATAGTTCTTAAAAATTTGTTCTTACTTTTCAGCGTGACGCGGTTTCTCGACCAACATCCCATCCTAAAGTGTCTAACCCCCACATCCCACCCCCTCCTCCCTCCTCCTCCTCCTCCCTCCTCCTCCTCCTCCCTCACTCCTCCTCCTCCTCCCTCACTCCTCCTCCTCCTCCTCCTCTCCCCTCCTCCTCCTCCCTCACTCCTCCTCCCACTCCCTCCTCCTCCCTCCTCCCCCTCCCTCCTCCTCCCTCCTCATCCTCCTCCCTACAATACACAACACTTGTAAGGTGTCCCATATTAAATTTTAAATTTTCGAAAATTTATAGTATAACTAACTTTTTCTTTGCGAAAATTTGATAGATTAAAATGTACGCCAGCATGAACTCGTGTGCAAAATTTCAGATCGATTGGATATCGGGAAGTGGGTTAAAAATCGATCTGAAATTTTGTCTCAAGCAAGCAAGCAAGCAAGCAAGAAGAGAATCGAAGTTAAAAGAAAGAGCGAGAGCGCTCGACTTTCACTCGAGAGGTGCCGTATAATCGATAGTTCTTAAAATTTGTTCTTACTTTTCAGCGTGACGCGGTTTCTCGACCAACATCCCATCCCAAAGTGTCTAACCCCCACATCCACCCCCTCCACCCTCCTCCCTCCTCCTCCTCCTCCCTCCTCCTCCTCCTCTCCCTCACTCCTCCTCCTCCTCCCTCACTCCTCCTCCTCCTCCTCCTCTCCCCTCCTCCTCCTCCCTCACTCCTCCTCCCACTCCCTCCCCCTTCCCCTCCTCCTCCCCCTCCTCCTCCTCCCCTCCCTCCTCCTCCCTCCTCATCCTCGAGAGGTGCCGTATAATCAATAGTTCTTAAAAATTTGTTCTTACTTTTCAGCGTGACGCGGTTTCTCGACCAACATCCCATCCCAAAGTGTCTAACGGGCGCAAAGAAGTATAACTTCAAAAACGTGGGTGGTTTTTCCCCCCAATGAAAGCTGATTTTTCTTTAATAATTTGCCTATATGAACCTAAGAGTTTGGGGTCAGTTTCTACCTATTTTTCCACACTGAATAAGAAACCGAAAAGGAGTGGTTGAGGTTAAAACCTTTCATAATCCGAGTCATTCATTTTGTGGTTTTTCCAAAAATTTCCTCTCGCATTTTACGTTTTAAACCATTCTTAACAACTTCGGTTCCGTGTCTGTGTGTGTGTTTGTTAATTTGTGTGTGTGTGTTTGTGTCGTGTGTCCGCAAATCCTTGTAACAAGCTTATTTTTTTTTTTTTTTTTTTTTTAAATGAAATATGGCTTTATATATATATATTTTTTTTTTTCTTTTTTTTTCATATATATATATACAACAAATTTATTTATAAAAATAACAACAATGATAACAAAAATAACAAACTTAATTTCCACAGGGAAATTGGATGCAATTTTCAGGGAATGTGCTAGGGGGTAGACGGGCCTCTATCAGTTTCATTGTTGCCAACTCCATACTTCATTCTGCGCATGCGCAAACGAAAATTCCCCTATGCTCAATTTTTTTGCTCCAGTCGTTCGATTTCGTTTAAATTTGGATGGTAGTTGGAAAGAAACAATTTCAACACGATTATATCATTAATAGCTACTGCTCATGCGCCAATGTGAAATACTTGTATCGACCTTAATTTCCACAGTTTTCATCCAATTTTGATGAAATAGTCAGCGAATGCGCGGTTTAGGTTCGATGGTCCCGTACCTATTTCATCGATTCCCTCTCATCAGTTCATTCTGCGCTTGCAGAACCGTAAATTACATTGAGTCTCATTTTTGGTTTATTATTTTCCAATAATAAGCCTATGTGATCGTATAGCAAAAAATTTTTATAACCCCCCCTCAAACTTTGTCACTTTACGTTTCAAGGTGCGTAGAATCCAAATTTGAAATGTCCATCCGCCGTCCGCCGTCCGGGCCATAAAAGGCCTTAGAATTGACTTAAAAAATCTGTTCTTTCGCACATAGACTCCACTTGGGGTCTAGTTGGTCCTAACTTCTCGCCAGCTCGATCGCTCTACTCACATGGGTGCTATGAGCCAAAAATAGGTGAAAAAGTGTCTTTTTTTTGTGTATATTTCAAGTTGTATAGAAATTGGAGATTTATGAGTGAAAAGAAAATGTTAGCTATTAATTTTATGGAAAAAAAAAAGTATTCTAAATGATACTCTTCTATTCAAAAAGAGATTTTGGATTTTAGGCTATTTTTTGCAATTTTATAGATTTTTTAAAACCAAATTTAATGAAGTTCAAGTTTTTAGCATAATTTCGTACATAAATTTTTGAATGTTCTATTTCATAGTTGATAAACTTTATTTGACCAATCTTATGCTAAAAAATATCAATTTAACAATTCTTAGCCATTTTTAGTGATTTTGTCAGCATATTTTTTGTAAATTTGACCAATTAGATGATATCAATATACAGTATAGGTAACACTTTTATGTGTTGGAAAGATGACTTGGTAATAAATTGTTTTGTTTATCAACTATATTAAAAAGCGTAAAATTGTGAGATTCCGCTGCTGTAATGGATTGAACCCATTTGTGAGGTCCGAAGCTCCGAGTTCCGATACTAAATATACTATAAGCGGCGTTTAATAATGATGGACCAGAGATCTACGTAGAAGGGCTGTCTAATACATAAATAATGAACCTTTGTGTAATAATTTTGCCGCGTTTTTCGTTTCTTAATTTACCAATTATGATATTTCACGCTACTTCTTGATTCACACTTTTCCGCTATGGAATTTTTCAAGATCATTTAACACTTTTCATTGATCTATACATTCATACACCTAACTTGGCAGACTTTTTATCCTGTCTGTTCAGTTATGACCCCAGAATGTCAGAATGAGTGTTAAAAAGCCTGCGCGTTCTTATTATTTTTCACTTTTGCTACTGACGTGCAACGGCAAAATTGCGCATTGGCCTGAATCGTTCAGAATCATGCCATACAATAAAAACTAGATTTTGTTTCCGGACATCCTGAAACACTTTTTGTGAAAACTTAGTGATTTTGGGGCACTTTTAGCGAATTCGACCAAAAGCACTAGCTGCATTTTACAAGGAAAATTCGCTTTAAAAAAAAAGAAGGAAAAAAATCAGCCTCTTACCCGGTTGTTTACATGAACTATTGACGAATTGAAGAACTGCGCAAATGATGCGATGTGATTGAAATATAGAACGAACGTTGATATTTGCTCGTCTGACACACAATGCTTGTTATAACAATCCCCTGTTGTTGTTTCTCGTAATGAATCAGGATGATAGAGCCACCTCCACTTCCAACTATTCCTCAGCATGAAAACGTCGACAACGACAATGTAAAAATTCTGTTATCCTGAAGGTTGGCTAATTTTTTTTTTTTTTTTTTGAATTTTTGGAAGATTTATTCACATTTAAAGTTAAAATAAAAATTTTTAAAATGTTGATTTATATTTTTTTCAAACCTAATTTTTTTCAAACCTATTTTTGAAGAATTTCAGAAAACATTTTGATTTTTTTCTTAAAAGTTTGGGGAAAATGGAATAAATTCATAAAAACAGAAGAAAATGCGATTAAATTAATAAAAATACAAGGAAACAATGTTTTAAATTATACTATCTGTTGAAATGAGATAATAAAAAGTTAAACACTTATATTTTGCCATTTTAATGCTAAACCCAGTTTTACCAATGAGTATGTCACCTTAAATACTGAGCAGCGTACGGCCGACGGACGTATTTTTTTTCTGTATCGTGAAACGTAAACCTATTAAAAACTAGCAGGTTCACCCGGGCGTTGCACAGGTTGACCTGAATATACGCAAGCCCCTCCCTCCACCACCTATCACATTTTGGGACACCCCTATGGATCTGATTAAAAAAGCCCTTACTTAAAAGTACGTACTTGAAGTACTTACTTATTAATTACCTATTAGGACCAAACTGCAGAGATCAACCACCTCTCCCTCTCCACAAACACCCCCATATTTCAGATTAAGATTATTCTTGATAGGTAACCCAAAAGAACGTTCTGAGTAATCCAATTTCATTCGCCCGAACATCAGATCAGTATTTCGCTCGGTGATCCACTTCCATTCAACCACTATTCCATTTAAACCACCCCCTCCCTTTTTTTCCTTACCATAATCACCTTCCTATGGTTGAGGCTAGCAAATATTTTAATATGACAAAACATCCCCTGTGGGTTAGATTGGAAAATTTGAAGTAGCTTGTTGTTCAAGTTAGAGTAATTCAAACATATTCTACCACTCAGATCCCCAGTTAATTCAGTGATGACAAAGATATCCCATTCCCCCCTCCTCCTCTAATACACCCCCTATGGGTCAGAAAAATTTTTTTGAAGTATCCTGTGATATAAGTTAGAATAATCCAAACATATTCGACCAATAGGATCCCGAGTTCGTTCAATGGTGTCCAAGACACCCCATTTCACCCCCCCCCCTCCCCTAAAACACCCCTCTGGCTCAAATTTAAAAAAATTTAAATAGCCTATAATTTAAGTTGGACTAATGTAGACATTTCTCGCTACTCAAATCAGTTGTCCAATGACCCCTCTCTCTAACCGTGAAAAGCGGACAAACATACGAACAGACCGAGAAAAATTGAGAAGATGGTACCAATCATCTACAAAAAGTATGAAACGGAAAAGAAACGCAAATTTTCATAATTCTAATCAATGTACAGACAGACGTACTTACGATTTTATTAATATAGATAATAAACCAAAAACAAAAAGAAAAAAGGAAAATTGGTAATTTAGGCACCCACCTATTTTTTCAAGTAAATTGAGTTCCCAATCCCATTCAGGTTCAAAAATAAAGTAGATATTTTTGTTCCCACTTTATTATATAAAAAAAAGAAGTTATCTATACCCTTCAACTTACCCTCCAGTAATGTTGGGAAAGTTAAACCCCCGCTCAAAAGCCTTCCGTTTCTAACCGAAGAACATTACCGGTCCTTTAGTTTGAAACCGTTAGCTTGAGGATCCGAAACGGCGTCATAAAAACTGATGAAGCGCGGGTAGCGGACAAAAGGGGAGCGAGATCCGTCGCCGTCTTTGTGACAGGAGGTCATCAAAAGCCTGTGGCGTGGCGTCTCTGACGCGGTAGAGGCACGTGCTGGTTGCCACGCCCTGCCCTCATGTACCCATCATTACCATTCGACAATGACCAGGAGGTCCCTGGAGCGGGTTTATCCGTCCATTCAGAGTCGGAGAGTCCTCCACCTTCGTCCGTTCCAGTTTCTAGGAGGGACTGTTCTTCAGTGTTATCCCACAACATAACTATAGATTGCTGATATAGACCACCGAATTTTTTGATAATTTTCAACTAATATTAGTGTAGACTATTGACAAAAATGGGGCCTTTCCTGTTATTCGACATCCAGTATCACCAGCGCGTGGATGTGCACACACACACACACACATAGATAACTTTTTTTTAAATAACAAAGTAGGTACAAAAATATCTACTTTATTCTTGAACGTGAATGGGTTTGGGAACTCAATTTACTTGAAAAAATAGGTAGGTACCTAGATAACCAATTTTCCTTTTTGTTTTCGGTTTATTATCTATATTAATAACCGCAAGTATGTTTGTCTATACTTTGATTAGAATCGTGAAAGTTGGACAACTGAAATGAGTAAGGAGAAATGTCTATATCAGTCTAAATAAAATTCTAGGCTATTTAATGTTTTTAAAATTGGGCCAGAAGGGGTGTTTTAGGGGAGGGGGTGAAATGGGTATCTTGGATACCATTGAGCGAACTCGGGATCCGATTGGGTAAATATGTTTGGATTATTCTAACTTGAATCACAGGATACATAAAATGTTTAAATCTGCCCCATAGGGGGTGTTTTTAGGGAGGAGGGGAGGGGGATGGGGTATCTTTGTCATCACTGAACAAACCGGGGATCTGAGTAGTGGAATATGTTTGGATTAATCTAACTTGAACCACAAGTTCCTTCAAGTTGTCAAATCTAACCCACAGGGGATGTTTTGAGGATGGGGGGGGGGGGGGGGACAAATCACGGACTTCTTGAAAATTTTCAAATCTGAGCCAAAGAGGGTGTGTTTTTAGAAGAGGGATATGGGAGGGGGGGGGATGAGATATCTTGGACATCACTGAATGAAATGAGGACCTGATTGATGAAATGTGTTTGGAATACTCTAACTTGAATCACGAACTCCTTGAAATTTTCAAATCTGATCCATGACGGGTATTTTGAGGGAGGGGTGGGGAAGGAATTTAGGTATCTAGAACATCACTGAATAAACTGGGGATCTGATTGGGCAAAAGCGTTAAACTCTAGAATTCGTTTCAAAATTTCTCAAAACGGATTCCAATGGAGAAAGTTCTAAAAATTTTGATCTTAATTTTCTAAGAAAATTTGCTAAAAACATCAATTAAATAATCCCATTATTTAAAATATCATTTGGAAATTTGTTATTAATTAAAATGTTTTACTACTTAACAAAAATAGTAGAAATGTAATAACTCTATGTCACCAATGACATTTGTCTAAATCAAAGAGGTCCACAGAAATTGTAAGTCCTCGTAGGTGGTGTACCACATCAAATAGGTAAAGATTTTTGAAATAGCATAATTTACTTGAATTTGCTTAAACCATTACAGTAGTTACCATCTGCCAGTAGTTCGCCTGACATTATTTTCGTGCGTCGCGGTGAGGTCAATGAAATTTAGGATGGCAAAGAGACAATTCAGAGATTCATACAACCTTTTACGTTCGGGCTCCTCTCTAAAGGTCCTTTGAGGTCAAACCCATTACCGGGCATGCGATGAAATGTGCAAATCACTTAATAGCCGGTTGCCCCTCCGGGTTATCAATCATATTTCACGGGAGTTCAGAGTTGACCCCGGGCTCGCAAGTTTGTGTCATAGCGATAACCAGTTGTAAACTATTGGGTCGTGCACCGTTTGTTTCATATCGGGATCCCTGCAAGTTGTTGGGTACAGCATGTTGGGTATCCACTGACATATTCCGGGTTGTTCATCACTCCAACAGTCCACCCCCGTCCCGGCAGAATAATTTTTCGTTATTGAAGCGGGTCCGTCTTCGTTTATTGCGATTCTGGGATAAATCTGAGTTCCAATCTTCGCAAATAAACGAACGCGTGACTCATTGAATCCCGTACGGGTAAATCACTCTAACGGAAAGAATACCTTTGCGTGAATGAGTTCCAACCGGAATGTTGTTCTTAAATAAATCGCTATTTACTATAGGAAACTAGAACTACAGGGGTATTGATGACAACAGAATTTAATCCGAATAACTTAGATAAACAAATTGTCAAACAGACTTCGTCTAAACGACGTTTTGTCAAAACTGACATTGTCTAGATTATCTGTGTGGATCATCATATTCTGGAATTGGGAAGAGGAAACACATATTGCTTTCAGTTTTTTGCGCGCGCTTTCGGGAAGATACGATGTTCCTTCCTCAGACTCTGTAATTTATTTCGCCAGAGTATGAGATACATTATAATAGAACATGCAACTTCTGAAAATTTTTTAATCACCAACATCCCCCCAGTTACTTTATTCTCCAAACAATCAACATGAGTAGCCAATAATCTGCCCATCAATAAGAGATCTTACAAATCTAACAAATTTCTAACTAACTTTCAACAAATATACATGATAGCAAATAAAAATATAAAAACGGGGGCCTATAATCAAATGATAACAAAAAATTTAATAATGGAGCCTATAATCAAATGATAACAACAAATATAATAATGGGGCCTACAATCAAATGATAACAAAAAAGAGGCAACAAACTTACAACAATCAATAAGCATCATCAACAATCAACATTATTAACTATCAACAAAAATCATCAACTATCAACAAAAAATATAGTAATTGGGCCTATAATCAATACAATAAATATAATACATATAAATAAATATAATAATACATATTAAATATAATACATATAATAAATATAATACATAAATATACTACATAATATAATATAATACATAAATATAATACATATACATATATATAATACAATAAATCATCAACTATAAACAAAAAATATAATAATGGGGCCTATAATCAAATGATAACAAAAAAGAGGCAACAAACTTACAACAATCAACAAGCATCATCAACAATCAACATTATTATATTTTTATTTGTTATTATGTATATTTGTTGGACGTTAGTTTCATCCAGATCCCAGTCTTAATAACTCACAATGCGAAACGTCGATAAAAAAATTTTGAAATTTATTTATGAATTTCTTTGTGAATAGTTTGTGTCCGATTTGAGTACACACACACACACATACATACTTACAGTTGTTGAAAGTGTGGTTAGGTTTCGTATTTTCGAAGTGAAGACCTCGTCAGGACTATAATGATGAAATTTATAATATAAACTCATACTACTGATAATTCTGCAGTACCTACTGTTCAAGTAATATTTTGATAAAGTAATGTTATATCATCCATACGCCTATAATCTATTGGGGAGCAGGCCTGAATAAATTCCCTCGTGCTAGGGTTACTAGTTCGCTAGTTCGAGGATAACTTAAAAAAAAAAAAACATAAATGTATGTATGTATTTATATATGTATGTATGTATATATGAGTAGTATGAATATACCGATCCTGGCTCACCTCAAAATTTTGGTTGAATTTAACCACAGATATTTTTTCGTATTTATGGTTGAATTTAACCACAGATATTTTTTCGTATTTATGGTGGAGTTGAACCATAGATATTTTTTCGTATTTATGGTGGATTTGAACCATAGATATTTTTTGATTATGTGGCGGAGTTGAACCATAGATTTTTTATTTTTTTAGTCAGTGGCTAGCGTATTTTGTGGTGGAGTTGAACCATAGATTTTTTTTAAATAAGTGGTGGAGTTGAACCATAGATTTTTATGTGGCTTTTTGTTTTTTATGGTGGAGTTGAACCATAGAATTTTCTTGATTCAGTGACTTAGATTTTTGATTAGTTTCTCATTAGGTGGAGTTGAACCATAGAATTTTCTTGATTCAGTGACTAAATTGAGCCATAGATGCAGAAATTTTTATTTTTATTTTCCTAATTAGTTTAAGACAATTTCGTATTATGTGGTGGAGTTGAACCATAGAATTATTTTGATTATGTGGCGGAGTTGAACCACACTTTTTTTCTTTTTTTATTCAGTGACTTTTTAGCAAACAGTTAAAGAAATTATTGATATTTTTAATAAAACGTGTGTGAGAGTTGAGTATTCACAGACTGACGTAGCGAACTGCATTGTCTGAGGCCGGGAGAGCGACTGGGCAACCAGATAGCCGCCCGATGCGATTATAATTATGTAATGATAAGGCGACTCGACGCAAGCGTACGACCTTGAAATCTAGTTCCTAAGATTGAGAATTGACTATTCTCTTTCACAAGGCGGTTTGGTCTAGCGGTTATGATATTGGACTGTCGTGCTAGAGGTTGTGGGAACGATGCTCACAGCAACACCGAGAATTTTTTTTTCTATATAGTGAGGATACACTTCTGGTGTAGAATTCGTGGTGGATTCAATAGATGATGGGCCCTATATGCTATTGATGAATCTATAAATTCAATCCAGAGGTGAGTGTCGACCAAATATCGTCAAAATCTCCTTTCTTACCTTCCCAAGCACCTACGGCCACTAAAACAACAAAAACCGAAAAATTCCAACAGAACTGAAAAGGGAAGTTGGAATGACTCACAGCAAAACTGGGAGTCGTGTCGGGGTTCCATTCGACTCAGGATTGGATGGATGTTGAGTAGCTCCTAGGTTGCGCCAAGAGGAGTAGGGGTAAGTTGGGATATTTTGCTGAATTTTTCATTGATTTATTTTTCGCAATATGTGTATACAATACTGGAGAGAATTACGAAAACATTTCAGTTTTTTATAAGAGCTCTCCTATAAAAAACTACGATCCTAACCTACATTGTCACTCACGAATAACTTTCTATCTTCTGGCCTGCCTGAAGAGTATCTCTCGAAACCTGACATGGGTGAATTGGATGAAATGGTCTGGCTTTCAAAATAGCAAAATACTTGAAAGTGTTTTAGACATTGGAAGGTTTTTTCTCAAAAATCCAAAACCAATCTACTTTATCGTCAAACTCAACCAAAAAGTCATCTGAAAGATTCTGATATCGCGAAATTTTCTCCCAATCAACAAAATGTTGAAAATCTCTTATAAAATTTTCAGATAAATGTTGATATTGAGAAACAGCTTGCCAATCCAATTTCAAATGGTACTTTCTCATTAGAGACTCGGAGAGATTTTGACTAACGCATACATCTTTCCAATCAATTTTGTCCAAATTTTCTTCAATAAAGCTCTCTGATAAGTTTTGAAGAACTGTCACCCATTTCCAGTGGACTTTATTTTTGTATTTTTTAATGAAGTTTTCAGATAGTTTTTGCCCCATTGATATCCATTTCCAGTTAACTTTGCCAGCAAATTTTTCAATAAATTGTTCCGATAACGTTTGATATAGAGAAATATCATCCCAATTAACTTTGTTTTGAAACTCTTCTATAAAATTATCACTCAGAGATTGGTATATAGAGATTGAGTTCCAGTTCACTTTGTCACTGAACTGACGGATAAAATCTTCTGGAAGCGATATTTCACTAATTTGGAGCCAGTCAGATTCATCCAAACGCAAAAGACGTTCATTCATAATTTTTAAATAGTTTGTTGAAAATATGTAAAATTTAGCCAAGGTTGTTGGTTGAGCTTGATCTGATTTATCCAGTAGTTCTCTGTAAACGGGGGAGAAAATTGAGGTTTGTGCCAATAAAAGTGGAAACATTAAACTCAATACCACGTAATGCATTTTCGTATTCATATTTATTTATTGGAAAAAATAATTATCAAAATTCTTGTTTAATCATATTCTTCAGTGGCTCATAACTAAGCAGCGTTTTTGAAACTAAAACAACATAAACGAACGTGTCTGCTGCTACATTCTTATCAAAATCAGCGTGAAAAATTATATTATTTTTCATTCCAGAAATGGATTGTGGCTGGTTAGTTAGATCAATACTATAAATCGGATAACTTTCCTTAAAAAACTGCGGCTCTACATAAGGAATGGATGATTCCTTACAAAATACCTTTTTATAGTCTAGATACATATTATACGCAATAGAATAATTACCATTACTCCAATCAAGATTTAAACTTTCTTCAGGATATCTCTTTCCTGATACTTCAAAATAAATATTTCTAACATCAACGTGATCAAATTTTGAGTTATCTTTTTTCTGATCGTTTTTCCTGTTTGTTTGGAAAACTGCAAACGCCCATATAGGGTTTTCGACGCTTCTGTAGATTGTTGTAACATCGAAATTCAGTGTTTTTCCTGTAACTTTTTGTTCAATACATTGAAGTTTTTTGAACTGGAATATGTAAGGATTTGAACTCAACTCACTTATCAACTTGAGTTTTGATTCGCTGGTATAATCTATAGTGGGGACTCTCAAATAAAATTGTTTGATTTCCACCTTTCCTTCAACACCTTCTGGTGAAGAATTATCTTTTTTATATCTGAATATAACATCATCGTCTGAGTTTCTGATGAATGTTATTTCAAACCCTCCTCTGTAGATTGGAGATGAGATATCCCTGAAAAATCCAAGACCTAAATCACCCAAATAACCTATAGCACTGAAGCCCCCTCCATTAACCTTTGAATTAAAACCCGAATTAATAACTTGACCATTGTAATTTTGAGGCCCCGAATGAGTAACAAAACCAAGTACTGTACTGGCTATTCCCGGATCTTCAATCTCGTCAATAATTGTATTGTGCTTTTTAACTTCAATTTTAGAAAATAAGTGCGCAACATAATTATCAACCATACGTATTCCATCGTTCGCGCCATACGATTTTGTCGGATCTTTAGGTTTACATTGTCCTTCTATATAGTACTGAATGTTTTTACTAACAAACTCATCTTCCAAGTCCAATTTAAAAACAGTTCTTTTATTTTCCGAGTTCAGTTCCAACGTTGAAGTAGGGTTGAAGTTTCGGTACTGAAGCCTAGTTACTTCATCGTCATATTTAGAGAAAATTTGTTTGATTTGATTCATTTCGTTTATTATATATGGAATTATTATTTTAATTTTATTTAGTTGGCCAAAGATTTTAGTTTGGTAAGTTTTTATAGAATTTAATTTCTATAAAAATTTTAAAAATACGCACCCATTTACATTTTATGTTTGAAAGATTCCCAAACCTCATTCCTACCAATATACTTTCCTTTTTCCAAAAGTTCCAGTTTTAAATTTTCGTTTAGGTTCTTTGATTCGTTCTTATTACTGTTATATTCAGTTAGAATACTTTTTTTCATGTTGTCGTAATTTTTTATTTCTTGTTCAATATCATTGAACTCTTCATCCGAAATTTTTCCATCTTTGATAGCTCTTGTGAATTTTTCCTCAATAGAATTCAGTTTAGCTTTAGCCAGAAGTTCAATTTCAGAATGTTTATGTATTTTCCGAATTATGAATCCGCTTGAAGATCTCAATATTGTCGATATACTGGTTAAACCAACAGAAAGTGGCACACTGAATGGAATAATTACCGGTAAAGCTATAGAAGTACCAGCCATTCCAATTTCAGAGAGAGTTATGACAAATTCAGTTCCTAAAAGAGCACTAGATAATTTCGTGTATTTTTTGCGGAGGTTAGCTCTCATATTCCTCTCATCTTCCAGAAATTTATATTGGTTAATGATGCGATTTATACGGAAGTTATTCACATTGAACTCTGGAAGCATGATTTTCGGATATAAATTGTGATGAAATGGCGTAAATTGCACATTTGTATCACCAGCCGGAGCTGATGGATTTTCGTTCGAGTACATTATTATTTATTATAGGAGAAATTATTTTCATTTTTCCTAGGGACTTCTATTTAGAATCCCAACAATATTACTTTAATTGAATTGTTCAATTAAAACAAAAATCTACCAACACATTCTTATAGAGTTTCTATCCAACGTGTAGTTTTATTTTTTAGAGCTTTCAAAACATCTTCGTACATCTTACCTTCCGATAAATTTTTCAAAACGACCAAACATAAATGTCCACATATTGGTGGATCATTATTATTTTGTACTCTCTGTTCATTATAGTACACATTTTCAGGCCCCAAATATTTCACAAGTTCTTTTGGAGGAGGCGCACTACCATATGAATCAAAATAATATTTAGTATCATTATTTTTGTAGTACGCAGTCCAATGGCTTCCGTTATCGTCAGAATTTTCCAAATTAATAATACCACATTCTGTATGATTAATTTCATCTGGTAACTCATCTTTCATAAAAACACCTCTGAAGTTTAGTATTTTGGCATCTTTGGCTCGTTCTAAAATATCATAGTTACTCAACGCTCTTATTTTTTTATCTTTTTTTTTAAAGAACTTTTGATTTTTTTTCCAAGACCTGAACCAATACTCAAACTTTTAGCGTTTTGTGCCAACCTTTCCATTTCTAAGTTGTGGCGTTTGATTTCAAGTTCTTCAGCCGTTTTATGTTTGGAATCAATCACGCTTGATGCGACTGCTGCACCCCCTCCTAATAAAGCTCCTAATGCGCCGATTCCCGCAAAAATGAGAGGTAAAAACCCTCCAGTGTGGTTTATTTTTAGTTGGTTACCTTCAAAAGTTAATTCGGTCCCTTTCTTGTTTTTAGTAGCTTTATCGATTTTCTTTTTCTGAGTTTCTGTTAGAAGGACTTTGTGTGCACCATTTCCACTTATATCGTTGAAAGATAGACGAACTTTAATGGTGTCATTCTTTCTATAAGCTGAACGTATTTTTTTAATTTGGCTGTCCGAAAAGTTCAAATTATATTCGATCATACTTTTATCGTTATTTAACTTTATTACTTTATTTATAGGAAAATTTAAATGAAAAATCACGCGAGTACTCAGTAATCAACGCCCATTCCAAAAAACCTTTTACTTTTCATAGCTGCCTTAACTATAACAGCATCCGATTTTTCTTTCAAAGTTGAATCTGAAGAGTGAATGACTTCATCAGCTACTTGTTCCAATTTTTTATCTGCAATATGCCTGTCACTAGTCTTACTGTGATCTCTATAAAAAATATCATGTTCTTTACAACCTTCTTCGTCCAATTTATTAATGCCTTTGTCCCCCCTTTCAAGCCTTTCATCTAATTTTGTAAACGGCCCACAAAATTTGTAACCTGGAAGATGCATTTCGGGCACTACAGGACTAAGTTTGTTGAGTAAAGCATTGAAAACTCCTGAACCATTTTTTATTATACTTTTGGGTAAGTTGCTTACAATTCGTATCAAATATTCTATTCCTTTTGGGGTGTCTACATTCTTCTCCAGCTGATCGGTAATGAAATTTACGATACCCAATTTCTCATTATGAAAATTATTATTACCTGCTTGTTCTTGCGCATATAAGTAATATAATCTCTGTTGTAGTTGATTCAAATCATCGATATACTTATATTCTACTGGATTTTCAGAGTATTTTATCAAGCCCGAGCCTGTTTTTGAAGACTTCAGTTGGTGCCAGATCGGGCCAACAATGTCCTTCCATTTTATGTTGCTACTTGATTTCGGGCCCTTTTCTGGATTGTTACTTTGATGCATACTGCTTGTCTGTATAAGTATTCTTTTGTAAGCTTCAAGATCAGCCTTTGTATATTCATCTACAGTTGGAATTTTCGGAGCTGAGGCATTATTAGGCGTTGTTAGAAGTTTCCATAAACCATGCGTACCTTTATAAATTTCATTATCTATCAAGATATTGTTATTATCTACAACAATTTTCTTGTTTCCGATGTAGATATTATCCTGTTCTGGGTATATTCCAAACTGTTTATCAGGATGCAGAATATATAATCTTGCAATGGCACCAATACCCTTCGAACTAACTGACGAATTTGTTGGAAGAGTTCGTTTATCACTTTTCTCAACTATTGTTAGCATTTTTGGATCAACATCAGATGTTGAACTTTCATTTTGATCCGAAATGTTACTCTTCATACTTTGATTCAGGTCATCTTCGTTTTCATCAGAATTTGAGGTTTCTGTCAAAGGAAGCGGTTCCGGAAAATAGATCTCTTTTTTTGTTGGAGAACTTGAAGTTATTGGTTCAATCCTGTTAATGGGTATCAATTCCAATTTTTTACTCAGGTCGTCATCTGTTTGTTTGACTGCTTTTTCGACTTTATCTAATCTTTGTGTGATTGGTTCAAAGGCTTTTTCTCTAATATCCTTTTCAGTTGTTTTATCAAGTCTTGCTTGCTTATACATATGCTGTAGATTTTTCCTGAGTTGGATGCTTTTATTTGCCTCGATAACTGATATTTGTCTTTGTCCCGGAAAAACTATTGGGTCATCTTCATCATCTCCATCGTCAACCTCTTGCAAAGCCTTTTGTTTTGAGCTTTTATCTTTCTCCACCGCCGCTTGCGCTTGCTTGAATTTTAGACGAAGCGCTGTTTCTAATTTTTTCTCTAATGACATCTTTATTAAATAAAAAAATATATATATAAAACACTAATACACCAATTTAGCGGGCGTTGTGTGGAAGCGTTTTTTTTTGGTGATTTAGCGGGCGTTTTAGCGTTTTGGCGATTTAGCGGCGTTTTAGCGGATTTTTTGTGGAAGCGTTTTTTGGCGATTTAGCGGGCGTTTTAGCGGATTTTTGGGGCGTTGTGTGGAAGCGTTTTTTGGCGATTTAGCGGGCGTTTTAGCGGATTTTTGGGGCGTTGTGTGGAAGCGTTTTTTGGCGATTTTGGGGCGTTTTAGCGGTGGCGTGGAAGCGTTTTTTGGCGATTTAGCGGGCGTTTTAGCGGATTTTTGGGGCGTTTGTGGAAGGCGGATTTTTGGGGTGTTGTGTGGAAGCGCTTTTTGGGGGCGTTTTATTTAATCCATTATGGTATCCATAAATTTTTTCCGGTAACGTCCATTTTTAATCTTTTTTGTTATATCGATCGTTAGAAAGCCGAAGTCCTCATCCCAGCACGAATAACAGAGTTCTCTGAATCGTTCATATGAGAAATCAGTTCCAACATATTCATCAAAAATATCTTTCATATACTTCGGACCTTGGCGAAATACACAAAGAAAGTTTATATTATTTCTTATAAGTTGCTTATCGACTTTAGACCAAGATTGGGTTAGATATACGCACGATATGTTCTTGTGCCTTCCTCTCACAAAATAATCTTTGATTTCTCGTTGATGCTGAATGTTTACGCAGTCGTCAAAAATAATCAAACTATTTTCATTGCATTCATCAAGGGTAATAAGTTCATCACAACTACTGAAAAACTGCGCTATTTCCACACCTTCTTTTTCTGTAATTTTCTCATACGTTTCTTTCAATACCTGATAAACACGCTGATCTAATGACTTTGAAAAAATGTATAGATTGTGGAAAGGAATACCCCACGATTTTACAATCAAATTATACAGTAACGTTGTTTTTCCGCAACCTGAAGTACCAACTATCAAAGCTCTCAAAGGTAAAGGTAAAATACCACTTTTACTTTTAGTTTTGTCAAATGGGATTGGATCAATTCTATATTTGTTCATCTTTATTATTAGAAAAAATTTATTTTTTTGCCCTAAATAAAACATGACGTTGATAAAAATTTCTGACAAGCACAAAGACTTGAAAATAACATTTGCCCGGAAAATCACTTTAAATCCTGACAAAAAATATAAACTTGGACTAGTAAAACTATTATTTACTTCGCCACCTTCTCCTTCATTTCAAGTAAGAGGTCTACTTATATCAATTAGAATTTTTTTACAAGATGGTTGGTACCATCTAGAGTACGCTATTAATGATACATTTACTATTGAAACATTTAGAAGGGATCTATATTTAAAAATGAAAAGTTTTCAATCTGATATCCTGAAGGGTTTTGAGAAGGAGAAGGAGAAAACAAAATTTAAATCGCACATTGATACATTAAAGAGAATAAAACCTGAAAGCTTAATTTTTAAAGTTGACTACACTCCAAATTGTAATAGATTTTATCTTAAATCTCCGTTTATGCTTACATTTCTAAATTTTGGAAATTTCTGCGAACTGTTCGAGTTTAAGCAGTGCTTAACAGCTGGGGACTATTTTGACGCTAATAAAGAGTACTATTCTGAAGACAATCCAAGGTTAATCAAACCTCTTTCACTAATTGAATGGCACTGTAATATTATTGATTATAGCTTCGCTAATCATGATGAACATTCTCACCTTCACAGTGAGCATGAATTGCTTCACGTGTCTTTCATAGAGAACACAATTCTTCCAAATACCACTTATATGGAAACAAATAAAAAAGTTCTTTACAACCCCCTAAGAGAAGGGTTGAGAGACATTCGAGAAATTAAACTATCACCCAGGAATGAAAATGGAGATGAGATGAACTTGGAGAATGTTATGGTTTACCTACACCTTATTGAAGAGTAAGAACTCACGGATTATTTTTTATGAGAAATATTTCTTATAAAACTTTTTACAAGTAATAAATGGATAAAGATTTAACTGAACCTATTTACTGTCATAAATGCAAGAAAAAAACTAACAATATTGATGCGGAAAGAGTTCAAGCTGTCAATGGGAGATGGAGAGTTGCAGCCAAATGTTCAAAATGCAAAACTAATAAGAGTAAATTTATCGCGGCTCCTGAAAACAACGATATTCAAGAAGGTCCCAAAATTGAAAATCTGAATGACAATGAAAAATTATCTCTGGCTAAAGAATTGCATAAACCAATAAGAAAGAAGTTTAAAAAACGAATGATATTCACCAATGGAATAGACGATCTTTGGGCTGCTGATTTGATAATCATGAAAAATTATGAAAAAGAAAACAATGGATATGGCTATCTACTCAACGTTATCGATACATTTTCAAAATTTGCTTGGGCGTTACCTTTGAAGAAGAAGGATGGAAAAAACGTGTCTAAAGCTTTTGAGAAAATAATCGAAAAAGCAAAATCGCAAAACCATCAGTCTCCCAATTTACTTCATACTGACAAAGGTTTAGAATTCGAAAACAAGATATTTAAAGATTTGTTGAAAAGTTATAATATAAAAATGTACCATACACAAAACGAAGAGAAATCTGGTACAATTGAGCGATTCAACAGAACATTGAATGGAAAGATGAAAATCCATTTTGAAGTTGAAAATAACAAGAAATGGATTGATATTTTGCAGGATCTATTAGATGAGTATAATTTTAATGATGTTCACAGAACAATAGGAATGAAACCGTCTGAAGTTAATAAGACTAACGAAAATGAAGTTTTGATTAAAGTATTTGGAAACCAAAAAGTCTCACAGAAAGTTAAGTTTTCTGTTGGCGATAGAGTCAGAATAACAAGATCCAAAAAAACATTTGCTAATAAGTATGGGTCTAATTGGACGACAGAAATATTTGTTGTGAAAGAAATTTTAAGTACTCGACCAATAACTTATAAAATCAAAGATTTGGTGGGTGAAGATATTGAAGGATCATTTTATAACGAAGAGTTACAAAAAACTATATTCTGAGTTGGTCAATTATTGGGTACCTACCTACTTAGTAGCGTTAGTGTATCCTATAAGAAAAACAAATCCTTGAATTTTTTTTAAAATTAGGTATAATATAAAGATGGATACTAAACAACAACAAGAAAAGAACAATAAAGTTCTCAAGAAAATGAATAATAAAATAATCAAAGTTTGTAAACCTTTTGAAAAGATTGTTGAATATTGTGCTTACGCGGACTACACTAATAATATTAAAGACAATTTGAATAAAGTTCCAATACATGGGATGATTTTCATCCTTGAAGAAGGGGACACTTGTTGGGGAAACGGAAAACCATACCTATCTCCTGTTCTAGATTCTCCTTCGTGGTTAGAATTGTGTAAAGTTGCTAATGATCTAATTATAAAAACAGGCAATAACCATAATAGATTTTTAGACAATATTGAGGTCGTTCAACATTTTGGTAACCTTAAAATGTGCAAGCTAATGATGGGCTCGTGAATACCAAGTAATAATTTTTATTTCTACAGTTGGAAATAAAAATTTGAATAAAAAAAAAAAAAAAAAAAAAAAAATTAAAATCTTCCAGTAAATAAAGATGATAAATACTATGAATAATGCAAAGAAACTTTGCGAAAAGTGTGATGTTCACATCACCTATAAAAACTGGGCTAGACACTTGAAGTCAAAGCGCCACACTAAAAACGACCCGGACCGGACATTGACCCTAAAACCTAGAAAAATAAAACCTGTATTTGAAAGCCCGAGAAAATTACACAGAGTTTTCAATTTTGGTGAAAAACTGTTTGAAAAATCCAAAGACCCAAGGACAAAAGTAAGTACGAAAGAGACAGCTTTCAAATCTCGATTGGCAACTTACGAGATTGAAAACACGAAAGGATTCAAAGACGCATCAAAGTTCCTAAATAATATTCAAGGTATCGTTATTGGGTTAATCAATAAAGAACTAATGAGAAAGAACCTCAAAGTAAATGTATTATTACTCGCTGAATTCAAGAAAGGAACTAACGAAAGTAATATGGAGTACCAGGTAATCAATTTCAAAACTAAAAACGTAATAATGACAAAGTCTACAGAAGTAAACGACTGCTACGAAGAAATGAAACAAAAAATTCTAAATGAAATGGAATCTTTCGAAATTAAAGGATCTCAATGGCAGCTTCATAAAATCATGCATTTGGAACTAAATATTAACAAATACACACCATTAAAAGGATCATCCTACATTCCACTACCTGAACATCTACAGAGCAAAAAAGCAATAATCAATGTGAAAAATAATGATAATAAATGTTTCCTTTGGTCTATTCTTTCAGCCTTACATCCAGCTGAAAAAAATGCGGGTAGAATAGGAAAGTACATCAAATGGGAACATGAGTTTGACGAGGCATTGAAAGATATAAGTTTCCCCGTGAAACTTATGGATGTGAAAAAGTTTGAGAAAAGAACCGGGATCTCTATCAATGTTTATTGCCTAGATGAAAATACCATCGTCCCTCTGGAAATAACCGAACAGGAGAAAGACAGACACATTGACTTGTTGTATTTGAAAAATGCGAAATCTGAACATTACTGCTGGATTAAGGACCTGTGGAAACTAGTTGGACATAGTCAAATGTCGAAGGATGGGCACAAACGATTTTTATGTAAAATGTGTTTGAATAGTTTTGGGACTCAAGAAAAATTAAAGGAACACCATGAGTACTGTGGGACTCATAAAACTGCTAAGGTAGAACTACCAAAACCTTACAAAAACGTGTTACAGTTTGAAAAATATAATCACTCCTTAAAAGTACCATTCGTTATATATGCGGACTTTGAATGTATGCTGAGGAAAGTCCAGACTTGTCAACCTGATGAAACAGGGGCGTTCACTAATAAGACACAGAAACACGAGCCCAACAACTTTGCTTATTACATAAAGTATTCCAACAGGTATCACAAACCCCCTGTCGAATATTCGGGCAATGATTCTCCAAAGGTTTTCTACCAGAAATTGAAAGAGGATGTTTTACATATTGCTAAAGAATATTACGATAAAATTGTACCAATGAAACCCTTGACGAACGAACAGGAGAAGGAATATAAAAATGCTACAACATGCCATATTTGTGAGAGAGCTTTGGACCAACTAGCCCCAGTGTCTGAAAGGAAAATCATGGAAGAGGAAAAGGCTATAGAATATTTTCTAGAACAAGGAGATGAAAGTAAAGCGACGGAGAGACAAGTAGAATTGAAGAGAATGAGGCAGAATATGGAAAGGATGAATAGACGCGTGGCTGACCACGACCATTTAACAGGTGACTTCAGAGGGGCTGCCCATTCTTGGTGCAACCTAGAATATCAAAACCCTAGATTCGTACCCGTATTTTTCCACAATCTCGCTGGTTATGACGCCCATTTGTTTATAAAAGAATTTGGAGAAGATGATTCAGACATAAAAATGATACCTAACACCGAGGAAAAGTATATCTCATTCTCAAAGATCCTCAGGTATGACTCTGGAGAAGTTGATGAAAAAGGAAAACGAATAATGAATAAAATAGAAATAAGGTTCATTGACTCTTTCAAATTCCTATCAAGTTCTCTGGACAAGCTAACGAGCAACCTCACAATTGACCAATTTAAGGAACTCGCGAAACATTTTGGACCAGAGTTTTTGGAGCTGATGACAAGGAAACTAGCTTACCCATATGAGTACATGGATAGTCCGGAAAAGTACGATGAAACCTGTTTACCACCTATAGAAAAATTTTACAGCAGCTTGAACAAACAAGGAGTAAAAGAGTCCGAGTACAGAAATGCGCAGGAGATTTGGGAAAGATTTGGAATCAAAAACATGAGAGAATTCACCATGCTTTACAACAAAAGTGACATCTTACTGCTTGCAGATGTGATGGAGAATTTCAGAGATATTTCCCTGAAAACGTACAAACTAGATCCTGCTTGGTACTACACCACACCTGGATTCTCGTGGGACTGTATGTTGAAAATGACTAAAGTTAAGTTGGAACTTTTGACCGATTATGATCAGATTCTAATGATTGAAAATGGAATTCGTGGTGGGATATCTCAATGTAGCAATAGATACGCCAAGGCAAACAACAAGTACATGGGTGACCAATATGATAAGACTAAACCTTCAAATTATATACCCTATGTAGATGCCAACAACCTTTATGGATGGTCAATGTCCAAATACTTACCGTATGGAGGTTTTAAATGGGTAGAGAACTTGGACATTGACAAAATTGACGACGAGTCCCCCAAAGGTTACATCTTGGAAGTGGACCTGAAGTACCCTAAGGAACTACACGATTCGCATTCTGATCTACCTTTGGCTCCAGAAAACAAGATTGGTAATACTAGGCTACCTAAACTGCTGACAACCCTGTATGATAAAGAGAAATACGTTTTGCACCACACGGCTCTCAAACAATGTTTGGAAATGGGGTTGAAGCTAGAGAAGGTTCACAGGGTATTGGAATTTGACCAATCTGACTGGTTGAAAATCTACATTGATTTCAATACGGCACTGAGAACCAAGGCCAAGAACGATTTTGAGAAGGACTTTTTCAAACTGATGAACAACAGCGTATTTGGGAAAACTATGGAAAATATCAGAAACAGAGTTGACATAAAGGTGTGTTCGAATGTAAAGAAACTGGAGACATTGATAGCAAAACCAACGTTCGATCATAGAACGATATTCACGGAGAATCTGGTAGCCGTTCACATGAAAACAACCAAGATTCTGTTTAACAAACCCATCTATGTAGGTATGTGTATCCTAGACATTTCAAAAACTCTCATGTACGACTTCTACTATAACACAATAAAGAAGCAGTATGGAGAAAATGCCAAGCTCATGTATTGTGATACAGATAGCCTGATTATGGACATCAAGACTGAGGACTTTTATTATGACATTAAAAGCAGCATGATTGATCAGTTTGACACATCTGATTATCCGAAAGATAATGACTATGGTATGCCTCAAGTGAACAAGAAAGTACTTGGAAAATTCAAAGATGAACTTAATGGAAAGATCATGGAGGAATTTGTCGGGCTGAGATCGAAACTGTACGCATATAAAACGTTCGAGGACCAAAAAGAAACAAAGAAAGCAAAAGGAATCAAGAAAAACGTTGTTGAAAAGGACATTAGGTTCGAGGACTTCAAGGAATGTCTGTTGACCAAGAAACCGATCTACAGGAAACAAATGTTGTTTAGATCAATCAAGCATGATATCTATACCGTTGAACAGAACAAGAAAGCGCTTAGTGCTTACGATGATAAAAGGCATATTCTAGGCAATGGGGTAGATACCCTAGCTTGGGGGCATCATAAAATAGGAGTTGAAAAAGAAAACTTTGTGGATCATCTGAAGGATATGATGAAAAACCAAAAGGAAATATAAAACAAAAGAACTAGGTAGGTAGGATTATGGTCAAGAGCCAAAATAAAATGTAAAACGAAAAGAACATGTAGATAGGTTAAGTAAGAATAGGTTAGAATAAGTACTAAAGTAAGAATAGGTTAGAATAAGTACTAAAGTAAGAATAGTGTTTAGAATAAGTACTAAAGTAAGAATAGGTTAGAATAGGTGTGGCAACGTTGTGTTTAGAGACAACTGGGCGGCTAAAATGTAAGGCGAGCTAGAATGAAAAATGGTTGAATATAAAAAAAAAAAAAAAAAATGGTTCAACTCCACCACAAAATACGAAATAAAAAAAAATAATAAAAAATAAAAAATGTATGGTTCAACTCCGCCACATAATCAAAATAATTCTATGGTTCAACTCCACCTAATGAGAAAATCAAAAAGCCGCATAATCAAAATAATTCTATGGTTCAACTCTAATGAGAAAATCAAAAACCACATACTCAAAAAATATCTATGGTTCAACCCCGCCATAAAATTAAAAAAAAATCTATGGTTCAACTCCACCACAAAATACGCTAGCCACTGACTAAAAAAATAAAAAATCTATGGTTCAACTCCGCCACATAATCAAAAAATATCCATGGTTCAACTCCACCATAAATACGAAAAAATATCTATGGTTCAACTCCACCATAAATACGAAAAAATATCTGTGGTTAAATTCAACCATAAATACGAAAAAATATCTGTGGTTAAATTCAACCATAATTTTGAGGTGAGCCAGGATCGGTATATTCATACTACTTATATATATATATATATATGTCATTCCAGACGATAACTCTCGTTAGGTTTGAGATAAAAATTCCATTCTAGCGCCAAAAAATCAACCTTTTCAAACGAAAGGTCGAGTTTGTTGGTCAGCATTTTTTGAACACATTAAATTGGTAAAATAAAAAAAAAAAAAAGTGCTGAAAAAATCTCTAAAAATAGCAAAAAACGGCAAAAAATTGTTAAATTTATATTTTTTTAGCAGCATATTGCTCAAATTAAGTTTATTAACTATAAAATAGAGCATTAAAAATGTATGTACAAAATTATGCTGAAAAATGTACTTGAATTTCATTAAAATGTGCTAAAAATCGATAAAAACTGCAATAAAGTGAAAAATCCAAAATCTCTTTTTGAATAGCAGATTATTATTTAGAATGAGTTTTTCGCTTTAAAATTGGTAGTTAACAATTTATTTTCATTCAAAGTCTTCAACTTTGAACACAATGTAACATAATATAGTCTCGTAATTTACAAAATTCGCTCATATGATCATGGTGCTGGAACTTTTTAATAAAGGAGATACATTTACTAACTGACTAACTATTTACAAGGATTTTTCACCAACAAGTAATTAGCTTTCGAAGTTCAAGAGGTTGATATCACTTTATTCATTCATCAATAGGCGCCATTCCTTTCCTTCTAATAAACATTAATTATTGCACTGTTTTACGATTAGTTCCGTTTTCATTTCTTCACAACAACAATAACCCGATATTAAGCGAAAAAAATCGTTTCATATTCAACTCGTTAAAATTTCGTTGTCAGGTTGAATTATGGTGTTTGCATTGTGTTCTTTGGAGCCCGCTATTATGCAAAGTGACACCCACGAGGTGGAGTCCGTGCTTTGTTTAATTGAATAGTGATTCCGGTCTTCCCGAGTCATGGGATGCTTTCGGAATTTCCAGGAGAATCGGTTGAGTTTTCTTCCCACTTGTCAACTTCAAATACTTTTCAAACTTATGGACGGATATAGGAAAACGAATAACCTTATCAGACTGGAGAAAACAATACATTATCGAGAACTCTCAAACTCCAATTTATTGCGCTCAAGCAAGAGAGAATTGTACCTATGTGCATTTATCTTACTATCTTATACTACAAGCTTCATGATCTTGGGATTCGTGTAGATTTATGTAGACATTGATTATAACAACCGGATGATATTAGTTAAGGCTGCCAACCAATATTCTGAAGTAAACAAGCAGTTGATGAACAATCTAATTATAACGTTAGTGCACTAGACGTTCAACAGCACGTCCAACCCCCCACCACCAGTGCCATCTAGATCCAATTCTTCGTCATATTCGAACTCCGTAACATCATTTTAGGCGTAAATCTGATCTGTTTGTCCAACTAATCTGTATTTTGCTAAAAGGATTGATTTAGGATATTTTTTTAATTTTGAGATGCGAGCTTGCGAGCATCCAGACCACCAAACTATAAAAATCAGTCTTATCTATTACGTAGGTCTGTTTCATTATACGGAGGCTGATTATGGTTTATAAGGAGGCCGGTTTATTATATGGAGGCCGATTATGGTTTAAAAGGAGGCCGGCTTATTGTACGGAGGCTGGTGGTGGGGGGTATTACGGTGCTCTTGAACGCCAAGTGGTTAGTGCTAGCGTTTGCTCAACATCAAGTAGTAAGTAAAACGTTAGTAGTTGAACACCACAACATTTGTGTCACAGGATAGCACGTGCTCTTGAATTCTGATAATTTTTGACCAGAATCGTATTGGTCTAAATCTTACTACTTATGTAATACTCTTATTATATTATAAACCTGAAACTTTTTTTGATTGTCTGTTTAAGCTGTGCACGGCCAAATGGCTGAGCAGGGGGAAAAAGGTGCATAAGCAATTTTAAAAATTTCTTCTTCCACCCGAACCATAGGCTGGTGGGCTAGAGTGGAATGAGACCCCTTTTTAATACATTTTTCGGCCGAGCGCTCTAAATCGAATCTTCTCTTCTATTGGCAGCCAGCTGCCACATTAAAATTTGATCGAGATCACTTCGCATTGCGGCAACAAAGTTTCGTTTAAATTCTATTTAATTATTAAAAAACGGACGGTAGACCTACGGTTCTACAGTCAGATCATTTAATAATGATTAATTTTACTCATTATTAGTTCATAATGGTTACTTAGCAATATTAGTTTATAACTGAGCAAAATAAATCAGCTTTCCTTGACACTACAGAGGCTAAGGAATTATGAGATGCTGTGATAAAATGAGAGCATTCCAAAAAGTGGCTCACGATTTTCCTGCTATGAAAACTAAGGGAGTTACACTTCCCTAGTGACGCATTGGTTGTACGTGAAAATCAATAGAAAACCCCACCGTAACGTGACGTTCGCGACATGAAAAAAACAAAAGGAAACGTCCTGTAAATCCTTATTAACAAGTTGAGTGCCACAGCTGTCCGCTCTCAACTTGAAAAAAAAATGTCCTCAGATGCCAAACGTGCTTTTTTATTTTTTTCGCTTCAGAAGACCTTGCTTTTGATGGTAAAAGAGTTATTTAGTGGTATTTCACCTATTTTCATTGAAAAAACCGCGTGTATACGTGTGATATACGTGGCCTGTGAGCGGCGATTTGGGACTTCAAGTGGTGGAACAGAAAATTGTGTATCACTCTGATACACACCAATTCGAACTTCTTGACGGTTTTCCCCACTGGTATTTTCCATAAAAATTATTTTCCATCAAAATCATTTTCCCCCACTGGTATTTTGCATAAAAGAGTTATTTTAGTGGTATTACACCTATTTTCATAGAAAAAACCGCGTGTATACGTGTGATACACGTGGCCTGTGAGCGGCGATTTGGGACTTCAAGTGGTGGAACAGAAAATTGAGTACCATTCTGATACATCCCTATTCGAACTTCTTGACGATTTTCCCCACGCCTGAATACGTGAGTAAACAAAAAAAAAAAAAAAAAAAAAAAAAAAAAAAAAAACTATTGCGTTGCTAAAGAAAACTAGTAGGAAAATGAAGTGCCAGATAGCTGAAATGATAAAAGTGACATCTGACAAAAACTTATTCTTCTTTCGTTTGTACCGAATGTGTCTCGGCCAATTTGTTGTGGCCAACACTGTTCCACGTTTCCGAAGGGTTTCTCAACGTCAAAGAAGAAGAGAGAAACGCCTTAAGTGTGAATCTGGGAGATTCACGAGCTTTTGAAGTTAACCAGGATTGTGTATCACCCAGATACACCTGGCACGCTGGGACAGTTAATGGTGTGTATCTCACAGATACACAAGGCACTCAACTTGTTAAATGATAAAACAAATTAATGAACCCAAACCAACTTTTCCAACATTACTGCTGATCTAAAGATATTTGGCTACAAGATCTGTCACTCAAGTGGTCAAATAATTATATGGAGTGGCGGTATTCCCCGATATGGTGGTAATCCCCGACATGGCGGTATTCCCCGACATGGCGGTATTACCCCACTCTCCCCTACTTGACCATCTTCTCTACATTTTCCACCTCCTGTCCAACACTCCCATTTCAAATCCCTTCACAATGAAGCTGTAAAACAATGGCCCACACCGGGCGATAGGTCTAAGATAGCTTTCGAGGGTCTGACCTTTGAACTCGCCCGACAACGCTATTAATACGCCTTCGGACCCGAAGCGGAAAAAAAGAATTGATAACGCGAGGCCGCATAGGGTGTATCCTCATTAACGACCCAATCACATAAATTCCGTCGGCCCGTCGGAGTCCGTTGCCCAATTTTTTGAGGAGTATCCGAAAACGGGCGGACCAAGAGCTATTACACGGCTCTTAGGCGCCTTGACCACAAGGATACACTTCAGACATAAATAAACCCATCATAACTCAGCCGGCCGACACTCCCGCTGACGGGCGGACTTCACACGAAAAAAGAGAATTCCCTTCATTCTCGAATCATTCGAAAATGTGCGAAAGTCATTACTTATGCATTGGACTTTCAATGTGATTTTTTTTCTCCATCTCCTTCAGCGCGGTGATTATCCGAATATAAAAATGATTTTCGGCACACGCTACCACAATTCTCCGTCGTTAGTATTCGGCGGGTGAACGCGGGGATTTAAATTCCAAAAAGCGTTAGCGCTAAGTTCTTTTGAATGGCCAGTTTTCGACACGACAACGGGATATCAAGAAAAAACACCTGTAGGGAAGCTTCACATCACATTCTCAAATTACATTCATGCATGATTTTTGTAAATTCTTTTTTATTTTAGATATTTACGGGCGAAGCCCCATTAACACATATTACAGGTCATAGCATAGGGTAAAAGCACCAACTGTAGACACTTATCCAAATGTTGACACTTCAATTTCAAATCCAAGAAATAAGAAAATGAGACACTGTAGATTTTCAAAATCGACGTCATTAGGAAGAAGAGAAAGTAATTGTTAAGGTCGACCGATTCCACTAATTACTTATGAAGAACGTAACAAATCGTCTGCATGATGTGATATTGATGAAAAACGAAACCTGTCACTCCAGTGACACTGTCACAGCTCTGCAGCTTAGTGAGGTCAGCCTACAAATTTGGATGTTTCGGGTCAAGTATATGAGTAAAAAATACGATTTGAATTCTGATGATCTCCTAATAATATGAGGAAGAAGGTGTAACCATTAGAACTCTAAAATTTCAAAAGAAAAATATGGTTTTGTTTGGTGTCAAATTAGGTTCCATAAAACCTGTTGGTGTCCCAATATTGACTCCTGTGTCAATATTAAGAGAAACTTTTAATTTTATTGTAAAGTTGATATTTGGGATAAAATCATAATATTTCCAAGCATATATATATATATATATATATATATATATATATATATATATATATATATATATATATATATAGAGAGAGATTATTTATAAGTAACCCAACATAACGCGTACTTTAGGTATTGGATCGCTCCTAATGGTGGCCTAATTAGCCTCATCCATTTTAAGATATTCTTTGAGAATATATTTCTACATGTTCACAATTATTTTTGTCCATTTACCTAAATGACAATTTCAGGTAAAAGAAGCATTCATATTTAACATAAGTGCCAACATTTGGAACTGAAAATTGCAACATTTGGAATTTCGAAGGCATGTGTGTCAACTTTTTTTTAAAAAAGCTGAATTTCAAAAACGTGCTTTGGGATAATTAACGAAGTTAATCGGAGAAATTGAATACATGCAAACTATTCATATCGAACTCACAATTACATCAGAACATGATAATGGAAAGATAAATAACTATAGACTTATTATTCCAACAAACTACAAGAATATAAGAGAGATTTTTTTAAAGTGAGTGGAGAGAATCATTAAAAAAGTCAAAATCAGGATTGACGTTCAAAACCAAGTTCCCTGAGCGGAGGAATCTGTCGGTGGTCGGTGGTCGATGGGAAGGTAGTTCGATGCGGAAAAAGGAACGTCAAACAAGGCAGAAGAAGATCGGGTAGATATTTTGGGTGCTCGAAGTCCCACTATCTGCAGCGAGGTGGGTCAGTTCAGGAGGTCATTCAATAGTTTGTGGAGAAAGGTCAAGTCGGCAAAACACCTTCGGTCGCTCAAAGATTGCAGGTGGTAGTGTTCCATCAAACTTCGGTAATCCATATGAAAACATGAAACTCCAAGTTTGAATCCACTATAGCCTAAGAACTTATGATGTACTAGCCGCTCCGGCTCGCTTCGCTCTCCTCCACGTCCAGGCGGTGGACACTCCCATTAAGTTGCTCGCTTCACTTTACCCCTTCAGGTAAAAAAAGCCTGAATCGCAACATTCCTGATACCACAGGCCCATTTTACTTCTCATTTTAATCGCATCGTCTCCCTTATGTGCTCTTTCCAGAGTATATTTAGACACAGCGTACAGTAGGGACCAGACAGGAGAGGTCTAAAATTGGAAGTATGAGAGATTTATACAATGTTATTGTTGCCTGAGTGTCAGTGAACTCTCTTGTATTCCTCTTTATGAAGCCCAACACTTTCATGGCCCTGCCTGAAATATATGCCAAATGATTCGAAAAAGTCAAGCGATCGTCACAGAAGACTCACAAGTCCACCATGCTCGTTGACCTTCCCAGCGGCTGACCACACAGTATCTAATCGTAGGTCAGAAATCTTTCAGTTCTATAAAACAACGCCACTCGGCACTTCGGAGGGTTCAAATATAAGTTCTCCATTATCGCTCTTTGCACGATTTCACAGTCTGAGCTTGACCTAATACGACGGAATAATTTTAAATCGGCCACAAACATCAGACAACGTAGATGAGGATTGAAGGGTATCACTATGCTGTTCACCCATCAATAGAAATCACGAGACGTTCGCGAACAATCAATTTGAGAGACGAGACTCTAGACCGTGACCAACTAATCTAAATTCTTACTAAGGGATTGACTACTTGATGTTACGTATTTTTGAGATGCGAGCGTAGCGATCATCCAGACTACCAATCTAAGCAGAAAACTGATCTGTGTAAAATCTCATGGGTAGTCGAACGCAGTGGGTAGTCGAACTAAAGATCAAGTCAGGGTGTAGAGACTCCTGTCTCAACTTGATTGTTCGCGAACGTCTCTTATAGAAAACACATGATGAGCGTTATAATATGTATTCACATATGAAATGTTCACATAATAAGTATTCACACAAGAAAACACATGATGAGCGTTATAATAAGTATTCCTGGTATTTCTTTAAACAACCTAACAAAAGTATGGAAGGTACATATTATACTAACAGAAACTGTCAACATTTATTTACAAGTACTGATCGATTTTATTATGTGCGTATAAAAATGATGCATTCACGTTCGAAAGGATGGTCCGATTTGAACGCGATCTCTAGCAAAATGATCAGCAAATTCTTGAAAATGATGTTTTCCTCAAAGCCTTCTGAAACGAAATTGCATACTGCAGATAAAGTGATTGGCATACCGTGTTACAATATGTGAGGAAGCTACACTGCCCACACAACTTGGCTGAATTTTTTTAATTTCTCTGTTTCGAATCGATGTGTTTTTCAATTTGATTTCGTATCCAAGGATCACAGTAGGGTTCGACAAAGGTCATTCCAATTGCATTTTTTTTTTTTTTTTTCAAGCTCTACAGGAGTTGGGAAATAAATAAAGTGAAATTACGTGGATGGCGGCAGCGCTTATAATATGTTGAGAGCCTCGAAGCTGTTGGGAACAGCGTTTATTAGACCGAAACTGCAGCGATCTCATGTCCCATCTGCCAGATGGGTTGAATGAGCACACCTGCACTTTTCGAAAGTCCAGATCAACCCTTAAAAAAACCTTCCAACACCTTCGTAAATTGTGGAAAGCAAGGATTGCTCTGCTACCTGAATCCTCCTACAGGCGAACAGCTTGCGCCATAACTAAACGTCACCATTATTACCAACAACAAAGGTTTCAACGCAACCGCTTTCAGAACCTCTTGATGGAGCATGAGTATAATTATGTGTCATTAAATACTGATAGGTCAGTATATAGTGAGACCATTTATTGGTAAATAAAGATAATAAATAATATGGAATGCAACGGAATATAGAAATATAAATGTAGTATTAGCTGTAGCATATATTATGTAGATATAAGCTTAATAGTTGATTTTAATTGTGTGATATTTTTTTCCACTTTAGAAGTTTCAGAGTGGTCAACATCGTGGCGATTTCTTGCTCTGCGAGACAATGCTATTTGGTTCTTTAATTTGCCCCTTCCGATCGGCAGTTCAGTCGATTTTGGCAATCGCCTACCCGTAGAATGAACCTCTTATTGGGTCCCTTTGGTCAACTAACACAGTGCCACTAGTGAGATGGATTAGCTTCATCATTCAAGGATTTTTTGTAGGCGGTAGGTCAAAATAATCTTGTAGGCCACCAGTTTTTCTTCTTTTTTCCATTTGGAGATATAGCAATTGGAGCCTTTATCGAATAATCAAGCACCTAGGTGAAAATTACCAAATCTCTACACGAAATTCGGTGAATGTTCATTAATCCATTGATTTGGACCATATTTTGATACCTAATACAGTGACTAAGCCTGAGAGATCACAATGCCTTAATGTCTGCAAACATAGCTATGAGTATTCTTTGTGAAACGTGAACGATTTAGTGATTTTTCAATAAGGAATATTAAGAAACAGAATTGTAGGTCTATCATAACTAGTCTCAAATTAGGAGGGGAAAATATATGGCTCTATCCGCTTCTTGATTTGATTCGATTTTAGCGAAATAATGGCCGACATTTGGTTATTTGGTGTGAAAAAATCATCTTTGCTGGCGTGTGTTTGCACATCAAATTTCATAATTTTCCGTTCCCTTTCCTTCCTCCTTTCTCAACTGTGCTGGGGAAGGAAAGTTAACAGAAAATAAAACCGAAAAGTTCCTTGAAAATTGAAAATACCATCTGGTGGGGTAAAAACATGGAAAAGGCTTCAAACGGGCATTTTGAGCAACTGCTTTTCAAGCAAAATAACCAAATTTTGACCATTATTCCGCTAAAATCGCATAAAATCAAGAAACTGATAGCTCCATACAAATCAGCGTTGAAAAGCAACGAAAATTCATTTACCTACCACACTTGGGGTTCACCAGAATCCATGTTTTGCTCAGTTTTGGTAGTTGGGTAACATGCGCGTTCGCGGAATGGTTTGCGCGCGGTTAAAAATAATCACGTGAGGGGTAGTAAATTCATGGCAATGGTATATATTGGCGTTGACCGTGACAGCCGCGGATCTAGTATCTCTGGTAAAAGTACCTTCACATAACAAAATGTTAATATTATTTCAATCTCAAATTTCCAAAAGTTTTGATATCTTTTTATTTCTTCCACTTGCATATCTTTAGCAGCCCACACCTCAAAAGAACATCTACCTTTTTAGTTAAAACCAGTAAAAAGATGCACAATGGTCCTCTGATTGTTTCCGATTAGTTATAGGTACAGTTCTTTGTACTTTATCTCAGGTAGGTGAGCAAGTGTCCCTCTAATACCTTTTGTACCCCTACTATGCTAAATCTTCCTTTTACCTTTTCCACAATTTCATGGCTCCACTTTATAACTGTCGGTAAACCTCAGGCGTTGAAAAACTCTTGATGAACCTAATATTACCAATGTATTGCATTGAACAGTAGATGGACAAGGATAAGATTTTGATTTGGTTACTACCGTCTGAACTCGGAAACATTGATACCCCATAGATAAGTGCTGATTGAGTTTCTATAATGTAAATTATTGAGATGGATTTAAGACTCAAATCGATCATTATATGGCATAAAGAGGAATGAGAAACTCGCTCAAGTATGTGACTAGCGGTGTACGAAACCAGGGGACTATTGGAATATCGAATGTTTTCTATTATAGTGAACACGGACAGACAGTATTTCACCTCCTTTTGGGAAGGAGGGGGTACCCAATGCAATTCATT
Organism: Adelphocoris suturalis; assembly: GCA_030762985.1. Classification (NCBI taxonomy): domain Eukaryota; kingdom Metazoa; phylum Arthropoda; class Insecta; order Hemiptera; family Miridae; genus Adelphocoris; species Adelphocoris suturalis. Next base: position 58,008,696 of record CM061048.1, read on the forward strand.
TGGTAGAGTACCTGCATTTTTTTCCTTCTAACGACTAGCACTTCCGAAATTTAATAATGTAATCGAACTATGCCAGGTATTTTCTCCTCAGTGGGCTAAGAAATCGCAACCCCGTCAACACTCTTATTCAATCTGTGAGCCCTTTTTTATCCCATACTGCGGCTGTCCGAGATTGAAGTTTCCTCCGTCACCCAAGCAATTAATCGAATCCGTTTTACACCGATGCTGATGAGATCGCAATCAAATTTCCAAATCTAATACACTTCTCAGTATCTACATTATAAGCTTCATGACCCTATTCGACCACTTTCCCCAATTATATCTCTGAACCCGATTTTTTTATATTTTAGTTTGCAAGTACCCTTAATTTGAATAATAAAAATCTGAAATGCAGTTATTGCATTCAATATTGCCCCAAACAACCGAATGGCTTTTACAGAAAGCAAATAGCTCTCTCCGTTCACAAGACATTTATTTAGAAAAATCGGTTCATTTCAAGACGCTACTTGGCGGCGAATTGGGCAACTAAACTCGTGACACTTAGCCTCAACGATGTTATATTTCCGTAAAAGCGGCTCTAGAACCAGAAATCAATAAAAATAAAAAAATAAAAAAAATCATTCTTTCTTGTCCGTATCGCCTTCCTCGCTTTATCATGTATATGAACGAATGTAGGAATGTTACCAGGAGAGTAAATTAATGACTTCAATCATCGAAGCCATTGCATTCGGTTTGATAGTAGGTTCAGATTTCGTATACTAACCTCAGGCCATAATGGCATATTCATGTAAATCTCGGCGTTGACCCCACTAGGAGGCCGCAGACTCTATTTTTCGTTCACCTTGAGCCTCGGCTAAGCATTGGAAGAACGTAGAACTTGCTGATGTGGGGGGCGCTAGACTTCATGATGCGTTCCTAAACGTCCCGAGGGTTCTCCATTTCAAATTTTAACTTCATAGGTTCAACAACAGAGACATTAACTCCAGAGCTCACTCAACTGATCTGGGGGCATTCAGATTCGATAATTCATTCTCAACTGTTCCAAGCGGATTCCGTTTCAAATTTCAGCTTTCATACGTTAATAGCAAAGAACTTAGGTCCCGGATCTCACCCAGATGATCTGGCGGGCTCCAGACTTCTTGATTCGTTTCTTGACGCTCCTTTCTTCATCGAAATGTCAACTAGTACCTCGTCAAGGTCGGTAAGCCATAGTTTCGACGATGGTGGTGAAGCTTCATGGTTTGTAGACGATGAGGACGAGATCGTAGTTGTAGTTGGATCTCGTCTACATCCAAGAAACTCGAATTTTTTCGACGAAATTGTACAAAGGTTCGACGACGAAAAGTTTGTTACAAACAGCAACACAGGTTATTCCACTTCCAAGTTTTGGAATCGTTCGCAGTGCAGAACGCGGTTCCACAAGTTCCGGAACGCCCCGGGATTTTCTGTCCCAATTCTGATGAGTTCGAGAATTGTTGGAACGCGCAATGAGAACGAAGCTTAAGACTCGATCTTGCGGTCTCAATTAAGCGAATTCCTATTCACGTCGCGCGATTGTAATGATTCGTCAGCTATTGTTTGATATCAGATCAGCTGATCATGGCTCACGTGCACCGTGTGATCTGTCACCGCAGTAACCAGGAACTCTCTAATATTTTGTGGCATTTTTCAAATTTAGGTCCTGGTAAAAGCCTTGCTATTACGCAAGCTGTCAAAACCTGATATCTTCGGCAACTCGCGATTTGTCAACAGACGTTTCCCCAAATGGTACCCCCTAAGACGTTTCCATGTCAGAAAACTCAGTCACGTGGCTACTCGAAAGCGTCGACAAAACTGAAGTTTTTCCTTCTGATTCTTCGCGGCGTTGGCTCCCCCTGGTAATTGGCTGGAGCGCGAATAACTGCCGACTTGTTCAGAGATGTTTAGCGGCGATGTAGTTGCGTAATGCGGTTTTCATAGTTTTTTAATACCCGAACGCCACCAAAAGTCCGGTCATCTCCGTGAGATCGGTCGCACGGACTTGACCATTGTGAGCGAGCTAATGAGCTGACCGTGAGAACCCGTCTGAAGCGCTTGCTCTTAATGGGGTACTCCTTATTTTGTCTTCAGTTTATTTCACGTGTTTTCACTGGAAGAGTTCCGGAACAGCTTTTCAAAAAGGTGCAATATGATAGATTCTGTTAGTCGGTGGATGAGGGACGGCGCACTGGCCCCCGAATAGAGTCAGCCCAAGAACAACGTCTGCCAAGTTTGGTGTGGCGCATAGCTTCCTCTACCTGTCATGAATGTATAGATCATCATAACAACTGGTATACCTGCATTTTTAACATGCTTGCTGTCCTTGGCTCCCACGATATCCTAACAGCTGAGGACCCTCGAAATTTGAAATCGATCCTACCGTCACTAATCGAAAAACTCTACAACCATTTTTGGTGCCAGGGCATCAATCTGGTTTACAGTGCCAGATTTAATATGTTCTATAGGAGGATAGCGGACTATTCAGGTAGGCAAAAGTACTTGGGACTCATTCAAAATGTCCAGATTGAGAGGGTGTTGTGCCAGTTGCGTCTGTCTTCAAAGTTTTTCGTAACTGTTTATTATAGAGGTACTTCTCATAAGTTTAGAAGCGAGAGCTTATGCAATATATGCAATATGAAAGAAGCTGACACCCTCTGCCATTTTTGTCTACGTTGCCCGATCTTAGAACCGTACCGAAGGCAATTCATTGCGAAATACATCTGTGGGCTCCCAGTGGTTGAGGATGAGGATCGTCTGGCTAATTTGCTCGATTTTTGTGATGATAGGGAGAAAATGTTAAATTTATTTCATTTTGTTACTAGTGCACTAGCACTTCGATCAATTGCGCTCACCGAATAGGTGTCTGATATGTACAGCATTAGCATTGTATAGTGTACAACAGGATAGGCTTGTTGTGGATTTTGTACGAGTACCCCAGGTATAGCGAGGATGTTATGGATTCATAACGGATTATTATTCTTTATATTAATTTCATATTGATGACCTCGTTTATTTTGCATGTACTTCATTAAGCTGTAATGCCCTGTTAACTAGATTAGGAAGAAGATATTTGACTTATTTCTTATCTATTGTATATATTTTTCTAATGATGATTTGTAAATGGACTCTTTGTAATAATCATTGATTTAATACAATAAACAACTTACTACTACTACTATGTATAGATCATTGAAAAGTTTTAAATTATCTTGAAAAATGCCATAGCAGAGAAGAGTAAATCAATAAGTAGTGTGAAATGTCAGGAAACGAAACACTGATACTCAATGTAATTTACGTTTGTGCAAGCGCAGAATGAATTGATGAGTTGAAAACAATGAAATAGGTACCTAATAGGTAGAAGAGAATTAAGAAATCATAACCACTTTGTTACTTTTGATATGCATGCGAATTGCCCATGTTATGGAATGGAGACGAATTAATCAGCTGAGAGACCTGAGAGGATATTTTCTTTCCTGAAAGACCTTCGCTGCTAAAATTCGAAACTGGGCGTCTTTGGAGCTCGTAGGATATAATTACTATGTGTGGAGACGAATTTATCAACTGAGGGATCTCAGAGTCTACTATATTTCACTAATGTGCTATATACAGGGTTTAATAATTATTGACTAGTGATCTGCTTAAAAGACTACTATCGAATACAGAAATAATACGTATTTTTGTAACGTTTTGCAGCTTTTTTTGGTGTATGACAAAAATCTGGAATGAACCTCAAAGCTAATACATAACGTCCAAATCCTAGTTGATGGACGGCCATTTTTAGAAATCTTATGCAACGTCGGAAGTGTCAAATTTACTTTCGGTGAAGGGGTTAAATGGTGGGTGGGGGGAGGGGAGTATATCTGAGAAATCATGATACTTCTGTTTTTGTTTTGACATTTCATGTCTTTGCTATGGCACACAACCAAATTTTCGTTATTTCACGTTACGTTACGTAACGAAATATGCTCAATGATTTTCTGATGATTTCCGCTTACAACCGAGTCGTTGCTAGGGAAATGGTACTTCGTCGTTTTTCATCCCACAAAATTCGTTGACCATTCGTTCGAAAGCTCTCGATTTATCCAACCATATTATGTTAACTACTGCGAAGTGCGTGGCCAACAAGCTGAGTTATGAGCATGGTTATATATGAATAATTGTTTACACACAGGTGATCATTCTCAATTATTGATATTGTGAACATGATTGCAACCGCTTGTTAATTTCTGATGATTTCATTGAGCTGGTGTTTCGATTATGTGATTCATAGCAGGTGATCCGAATATTGCGAGAACGGTTAGATTTGTGAAGCGGTGGTTAAATTATTTCAATAGGTAATTTCTATACCTTACACTATAGGAAGCTGTAATTTCGTATGTAGCCTCTTTAGCCTCTTTCTATAATAAAGTGAATGTTTACTCGCGAGTTTCTATTAGGAGATCATCATCTCACAAGAGCTCAATCGTCGTGATCATTTCTATAATAAAGTGAATGTTTACTCGCGAGTTTCTATTAGGAGATCATCATCTCACAAGAGCTCAATCGTCGTGATCATTTCTATAATAAAGTGAGAGCGAGGAGCTAAAACATTTTTTGTTTTGAATGATAAACAGAGTTCAGAGGCCGATGTGGGGTCGGGTTCAGAGAATCGACGAGGAGTGAGTCGTGTACGGCTAAAGCATATTCATGTTTTTTAATTTTAGCCGTCAGGCTCAAAGGAACTGTGGCTTTTTTTTGTATGACAACAATCGGGATGATCTCCAAGCTATGATACATATCCATGTCCAAATCGTAGTAACCTTATGCGACCTCCGAAGTGTCAAATTTACTGTCAAATTTACTTTCGGTGGAGGGTCTAAATGGGTTGAGGTGGGAGGGGGGATTTCTGAGAAATCATGATACTTTTGCTTATTGACATGGATATGTCTTTTGGCTGAGGGTCAAGGAATTATTTGCGACATTTTTTTTTTCTCCACACAAAATGCAACTCACTTGCACTTTAGATTATTATTAAATCGAAAAGTGAAGGCTAGGTAGAACTTCTATTGATTTTTCACGTACAACCAATGAGTTACTAGGGTTACTAATAGAGTTACTAATCGTTCGCCACTTTTTGGAATGCTCCCATTTTATCACAATATCTCATGACCTCTAAGCCATTGTAGTGTCAAGGAATGCTGATTTATTACTCTAAGTTATAAACTAATATTGTTTTGTAACCATAATGGAATAATCTTGTGAAAAGAAGGCACTACATGGTTGGTATACAATTGAGTAGTAGGTACCAACTGGTAAGCAGTAGGTACTAGACATATCGATGATCTATTGTTTTTCCCGTCAAGGGAGAAATTAAAATGCTTGAAAAATGTAATTAGTAAAGGACCAATAGCCATTTTTTCTCTCTTATTTCAATTCTCCTCGAAATTATATACAATCCATTCATAGGGACGTACCTGTAATGCATGCATTACTTACCAACATGTTTCTATTATATTGGCTCGCGCTATTAAAGCGAAATACTAGCAGGGAGCCTCGCGCTTTTAAACATGAAAAAAGGCACTTTTCAAACGCATTCCAAGGAGATTAGCGTTTATGGTACTCACTCACTATACACAGTATACTAGGGTATAAATAAATCTGACTACAAAAATAGAAGAATCGCGACTTTGTGGTTAGGAAATGGATGCGCATGTGTCACTTCCCATATCTATATGAGAAAATTTGGGCGCTGGTCATCCTGCCTCGTCCTTGGGGGCTCGAGATTGTCGAGAAAAGACGCGTATTGCGGGTGACAGCTCACCCCCACCCGACGCCGGCATGTTGCAATTGTGCCAGTGCCACTTTGAGATGCAAATCCTCCCGCCTTGCTCAATCTGACATTCACAGAGGTTGTCCTGAATTACATTTTTGATGTCACTAAGTTCTTCTGCGAAGAGAACGCATGACGCACGGCTGACGCGTCCCGGGTTATTAGTTTTCAACGCTCACATCCAGTATTGAGACAATAAACTGAAGGCTGCGTCTGCCGGAATGCATGCGTGAAAAACAAAGTATAAAATGTGCCCTTTGTATTTGCCGGTAATGCTATGGAGGAAACACTTATTACGCATATTGACCACAACATAATCTCAAATAGTCGAGGTCATAAATGACGAGTCGGATTGTTTTAAAACCATAAATCGTAAAAACAAATAATTAATTTATAGAGCTTGTGCATTTTTTATAAGCTTAAACCTTGAAATATGATCTTTGATGGTATCATAAATATAGCTATATACCTCGGCTTTATTTCCCATTCAAATTTAGGTTTTCCCTCCACTTTTAGTTTATTCCCAATCAAACTTAGTTTTTTCTCAATCAAACTCCAGGTATTAGCAGCTACAATCAAAATTAGTTTTTAATCGATTTTGAGAGATATTTGGCAGTTTGAATGCCGCTGACTAACACTGCGAACATGATTGGGAAAAAACTGAATTTGATTGGGTTAAAAACTAAAATATTGTTAGGAAAAAGCTGTATTTGTCTGAGATCTAAAAATTTCATGAATAATAATTTTAAATGTAATTTTCATACAAAAAGAGGAAAATTGAGATGTACAGTTATTTCAAATTAAATATTTTCGATGTAATCTTTATCTCCTTGAAAAAGCCCCACTTCCTGGAGAACAACGTTGGAAGATAATAAAAAACGATTCAAGAACAGACAGGCCATTTTCAAATTGTTTTGGGTATTTTCGGTTTCATAGATTTGACAAATTCCTATGTCAATCATTCAAATTCTATTTGCCAACCAAACAAGTGAATTCACTTTTGTGAGTTGATTTATTTTTTGTTTACGAAATCGAAATTTCTGTTTGCATTTTAAATTTCAAGAATTTATTATGCACCAAGGTGTTCACGTTTTGTGTCAATTTGAAAGTCCACCAAATGAACTACTCGTCCAATTTTGCACAAATCGGGAGAGCAGTAATCCTCAGTCTCTTGAGGATTGTACGTTAAAATATTCATCTCGAATAGGTATAATCAACCATTAATAGTAGCAAATACCTAAGCACGAACAAGAAACCCTTTCTTATTAAATTTTTATTGCAAAACAACGGAAAATGTGAAGTTGAATTATTAAATAATTTGCATAAAAATCAATTTTAACTTAATCGATCCATCAATTAATTCAATTCTGCATATGCTTCTACTTCGATTAAAACTAGATAGGTACTTGAAGAATTGGCTTTAAAAATAGTTTTAAAATTAAATGTTTTGTATTATTGAAAACATTGTTTTAATAACGTTTCTGTAATAAATTTGATATTTTAAAATTGTTGTTCATGAAAATCACCATAACATAAAACGATAACTTGAACAATTTCGTTTATACGATCATGATGTATGACTGAAACTTTTAGAGACAACAGTTATTTAGAACTGATGTGGGTTCGATTGTCAGTAATTTGGGCTGTTGATGATTATCTCGGGATGCAGGTGTTGGTTGTAGATATAGTATGGAGTTCAAATGAGAGATCGGTGAAATATAATTTTAGTTATTATAGTGGGATTCAATTTATTGTGTAAGAAGTCACACGCCGTGCTTGGGGTTGAAGTTATATTATGATTAATGTCAGCCCTTCACTGAGTTCCTCGCATTCTCACTGGAGTAGGTCGCGGATCTTCCGAGACGAGAGGTTTTTGTTGCCGGGAGGATGCGTGGGATGAAACCCCCGCAGACCCCGATGGCGGGTCAAAACGCGAAAGAGTCATTACTCAAAAGGTTAACAATTACGTGAGATTAATAAACGTTTTCACGGACCGCTGAGTGAAAGTTGTCTGGTGTTTGCTCGGCCGTAACGCACATGTGCGCGTAGTCACAGGAATTACCCGTTCCAAACACCGGTGTTACCGCTCGTTTTGATGGCTATGAATCAGATAGTGTGTTTTATGGGTCGGGAGCGGAGACCGCGGATGGTCAGGGGAGGTAGTGCCTGTCGCCGGCTTCGGCGTTACCCTGGGTGGTCAACCTTTTCCAGCTTGATACGACCGAGCGAACTGGACGGCTGGAAGGTTTTTATCGAATCTGAATAAGAAATAGTCCGGAGGGCTCAGATAGACAAGAAACAACTAACGGTTTCATGACTTCGACTCGCATTTAGAACGTACGATTCAGATTGACGTATTGAGATTTGGTTGTTAAATACTCGTAAACCGAGTTCATGCTAATCATCTTTTTAAATCTCCTTTTAGAGCATTTTACAAAGAGAAAACAAAAATATTCAACTAATAGCAAAATTAAAATTTACTATCCAACAGATAGAACAACAATTATTGTACAAACCTCAGTAGGGTAAACCTGTACACTTACATTCGAACGCACATTAAAATTGACGTCATCATCTGGAACTGTTTTTTTACATAAAAAAGCACGAAAATAACTGAGACATGGTTGATTTTAAGTTCCAGACTGACCTATCCTGAGGCTTATTTTGCTTGGAAACGCACACACAGTAAAATTACATGTTGCCTGCTTTTTAGTTAGTAAAAAAGGAGTAAAAAAATCATGGCTTTTTTGGCCAATTTGTGTGCGTTTCGTGCTTTTTTTTGGGGGGGGGGGGGGGGGGATCCCCATTATAATCTATGATACATTGTAAACTAACCGTACACGTCGACTCGGTATGTCGGTGCCGCTTCCTCTCAGCTACTGCTACGCTTAATCGACTATAGTAAGTATTTCAATCAGCTACTTATTACTTATTACTTGTGAAATAATAAATGCGGTAATTTATCTAGACTGTATTGCATTAAATATAGATTACAATTTAATGCCAAATTAATGCATTTTTCAGCTCCCGACCATGTTTTTTTTTTTTTTTTTTTTTTTTTTTTTACTAACTACAAAGCAAGTCATTACGTAATTTTTACTGTGAGTGTGCGTTTCCAAACAAATGAGCTTCAAGATAGGCCGGTTTCGAACGTAAAATCAACCATATTTCAGTTATTTCCGTGAGTTTTTATGCAAAAAAACAGCTCCAGGATGATGACGTCAATTTAAATGACCGTTCGACTGTAAGTGTACAGGTTTACCCTACTCACCTCAAAAGAATGAACGAATCACTTCTCCTTGTCGAAGAAAAAGAACCTGGATTAATCGGACTTAAGCTCACATTATATCTCAAGTTTAGGTACCTAATGGAGAAGGGATGCACCCTATTCTTTTTGTTTTTTCTTAAACACTGTGAAAGACCAGCGATAACAAGCTCCGTTTTGAGCAAAAACAGAACGAAATCTGAGCGTTTTCGTCAAAAGAAGTAATCCCCTCCTCCCTTAATTTTTTCCCACAATTTTGGACATATCGAAGTGAAACTTGGAGTGCGTTTATTGGGTGCCTAATACAAAACTTGGAGCAAATAAAAATCAGAAAAAAAATTCAAAATTTTTTTTGGTTAACCTACGGTTTTGGATACTTAGAAAACAATTTTTCCATGCCGAGTGACGCCTCATTTCAAAGATTTATTCGTGCTGAACATGATGGTGAAGCCAGAATTGCAATATCTTACTCCGTTCTCAGGTTACAGCTGATAATCATGAAGAATCGCAATTAATTCTGATTTGACTCAAGCCGGATCTTGATATTGCTGGCCGATCTCAGTGTTTGAGATTAAACAAAAACAAACAAAAAAGTCCAGTCATGCAGCATGACCCCATGACCGAATTTTTGAAGAAATCTTCGACATTTCAGTCGCTATTGATCGTGTAGAGAAATTTTAGTTTATGATTTTGGGTCTGCGTGCTAGTACGTACATAAATAGAACTTCTTCATAATTTCATGGCTGATATTTTCTAAGTCACAGTCAGTATTAAAGCCACATCAAGTCCTAAAACAGTTGAGCGTAAAACATTAAAGAGAGCGACCGAGAGCATCGGAGACGGAATATTTCACAGAGTAAACTCATCAGTTGTGATTACATTTTTTTTTTTTTTTTTTTTACAAGCACCTATTACCTACGTTTTAAACAGCATGGTTCTAGGATTGGTTATACAGGGATACTTCCATAAGAGTAGTTCAATCTGAATTTGGACAATGTTTCATGCAAATAGGTATTACCGATTTTCGATTTCGATTTTTGACTGATTTTTCAACTTTGAAATTGATACACATTCTTATAAGAACTTGATACACATTCTTATAAGAAATTTTACGCTGATTCCGAATGTACCACATGTTAGTATGCTGAAAAAATTATTTCGCACAACAAATAGCAAAAAAACAGGCTATTTTGAAATTTTTTACTACATTTTTGAAAATCTCAACCCGAAGACGTAATCCGATCATGCTGGCCAACGAACTTGAACTTTCGTTTTGTGTCTTTAACATTTTAAAATTTGTTTGAAGTTTCTAGCACAATTCTACGGACAGTTATCGTCTGGAATGACACATACATACATACATAAAAAAATGCGTTAAACTTCAGAATATGATTCAGAATAGCCTGAAACGGATTTCTGCATAAAATTTCTTCAAAAATTCACATTCTACAAATTTTGAGGCGAGAGCAATACTTAGCTAAATTTTCTTCAAAAATTCGCTAAAAGAAACAAACAGGGTGAACCCTATCTCCACTAGGTACCAAATCATGAGATATAATGTGAACTTTGTCCGATTGAAAGAAATAGGAGGAAGTGAGCTTTTGAGGTGTGTAGATGAAAGGGAATTAGCACATTGTGCATGCATATAATTAAGGAGTGTAACCCATAATTGGTGCGGTCAAACTCTGTGTGAAATTTAACGAGATTTCTTGTCAGCCTAAAAGGAACTTTCTTAATATTTCTAGCCACCAGATTATGGCGAATCATATTCATCCATCAACATGTTGAGAAGAGTGGTAATACAGCGTTGCATTCTCGTTTTCCCCAATGAGTCTAACCATAAATCCCATTCCTTCTCATTCCAAGGTAGAGAAATCATTAATGGTGTTGCATTTTGAATACGATATTTTCAGAAAATCATGCTGGACTCTTTCAATGGAGTCGATATGAGTTGAGTCGAGTCAATATGACGGGTTTCAAAGTTGAATTTACTGAGGTAAATTCTAGGTGGCTTCTCACCATGGCGAAATAAAAAACATTTATAGAGGAAAGGGAGCAGGAATGCTATCAGCTTAGATGCTTTCGAGATTATGATTAGCGAGTTGTTTAACATTACTCAGAACAGTATAAAAATAGCAGATAATCACATTGTGTTTAAAATATTGGATAATATTTGTAGTGAGACATTAACTTTTGCTTGGATGAAATCACATTTTGGAATCATGGGTAATGAAAAGGAATATTATCTTGCTAGAAGTGGGTCTTGGGCTAGAGATAGCTATTCCCCACACAAAATCAATTCAAGGCTGTACGTAGAAGCGCCAACCCATGTTAATCCGCTTAAATGATAGAAGATAAATGCCTAGTACCCTCGAGGAACCGAATTTCAGCTTGTTGTAAAAGCAAGAGTGAGACTGTCGAACTGTGTCGGAGTTGGTAATAGCAATACTCGTTGTGAACAAACTGTAAGTAAATTGTAGGTGGACAATTGAGAAGCGATTGATTAGCAATTCAATATTGTTCGATGTCACCTATCAAAACCATATCATTTCTTCTTGTATTACTATGATGTTTGTATACAGCTTGGTGGCCTGATTGATTACTACGCTCTGAAACAAAAAATATTCTAAATCAATCTTTTTAGTTAATATAATTAGGTTGGATTGATTAATGAATATATCAGAATGATGTAAGTATTTTAGTGGTATAGGTGCATTTCTGGCATTTTAGGATTTTTGAAATACTAGCTCGTGACGTAATCAAAGTGTGTAGTCTGTTGCTGGACAAAATTTATTCATACAAAAAAGTAGGAATGACACCGATTTTAGTTCCCTTGGAATGTCCCACGCTATATTCAATAAATTTAAAACTTTCTTTAAGAGGTCTGAGAGGGTGAGAGGACTCTCTCACTTCAAATTATCGATCAGACCAACAGAATTGTTTGATTGAAGCTCTAGACTCATTTTACTTCAACTTGTAACTTTTTTTGTTTTATTCGAAAGATTGCTGACTGGATATTGTTGGATGTTCCTCTGAACTTTTCAACTGTTGTTGAAATCATGTATACCGAAGGAACACAAAAGACAACCGCCATAACCGGCTGTGCGATACAAAGTGATTTATCGAGGGCGAAAAGTAACGTAGGTCGCAGGGGTTGAGCTGAAACCTTTGATTGGAAAGTGTTTTGTTGATGACCTACTAACGGTAGCGTCCAGGCACCAGCAGTCAGAACTGACGGTGGGTGACTTGGCAAACTTGACTGATCAATATAATGATAACAGGTGGCAAGTCATGTGCTCCCCTGTCCATCGGGGATCGAGAGGAAATCCACATGCGGGAACGGCCGGGTCAAGACAAGACGTGAGAATATCTAAATCAACTTCTCTTGAGCCCTAAGCATCAAACCAGTCCCGCTATTACTCTCCATCTCTTCAGAACCTCCCGCTTCAGTGTTTGTAATGGACTATTTTACGACGCCTTCACCGTGACTATATGGGTTTGATTATTAACATAATTAAAGCCGCAGGAAGCTCTCCTGCAAGATGAAGTAGGTGAATTGGATATAAAGTTCGGCACCATCGTAAAGCAGCACCGGCATTCCTAGCACGGCTAATCCTAACATGGAAGTCGTTTCACTTGTACGGTGCAGGAAGACGCTAATAGCTGGATATCTAATTGATTGAGTATAACGATCCACTCAGCATCCGAACGATGCACACCTTATGCAGTTAATTCAACCATAATCAATTTCGGACACCTCAATTCGATCCTGATACTATTAGGGTACTTTTGCCTCATGATTGGTATCTTTTAGTCCTCATGTTCTGAGAGGTTTACTGACCTGTAACGTTTGAGAAAGGTTTTGCTTATATTTCCACGCCCAACGCCAAACTAATACCCAGTTTATTGTTTTATTATTCCAAATCAGTCACAAACTTAGGTCTCATAAAAGGGTTTGACTAAAAGCACTGTCCATTTTAACATTAATTAAAACACTATATTAAAAATACCCTATATAATAATTATAATAATATTGTATGAAACATTCTCCGACATTTAAAGCAAAACAAACAGAATTCTTACTTTAGCTTGGTTACGAGTTTCACCCTCTAAAAACACATGAATTTATCATATCAAATCATAATTTCTGTATTGTAAGATAAAGTAGAAGTACTAATTCAAAGAGGATTGATCTTGACAGGATGGACCTGGTGGACTGGTCCTGGAAAGAGGAAACATTATCATAGAATACAGGAGCTATTATTGATACGATCGGGTTGAAATTGATGTGTAATGTTCAAATCGCGTTCTCCCAACTATCCCCCGAATTTGAGTTGTTTAGGGCTGGCTTGAGAAATGATCCGGCGCTGCGCTGAGTGAAGTAGGTATATTTAGTTATTTGGGATCAATGAAACCATCTACTCTCCAACCCCTACGTTCCCCGAAAATGACAACAAAATCGGTTTAATGTTTTCAAAGTAAGCTTGTTACAAGGATTTTCTGGCATAGAACAGACACACACACACACACACACACACACACAGACACACACACACACACACACACACACTATTACACACACACACACAAACACACACACACACACACACACACACACACACACACACACACACACACACACACACAGCACACACACGCACACATCCTCTCTCTATCACCTCCGGAACGATAGTTGTTCAAAATGGTTTAAATCGTAAAATGCGAGTGGAAATTTTAATTTAGAAAACGAAACTTTTTACATCTATAAACAAATGAGATATTAAGTAAAAGCATATCCATTATCTATTATTTCACACTTTTCACACGGAAAACACCAATCTATACGTGTAGAGAAATAGTGTGAAGCCTCCCGTCAGATGATTTAAAATCAATACACGTGCCTATCGTAGACACCTGTCTAAAAAGGAAGAAAAAACGAAAGAAAGAACAAAAACACCTGCATCAACAATCCAACCGTTACATACCAGGCTGTAATCGAAAACATTTCCCCAATCAAAGTTGCGTGTTTCGAGGCACCTTCTTCACTCATCGACTCCGTCCGGAAGGTGAGAGAAGTAAGTAATAAACACGATACAATGACCGGAGAGAAATTTAGCGTTTTATAGATCTAGTTGACCTTTTCAACTCTAGCGGTCTCCCCCTCCATGAGGCACCGAGGATGTGCTGGGGTTAAGGCAAGAGTGAGAAACAAGACGCGCCTGATACTTAACTGCGACAATTTCGACGGAGGCCGGGCCTGCTGTGAGTCCGCGCTATGAATTTAACATAAGCCTCTTGAAGTTTGCCTTATGTCTTCCCTTGGGGAGGCCAATAAAATGTTTTCGCTCGGCGTTTTTAACATGCCGTGGTCTGTTTCCCGTGTTATGTTGTGCGGATGATCTAAGAACGCGGGAGAATACACGATGGATGGGAGGCAATTTATTTTTCCGAGCAACTGGATCGGATTCCAAGGAACGCGTCATCAAAAATCTGGTTATGCGAACTCTTTTCTTCTTTACTTTCTGCGTTGAATGAGCTAGATCTGGAGAAAGTTTTGAAATTAAACTGAAAACAAACGTGTGAAACATCCTGGATATGGGTCAAACAGAACCTAAACCCATACATATTAATTAAATACAATCATAAATAATGTTCTATGGACCAATGTTAACGTGCCAAATAATTTGTAAAAACATCCGTCTCATGGGTTTTTTTAACGGTTTAAAATTCTACTTTTTTACTTATGAGATTTTTTTCGTGTTTTCGACCTTGTCTCACAAAAACGCTCATTACTTCCTCATTTTCCGAAGTGTTTCCAAATTTGTGGATACCGTTGACAATTCGCGATTCCAAATAAGGATGCGAGCGTAGCGGGAGCAAAATAAACTAAGTAGATCCAGACTCAGACTTTCGTGTCAATGAAAATCGTATCTGTACCTAAAATTTTTTTTAAACTTGTCTTCTCTCGTTTCATTTCTGACATTCGTTTTTTCTGTGAAGGGGAAATATAGGTGCTTGAAGCATTCTAAGTTTTGAAAATACAGCGAGATATGACCTAATCAGAAATGGTTTTTTGTTAGATGGTCGAGTGGTGCCTCATTTCCCCTAATTAGGTAAAGTTACCTAACGTCCTACGTACGAAACTACATACCTAACAATAAACGCAATAGTGCTTTCTTTACATTTTAATTACTTCTTTTAAATACAGTTGGCGCAATAAAATTTTTAATTACATACCTACTTCATATTAAATCCTTCCTTCAACGTTTTGTGATATAAGAATCAGAACACAGGCTGAATTGTATGCAATAAACGAAAATTTGACCTTCCTGGTTACCAAAATAAGTTACGCAAGGAGATGGGCACTTAGGGTGATTTGGTTGGAATTCGCTAAAAAAAAACATAATTATTTTAGTTGTTGGTTGATTTACTAATGAAACAATAATAAAATGTACGTACAACAGAAATGGAAAACTACAAAAGACATTTCATTCATTTTTTTGCTCGGCCATGAACAGTTTTTGGGTCTGCTGGACAATTTCATAAATGGCACTTACGATGTTTTGCATATGGCGGTCTTCATTTATTAGTTAATATTCAATGTAGGAATGGTGATTTGGCTTGTGCGAGTTGAGTTGAGCCAGGATCTATCCCATCAGTGGCGTAACTACCGTTAATCGCAAACGCGAATAGCGTTGAATACCACGAAGCTATGCTGCCCACCCAACATGGCAGGCATTTTGTACTCCACAACTTTAGCTATGCGTGAAATCAGCTTCTTGCCGATTCCCTCGGAGTAGTCGGCAGTGTTTCTCTGTTCCTCGCAGACGATTACTATGGACGTCGGGTGGAGGAGAATTCGGGTGAAATTGGCCGAAGGGGAGGCGTGGGAAGGCGGTTCGCAGAGCGGAAAGAGTTTTGCGACAGAGCGCGACAGGTACTGATTGTCCCACGGAGAGAACAGGGGAGAAAAACAAATCAAATATAGACACTTTGATTGTCCTGGATGTGTCGGGGAACTCGCGGACGTGATTTAAAAACAAAATGAAGAGGGGGAACAAAAAGAAAAGGAGGAAAAAGGAAATCACTTTTATTCACCGGTGTCTACCACGTCGAAGTCACATTCTTGCCAGGGTGCTTTTTCTAGACCGTTTGAATGAATGAATTATAATATAAAAAGAGAAAAAACTTGGATGCAGAAAGTAGTAGAGTAATCGACTGTGTTGTAAAGTGCGTAGGTAGTATGGATT
This sequence comes from Adelphocoris suturalis, assembly GCA_030762985.1. NCBI lineage: Eukaryota > Metazoa > Arthropoda > Insecta > Hemiptera > Miridae > Adelphocoris > Adelphocoris suturalis. Next base: position 58,025,038 of record CM061048.1, read on the forward strand.
CTGATGGTTGGAGTCTACGTTCAAGGTGTGACAATTTTCAGGGTCTACAAAAATAAATATCCTCATGGTGGTTTTTGTTATTTCATGTTTTTACTTTGGTACATTTACTCAATAATTAATTATAAAAAAAATATATATATAATAATGATAGGTGTGACAAGGGTCGAAACACTTGTCGTGCTATAATGCACCAAGATTCTCTATATTACTCTAATACAGGTATATGTATGAAGGAGCAAGGAGAAAATAATAGGTACGCAGATTCATGGGCAATGGTTGTACGATTTATTCAAGGAACCAAATATGTATTTGCTCCGAGAAGAATTCTGAGGGATTTTTAATGGACTGGAATGCTGTTATGTTTACTATTAACTCTTCAATACTAATACAGAGACACCGCAAGGGGTAGGGTAGATGGGATAAGTCTGGGTAGTAATCAGGATCAGGTATAATATCAGGAATCAATCAATTAATATCAAGATTGTTAATTATGGGACTGATATAGAATCTTAACGGCTGATATGAAGTCAGGCAACGTAATGCCTCTTATTACAAGGCGCTCAGTGACAGTATCGCTCTAGCAGGAAGCGTCGCAGAGTGCTGAGTGCGTTCGAGTGACGGTGTTGACAGGTGCCGCAGGTTGTCGGGGTCGTCACATAGGTAGATATGGTTCAATTTAACTTAAAGAAGAGGTAAACAAATTAAATGTTCGAAATTTGGCTTGCTACTGTGTGATAACTCTAGGCGCTTAGAATACCACAGTTTGACATGTATTCAATATCGTCTTATTCTTCCACAAACTACCAAAATAGCTTTTCTAAAATCCTAAGATCATAAATTTTTACAGTTTTAAAACTATAATAAATAGAATATAAACATAAACAATTAAAAAACCTACACAAACCAATTTTTATATAAATATATAAAATCCAGTATCCACTAGTTGATCCTGAAGTTTAGGAATCCTTACCCAGTACATCTTTTATTTTTACTCTGGTGAACTTGATCGATATCTCCACCTTCCACATATCTTTTTGGTTCCATACCTATTATTTAGCTACATCAAGCTATAGTATAGGTAATATTGATGTAAATTTATTTTGGATTACGCTTGTTATTTTACAAAAGTTACATACGATCAGCTACATCGAATAGCCAAGGCAGGAATGCCCAAAAGCACATTCCTATAATAACAATAATAATAATAAAAACAATTTATTATGCTTAAGATCAAAAGTGGTCTACATACAGCATACAGCTTTGCAAGGATTTTGCATACATATTATAGTACGGCACGACAAGGGATTAATAGATATTGAAAATCAGACAAAAAAAAGGTTAAAATATTTCGAAAAAAAAAAAAAAATGTAGGAAGAAATCGAGGAATTATATACCTAAGGATGGTTCAAGTAGTTAAATTAAAATGGATTTAAAAAATTAAGTAATAATATGAAAAATAAGTAAAATAAAATTTGAAAAATCAATTGTCCACAAAATGCCTCCTGACTGCCGCCACGAATCGACCAATGGCTGGCAATGAGCGGATCGAGTTGGGTAGAGAGATCTTCAACATATTTAGATGGCATTTTCGTGTATTTTCTTTGTCATTCATACAACCTTTCTAATGGCGGTTTACAATTGGTTTCTTCGTCATCTGAGACACGCTGTTTGATAACCTAAACTACCTTCTAGTTGTTCGAACGATAACTGGTACATAGACTTTCCGGAGTAAATTGTTTATGAATATTTTAATAGGATCAAACTAGCTAATTCGTCCCGTGCTTTCTCCCCCTGAGGCGGGATGAGCCGAGGCGCTGAGCTCATTCCGTCAGTCTCACGGTCCGGATAAAGAGGAAGTTCCCGCTGTGGGAGCGGTCAGTCCTCGGCGGCTCGAATTAGGAAGTACATGTCAATTACCTGGCAACCCCGGCTTCCCGTCCGTTTTTAACCGATCGCCTCGTAATTAATCAATGTAGCGATTTTAGTAGGAGGGTTCTCAGAGCAATTTACGCCCCCTGCGGGCCCCGGGGTAATAATCAATTGCTCCTCTGATACAAATGATTATGTGGAGCACTGGGGCTTCTTAAGAAGGGCGAACTGAGTGAATTTTGATTCAGGTCTGGAACCAATATGCTGTAATGGCAAATAATACGGTTGAAAAAGATAGCGGCCTCACGTCCGGTCCGTGGTCAAAGAATTACATATTGAAAACTGGATGCGAGAATTGGTATGAGTGCAAAGAACTACACCTTCATGGGGATCTGACTCGACTAGTCTCATTTCAGAAATTATTAATTTTTCATTAAATTATTCTTCGTGTTTACGACAAGCTGTATAAAAAAGACCTTCTGTCCTTAAATTTTTATTTTAATTTTATTTTATTAAACTCCAACTTTTTCCCCCAGGAGCTGTGGCTTCTGCAAGGAGATTAATATTCAAAAGTGTAGAATATCTACTTACTTATAGTTTTATTATTATTATTATTTTTTTGTTTGTTAAAAATCGATTTTTTTCTAAATTTTTTAATCGATTTTTAACGAAAAAAGGAAAAAAAGATAACTATACGTAAGTAGATATTTTACACTTTTGAATATTAATCTCCCTGAAGAAGCCCCAGTTCCTGGAAAGAAATGTTGGAGTTTAATTAAAAAAAAAAAAAAAAAAAACCAATTTAAGGACACAAGGCCTTTTTTATAAAGCTTATTATAATCTGAACTGTCCGAGTAAAGAAATGTTATATTCATGTTTACGGACGCCAATGGTTCGACAATGGTTTAAAGAGGCTGAAACTTATAGAGGGACTTTTAGCATATTACCTAAAACGCTGAAAATTACAACAGATCACTGTTATATATGATAAATCTAGCGAGGAAGCTCACAGACAGAGACAGTTTAACGAGAATACGAAATAGGAACGAGTTAGCAGGAGTTTAACAAACAAACTGCTGCATGCGAAAAATGCACGACATACTGAAATGAAGTAAAGAACATCAAACAGTTATTCAATGAGTTATATGATTTACACAAAATATCTTAATACTTGTGAACTGTATTTAGTTAAACAAAATCACAAATTGGAATGGAAGTGCAAGTGTGGATGGCGTTGAGAGAGGGAGAGTGATTGATAATTTATTTATTGACCTGTACAAAAATTCGACCATATGGTCCTCTCTTTTTGACAGAATACGAATTTCTTTTCATAATATTACATCACATATCAGTCATGTCCGTCTAATATGTACATCATGTTTGGTTCACAACCATGTTTTGTGAACTACTGTAACTACATAAAATAATATTGTTGCGAACTTAAATTTGATGTTGGTACTTCTTGTTCTTATAGATATGGTGCAATATAATATTTAAAATGTATAGCAGATGGAGAGTAGGTTTGATTGATTGTACACCTTAGGACTTGGAGGGAATTTTGAGTAGGTAGATAAATTTTATACGGTTAAGCCTTTTTTTAATCTTGCCAACAAAGAGCCAAATCTTTTGAGAACCAGCAAACAAGCCATTGTCCTCATCGAAGAGCCACTGTCTACTGACTACACTCCTATTCTGACGTTGCCATCTAGACTTATAAAGAGTCAGCATGATTAAGTTGGTCAACGGTAGGGTAATCTGCTAGTATGCTATATACAACAGTGATCTGCGAAAAAGGGCTTTCTAAATCGGAAATAATATACATACCTTTGTGTAGTAATTTGCAGCGCTTTATGTGACCTCCTAAATGCTTCAGCGTCTTCAAACCATTTTCATTACGTCCGCATGCACAAAGACCAATTGCATTATGCATTCATTTTAGGATTTCTGCCGCAATAGGTTTTCAATGCAAAATGATATTATTATTGCACAAACGTAAGGTGATTCTGAGCAGTATTCCAAAGTTCACTCGAAACACGTTAAAGGCAAATTGCCGAAACGTTGGCAGACATTTCCGTAAACAAAGAGTCGCCGCACCTTCTTTCGTCGCCGCGTCTCCCATCCGGCGATGATCGGGCTTGACAGATCGCTCACGTCCCATCATCTCTGACCACAATCTTCCCAAAACGCGGGCCGTGACAGGCGCCCACCGCGCCAAGGTAAACATCGGACCGCCGATAGAAGATCTTTCGTGCCCTTTTAATGTGCTTGATAGCCCCGTCGAGTCCTGCAAGGCGGTTTTTATTCCCAAACGGCTAAAAAGTACTTGGAGCGAGATTACAGTGTTTTTCGGCCGTTTATGTACAAATTTCGGGTTCCGTCTTAGGGGAGAAATACAATGGAGAAAGTTGTGACACACATGTTCCTGTACACAATCTGTTGCATGAAGATGTATAGATGAACCATCCAAAGCTCATATGACGATGAAGCAGGATGTTTCTTTTACATCCATGTTACGAAGTCCAGTTTCTTCAATTACAGTTGTTAGTCGAAAAGACTAACTACCATTTAATAGTTCCAGCGTTGGTTTCTGAAACCTAAATATTTATTTCAAAAAATGGTCGATAGAACGGTGATTTTTCCTTCGTGTTGTCGAGATGGTTCCGCATAGCATGAGTCGGTTTCGTGTCGACACTTATTATATCACCACATAATACCGAAAGCCTGGATTGCTACCGAGAATTATCCATTTAATTTGGTCCCAACACCTAATATATTTTCTAATTAGGTCTTTATATCAAACTAGCTGTACCCTGCCACGCTTTGCTGTGGCACATTGTGGTTGTGTGCATGAAAAATGAGAATCAAAACAAAGATAGTTAGGTACTTATATTTTTGATAAGTTTGCTTTAAAAGTGCTTTAATATTGGTTTTTATATATGTTTGAATGAAGTTATTTATGATTTTTTCAATCTTGAAACATTTGTCCTCCATTTGAGAACTGGCAAACAATATTGGTGAATATGGATTTCTCCGATATTTTAAACAAAGGATTATTTAGTTTTATCACAGAATATTATTAAGAAAGCATTTTGCTGTCCATAAATTTGATTGTATAAAATTTTGTCCGGACAAGGTGCTAAAATTACAGAACAATTTAGGAACATAATATAATACATGATGAAAATAAGATAAAACAGGATAAAATAATAGATATTTGCTCATTAGGTCATGCAGCATGACCGTTCCCCTAATTGACTTCTTAGAAAATAACAAACGCAACCCGAAATATCATAAAACCACAGTACAAGTGCTTTTAAAAGAATCTTTTGATCTGCTGTCTCTGCTGAACCGGTAGCATATGCGAACTAAATCACTCGTGACAAAGTTGTGGAAACCCATTCAATTGATAGAATTGTAAACGACTGCCACATACTCCTATGTAAACATCCTAATGGAATTTAGAGCACCGCAAGAGCAGGAATAAGTTTGTACTTATTGTTCATATCGCCCTCACAAATTTTAGAAAGAGATTTCCTTCCTTGATTCTCTCGAATAACGATTTTAACTGATTTCGTTCCCACCGAACCCTAGCATGCTCGTCTCATATTTACAGGCAGAAACGCGGAAGGCATTAATTAGTGTGGAATTCTCTTTTCTCAAGTGCCGAGCGTTAGGTGCTTGTAGTTCTGTTCATAACCACTCACCAACGCGTCACTCCGGCACAGCTGACATTTACCACCAATGAAAAGGCCGTAATAGGCTCTCATTCGTCGCTAATAACTTATTTTACCACCGAGTATAAAAAAAAAGTCTCTTTCATTGGTTAATCAATCCTCCTCTAATTAGTGCCATTAATTAATCGATGAAAATCACCGGAGTAAAAGCCCCCTCTTACCATTTTTTTCGTGCTCGTTTCCGACGAGGTTCGGACCGTATAATTATGAGGTGCCCGAATTCGTTAAGTGATACGAAGGAGACCGGAGAGGGGGATTTGAACCGGTTGATCGCAATCAAGGTGTTTCCGGTACCTCCAGGACCCCCCTCCCTTCACAACAACACCCCCTCCCCCACTCAACAACGCACTAACCCTCGCACTAACTCAACCACATTAAAGTCGGACGTGTACTTCTCTTAAACTCCTCATTTGGGATCGGCTCACTCGGTCTATCAATACTGCAGCTTGCAAGCTTCACACCTACACTTAGTTTCATGACTACCTTCATCAACAATTCACCGAATCGTTTTTTTTTTTTTTTTTTTTTTTAAGCTTTTATTGCACCGAGTAATCTCATTAACAATATAAATCTGACTTATATTACTACAATACACTATTCAGGACCTAAGATGCATAACTTTGTCCCTTGTCTCTCGAACATATCACATTCACTTCCTACACAAGCTCAAACGCTTAAGGCGTCGAGTTAGATCTTGCACATCCAGGAGCTTTACAGCTTCCTCATTCACATGATCTTTTAGTCTGGCAAGATGACTTACGCTTATGTTTCATGACTACCTTCATCAACAATTCACCGAATCGTGGAAAATTTCCAGTTTTATAACAGGCAGAGAGTACCATTGATCCGGCAGCGGTGAAATTCGTAGAAAACGGACTTGACCCCAACCAGCACAATATGCGGGTACCTAAAAATCGCATGAGAGTTGCCGAAATTATTCAAACCTTTTGATTGCATTAATCAGAATGTTTCAGTACTTAGAGAACCACCCTCCCTCCACAACAACACCCCCTCCCCCACTCAACAACGCACTAACCCTCGCACTAACTCAACCACATTAAAGTCGGATCGGCTCACTCGGTCTATCAATACTGCAGCTTGCACCCTTCAAACCTACACTTAAGTTTCATGACTACTTTTATCAACCATTCACCGGACCGTGGAAAATTTTCAGTTTTATAACAGACAGCGAGTACCATTGATCCGGCAGCGGTGAAATTCGTAGAAAACGGACTTGGGTACTTTTACGTTATACCCCCCCCCCCCCCCCCCCCCCCCCGGTCGATTCGTCTTCAAAACGCCCGCCCGATGTTTCTAGGCGTTCCTTCTTACTTAGATTACATATTTACGTAGAATTGGTGACAATTTCAAGCTGTGGGAGGAAATTGTGTTATTTAAAAAAAGAAGGAAAAAAAGAATTATCAGAAGTTGTTTTCAGAAGTTGCCGATGTCGGTGAGGATTTGTTGAAACAAATTTGCCCAAAAATAACAAGAGCTTCAGAGATGAAATATTTGGGGGTTGTGTTTGATAGCCGGGTCAAGTGGGAGCAACAAGTTTCGTTAGTCAACACAAGATTAAGAAATTAATTTACATCTTTGCTATATTAAACAAAATATTATCATTGCCTCTATTAAAAATATTTTACTTTGTACTTGTCCAATCAGTGCTTTTGTACGGTATTCCTGCAAGGGGTGCCACTTATCCCACTACCCTCATGCCCATTATCACCACTCAAAAACAGCTAATAAGAATGATAAGTAAGAAGAGATTTTTGGACCATACCGAACCCTTATTTAAACATTTGAATATTTTAAAATTTCCCTCACTGATGGAGCTTCATTGCATTAAACAGATCTTGAAAGAAACAAATTTTTCCACGCCTAACCATTTAATTTACACCAGATTCCTTTCTTGCAACTCTATGACTATTCCATATTTTCGCACTACTCTTGGTTACAACTCATACCATGGTGTACGTGGGTTTAATGCTCTTCCGGAAACCCTGAGATCAGCGCTTTTAAATAAAAACTGTAAAAATAGTCAGAAACTCAAAAAGCACTTCATCATGTTATAACTTCTGCTATACTGCTGCTGTTTAACTTCATTACTATATTTTTCTATCTTGGATGGGTACTTGTTTTGTTTTCATTGCACTCCGATCCATTGTAGCCGGAACAATATTACTGTATTCTTTTTAAAAGAAGCGTGTTTCTTTTTCTCTTTTTAAAATAAGTAACCACTTATGAACATTTGTTATTTTTCTAGCTGAGGTACGACTCATCTCCCTGCCACGGGATATGCCCACATAGGGGATAAGTTTCTGTATTTTTTTTTTTTTTTCGTAAACACTCTGTATTATTTTTGAAGAGCATTTTATTTCCAATTTTTATGGTTTTGTATTATGAAAGAGAAATAAAGAATAAAGAACAAAAAAAAAAAAAAAAATTGGCTTGGTTGTGGTTCGATCGCCTCCTCATGAATTCGCACAAGTAGAATGCACATGAATTCGCACAAATAGATCAGAATGCTGTGTATAGGTTGGTGGTCTGGATGCTCGCAAGCTCGCATCTCAAAATTACATAACATCAAGTAGTCAATCCCTTAGTAAAAATACAGATTAGTCGGACATGTACGTCAGAATGATGTGTATACTCACACATCACTCACGCTCGGAAGCTTGCATCTCAAAAATACATAACCTAACATAACATAATCTGAGTAAGAAATAATGACTAGAAGCATCGGGCGGGCGTGTTGAAGACAAATTGACGGTGGGGGGGAGGGTGGTATAACGGAAAATTACCCGGACTTGACCCCAACCAGCACAATATGCGGGTACCTACCTAAAAATGTCGTAAAATCGCATGACAATTGCCTAAATTATTCAAACCTTTTGATTGCATCAATCAAAATGTTTCAGTACCTCCAGAACCCCCCCCCCCCTCCCATCCTTCTCTTTCAATCCCACTTCTATAGTCCGTCTTCTCAATCACCACCCCTCCACTCCTCTTCCTAATCCATCTCGACCACAAATGAACTCGGACGTGCACGCTTGCCATAACCTCTTCATTAGAGCTCTACTTATTTATCCCGCTTATTCCAGGAGACCGAAAATAGTTTGTAATTTGAGGATAATGTTTGAAATTAACTTTTGAAGATTTAGTTCGTTCTGAGTGAGAAAATCGTTGTCTGCCATCTCAAAATTGATGGAATTCAAGATGGCGGCCTCATAAATATGGCTTAATTAGCCAATTGTAAAGTTTTTGTCCGATAATTCCTAAACCGTACATCCTACTAAAATTTTTATACGAAGCAACGTTATAGAACATCAAAAATAGGATGATTTTTACCCCCAACAATAACCAAACAAACAAATTTCATAGAAATTTGATGGCAACTGGGCTAGTCGTGATTAAGGTGTTAGGATCCTCCCGATTCTGCACCGAGAGTCTGTACATAAATTTTTTATGTGAACCACTTTATTAGCGTCTTGGTCTAATTTACTTCTCTGTGTTGATTCTACTAACATCCAACGGTAGCCGTTAAACCAACGGGTGGTTTAAGCAAAAATTTGCTAGTGGCTTTGAATTTGAACGTGCTCATAGAATATCTGAGTCAGCAAATTTGAAATTGTTACCACCTCTATTTAAAGCACTGTTAAATGCCACCCGCCACCCTCAAAAATCACCCTCATCAATCCCAACCAGGCGACGTATCCTGAGGAGCACATCTCTTCATTCGAATTCCGCTCTATCGTTCTATCCATAGATATGTCTATTTTTATGATTAATTTTTCTTTTGATCACTAGTATTTTTTGTCATTACGATGTGATCTGTTGTTGATGTACATCGTGTGTTATAGTATTTATGTTAGGAATAATGCGTAGAATACACATATATCTGTGTAGTTCATTCTTTTTACGGATGAGTATTGCAGTCATCCGGCCCTTCCTGAACCATTCGGTAACTAAGGTGTCTGGATCGTAAATCCCCGAATCAAGGCCCGAATCAATGTCTTTTCCAATATGGTTTACCGAATGGCCTGCAAAGACGTCTTTTCTCTAGCCACTGACAGGAAAAAGAGGCTGTAGCTGGACACCACCAGTGACCGTGGAATAAACGCGTTATAAGATGGTTTGACCTGCTCCAAGCGCTTTATGAGTGGATCAGTTGGCGAGAGATATTGGCGGTGCACGATATTGTTATTTACGACTCCCGTGGACGTCGCACGCACAGTTTCCCGGTTCCCGAGAAGAAAACGAGAAGTGGACCTTCCTTCGTATATAGAGAACGGTGCGGGCCGTAGAGTATCTCGAACGCTATGTTGTCGGCTATTCCACCACATTCAACGACACTGGGCGTCCGAACATGGTAAGGCATTTAGGTCTGAATAACTGGAGCGGGCACGCGATAAAATCACCTTTCGTGTATCGCTCCTATAAAGCGGAAATCATCCGCGAGGCGTTTTCAAATATAAACGCCTGGGATGGATATTGAGATCAGTAATGCTGATGAATCACGGGAGTTTGTTTAAATCAATTTACTGCCTACTCCTTCAGGTTACTATTTACGTTACTGGTACCTATCGATTATCTTTGAATTTGTGGCTCTTCTTCCTGAGGAATTATTACCTGGGTCTTACAGCATATCCACGGATAAAAGAACCATAAGAAGAAATAGATTTCATTTCAAACCAGCTCCTTACACGAAGGATTAGAAAAAACGTACTCACAGTTTTTCAGAAGAGGGAGATGCTGCGTGAAAACTTATTCTGTTCAAGAGTCATCTCTAATATTATTATAACCTGGTTACGTATAGACTATCGTTATTATAGGTTATCGATCAGCCTATTTGTTTGTATGGTTATAATAAGTTTATTTTGTGCTTGAATGGCATGCCTTCTCTCTAGGCTGAACATATATCACGATAATTTATAACAGAATCACTAACCACCAAAACAGCATTAGTAAGTGTATCACTTCGGCCACCTATCTCCGAGTTTCAGGGCTCTGTGTACCAAATTTCTTATTCAGAATGTCAAGAAAGACCAAGTCATTAGGGATGCCAAACATATAAGCATTATAGGGCTAGAACCGGCTTAATCCGCTGATTGATATCAGGGGCTAAATTTTCCATTCATCTTCTTAATAGTGTCTACACTTATCCGTTACCGAATGTATTTCCTCAATCGGGAAGGTGAATAACTACTGAATTTTTTTTTCCAAATACGCAGCCTTTAGGAAATCCAGAATTTTGCGCTTTGATTATAGGACTAGTTGAAATCTGGATCAATGGACCGATTAGTTGGTACTCAGACACATACTGGGGCATACTCATAATCACACAACTGTAATTTCCATCTTTCTTGTAGATTTGTCTAGTAGATTATAAAAAAGGCAGACAATTATTACAGAAAGGTTTATTATTTCTGTATTATATTGTCCTTCTACGTAGAACACACTGGTTCATAAGAAATTACCTATCAAACCAAGTCTATGGTGTACTAGGAAATATAACTTCCCGATGTCACCTTCCAGAGGAAAATAAAAAATGAATTAACTAAAGAGAATGAATAAATTAAAAATAAAAATCTTGAAGGTGACTATAGGAAGAAAGAATTAAAACTCGGGCAAGCCCCCTGGACCCCCGGATGCTTACCGTTTGGAGCCTACGGCTCAAATTCGAGAAACATGGAACATGCTATATATATCGATATATATATATATATATATATATATATATTGTAGTGATTTCAACGAGAGGATATTAAACAAACGGTTTATTAATCGCAAGCACAGAAAATAGTATCTGATAAGAACCGCGAACATCAACACAAAAAATGGAATCGCTTTTTTTCAAGTTATCCTCTTCCTAGCAACCCAACCACACATGACTATCATAATGTGATAGGTGCTAAATGTAGTAACCGCTCTACACTTCTCCCTCCCTCCCCTTTGGCTCCACACCACAGTAACGGGTAAGTCTGTTTGCATGAACAACCCTCAAAGCACCCCTGGTACTGCGGATACGGTACACCACGTCGTTGATCCGTTTTATCACAATATAAGGGCCATCCCAAGGGCATTGTAATTTCGGATTGCGACCTTTTAGCCTTCTTGGGTTATGTAGCCAAACCTTGTCTCCTTCCTGAAACGCAGACCTCATTGCCTTGGAATCATAGCGGCGCTTCATGTCATCTGCTCGTATGTGAAGGGTTTCCCTTGCTGCCAGATGTGCTTGGTTGAGACGTTCTCGCAGTTTGGTGGCGTATTCATGAACTTCATTTTCGTCCGGGGGTCGTCCAAACAATAGGTCCAGTGGCAACGTCAGCTCACGTCCGAACATTAAGTAAGAGGGTGTGTATCCTGTACTTGCATGTTCCGAAGCCCTGTATGCTAGGAGAGCCACTGGCAGTTGAACATCCCAATCACGCTGATGATCTTGGACCATTTTGGCGAGCCAGTCGTAAAGGGTGCGATGTAGTCTCTCCACCATGCCGTCACTTTGTGGATGCAACGCTGTGGTCCGAGTCTTACCAATCCCCAATTGCTTCAAGACATCTTGGAATAGTGCTGATTCGAAATTCCTTCCCTGGTCAGAATGGAGTTCCTCAGGGACTCCGAATCTACAGACAACATGGTCTAGGAATGCTTGTGCGACAGTCTCAGCCTGTTGATTAGGGAGGGGAATTGCCTCTGGCCACTTTGTGAAGAAGTCAACAATTGTGAGCACATAACGGTTTCCTTTTTCTGTGAGTGGAAGAGGGCCAAACACGTCCAGTGCCACTCTTTGAAAAGGGTACCCACTGGAAGATGGCTGAAGGGGAGATCTTGCTGCCTTTTGACCGCCTCGGCGCCGCCCACACAGCTCACAGGCCCGACACCAATTACGAACATCCTGATGGATTCCCACCCAGTAAAACTGACTACGGAGGAGAGAGAGTGTCCGTTTTTCACCCAGGTGAGCTGGTCCATGTCCTTTTATGAACACATCTTTCTGCATAGCTTGGGGAACCACCAGTTGGGAGCGCACTGTTTTTCCATTTGGACTCTCCCAGCGTCGGTGTAAGATTCCATCTTTCAGAAACAGGGAGTCGTACATGGCCCAGTATGCACGGGTAATAGCGCTCATTCCTGTCCGTACATCCCAAACTGGCCGCTGGCCATCTTCAAGCCACTGGAGAACTGGTTGCAAGTGTCTATCATCGGCAAGCTGGTGGTCTCGAAGTGGCAACTTTTGGACACCCACAGCTTTGCAGACACCAATGACCGGTGCATTTCCTGCTTGATATTTTGTCTCTTCTTTTGCCAAATCCTCCCTTCTGTCACAATACTTGCACCCACTTTGTGCACAGGGTCTTCTGGACAGGCCATCAGCATTCCCATGAGTCACTCCCTTCCGGTACTGGATATCCAATTTGTATGGTGCCAACCTTTCCATCCACCGGGCTAGTTGGCCATCGACGAGCTTGAAATTCATCAACCAGCGAAGAGATGAGTGGTCTGTTCGGATGATTAGCCGGTGCCCATTATCCAGGCCATAATGGTGGAATGATTGGAGTGCTTCCACCACCCCAAGTAGCTCTTTTCTTGTCACGCAATAATTTCGTTCAGCGCGTGACAGACAGCGGCTGAAAAAGGCAATAACGCGTTCCTTCCCCTCCTGCATTTGTGATAGGACTGCACCTACTGCAACTTGGCTAGCATCAGCGTCAATAATGAAGGGAAGGTCAGGGCGAGCATATGCCAACACAGGGGCCTCCTGCATTTTGGATTTGGCTTCTTCAAAAGCACGGTCACAATCTTCATCCCATCTAAAGTCACCCTGCTGGTTTTGTACCTTGTACAATGGCTTCATTATCTCAGCAAATTTCGGTATGAAAGACCGATAGTAGGAACAGAAACCAGTGAATCCTCTGACTTCCTTTGCTGTCTTTGGTGTAGGCCACTTTTGCACTGCCTCGACCTTCTTGGGGTCTGTCACTATACCCTCTTTGGTGACCAAGTGCCCTAGGTACATTGCTGCCTCCCGTAAGAATGCACACTTCTTGATGTTAAGCTTGAGTCCAGCATCACGCAATAGAACAAATAACTCCCTCAAGTAATGCAAATGCTCTTTGAATGTACTTGTGTGCAGCAGAATGTCATCCAAGTAGACTTCCACCACTCCCTTATCCATCAGGGGCTTCAGCAGTGTCTGCATAACCCACTGGAACGTGGCAGGGGCATTTGTTAGGCCAAATGGCATCACAGTAAACTGCCACAGGCCTCGACTCGTACAGAAAGCAGTTTTGGAGCGGGAGTCGGGATGGAGGGGAATCTGCCAGTAGCCACTTTGGAGGTCTAGAGTGGTGAACCAACGTCCCCCGTCCAATCTCTGTAGCGTCTCATCAATTCGATGTAATGGATGTGAGTCCTTGACTGTGACATCATTGAGTTTTCTGTAGTCAATACAGAATCTCCAGTCTCCTGTCTTCTTCTTGACCGTGACAACAGGGCTTGCCCATGGACTGGTGGACTCTTCAATCACCCCTGAAGCCAGCAAGTCATTTACCATGTCATTGATGGTCTGTTGTTGGGCAGGAGTGGTTCGACGGGGTTGCTGCTTAATTGGTGGGTGATTATTGACCTCTATTCTGTGTTTGCCCACTGTACACCTTCCCAGCTTCGTTGAACCGCCCGTAAAAACATCTTCATTGCATTTCAAGAACTCCCTGAATAGATGTAGCTCTAATGGAGAGAGCTTTGAGACTAACCCCTCACAAATTGCTTCCAACTTCTCTGGCAGCTGTGGTTCATGGGTTACACCCGCTCCATACACAGAGTTCGGTTCCGTCTGTTTGGCTGATTGTCTATTGTACTCAATGCATTCTGTACCAAACTTGACAGTGCCTTGTCCCACATCAATGACACAGCCATGAGCCTCCATAAAGTCCATTCCTATGATACAGGGTTCCCCAATATCAGCCACAACACAATCGTGCAACATTTTCTGGTTACTCCCCAACTTCAGGCCGATGCGAGCTTTTCCTCAAACAGGAATAGTCGAACCTGACAACATCCTGAGACGTCCTGCAATTGGTGTTGGTGCTATTATCTGCATGTCACACATTTCGGGATTCACTATCGTTACTGTGGCTCCTGTATCTATTATCATCTTACAAGGCTTCCCTCCTACAGAACCATCAAGAACAATGGAGGCTTGATTGAGTTGGTATATCGGAAAACAAGGATCACTTTTCTCACTCTCAGTATTCTCTACCCTCATGAGAGGATCAGGCCCTTGTAAACCCCCCAGCTTCTGGCCTGAAAAGCTGGTGGCTACTCGTTTCCCGCTGGCTTCTCTTTGCACTCCCACTGAAAATGGCCAAGCTTCCCACATTTGAAACACTTGACCCTAGCTCGTCTCTTCTGAAGCTCATCACGAACTGCTCGGCACAGTAGCTCATCACTACCATGGCCCCATCCAGCTGACTCATTGAGCTGTTCCAACTGCTCGTTCACCAAGTGCCTAACAACCAATTCCTCTTCGTCCCAGGCTGCCAAACGCACAGGCTGTAGACGGTTAGAGCATAACCCAGCTTCCAAAGTAGCAGCACGTGTTACTGCATCCCGCAAAGTTAGTGGGTCTCCACTGATAACAAGTTCCCTAATTCGTTGGTTGCGCAAACCATTTAGAAATTGTTCCATGGCTATTGCCTCTCGAGCTTCTTCAGTTGGCATTGCCCTGCGTGCCAAACACTCCACATCAGCTGCAAAGGAAGCTGCATCCTCCGAAGCCCCTTGCAGCCTCTGTCGCAGCCTTGCTAGGAACAAACGGGCTTGACCCTGCGCACCAAATCGCCGAGACAAGGCATCTTCTATCGCACACAGATCTCTCTGTGTCTCAGGTACGTTACAAACAGCAGCAAGGGCTGAGCCCCTCAAAGCTGCCATGAGGTGAACAGCTGCTGTTGTCGGCCTCCAGCCATTAGCGACTGTAATGGCTCGAAACTGTGACCAATACTCATCCCAAGGAGTAGAACCATCGTAAACAGGAGGACGAATCACGTCAATCCTCTCTCTCGCTACATCATCCCTAGAGACAAGGCGATTTTGCTCAGTCTCCCTCAACAATCTAAATTCCCTCGCTAGTTCAGCAAACTGGCGGGCCAGATCCCTTACTGGATCAGGCGGAGGTGGTTGGTTGGCATCGACAAAATTATCATCGTTACTTACGCCTTCGTCACCTCCCTCTTCGTTACCCGCCCCTTCCAACACGACTTGGTGCCTCCGGCGAACTCGTTCAGCAATTGACTGGTCCAGATCCATCAGAAGCCACTTCTGACACCAAATGTAGTGATTTCAACGAGAGGATATTAAACAAACGGTTTATTAATCGCAAGCACAGAAAATAGTATCTGATAAGAACCGCGAACATCAACACAAAAAATGGAATCGCTTTTTTTCAAGTTATCCTCTTCCTAGCAACCCAACCACACATGACTATCATAATGTGATAGGTGCTAAATGTAGTAACCGCTCTACAATATATATATATATATATCGATATATTAATATCGTTATATATCGATATATATGTGGATTATAAACAAGTGGTAATATGATTAACAAGCGTTTGCAATCATGTTCACAATATCAATAATTGAGAATGATCACCTGTGTGTAAACAATTATTCATATAACCATCGCATTATTGGATAAACACCTCACACATTAATATAACACTCTGATATAAAAATGCGACATAAATCAACGAATGGTGAACGATTTCTGTGCGATTAAAATTGCGGAAGTTCCATTTCCCTACCAACGGCTCGGTTGTACGTGAAAATCATAAGAAAATTTCGTCACCCATCCGCGTCACCCATCCCGTGTCACCCATTCCGCGTGACATTTTTCGGCTTGTTAGTCCAAAGCTAAAGCATGTTCCATGCTAAAAATGTATTGGTCTCCGATGGATACGAACCACCTTCCGAGTTCTGAATTTTGCTGTTCTAACGTTCCTCTGAAAGGTGGATGGAAACCCTGATTTGAAGTAGGGGAAGGGCAGGTGCTAAGCTCAGAAGTTACAGAGCGAGAAAAGTCAAACCGAGGTCGACAGCGGGCAGCTCCTGATCATGAGTCCGTGTCATACACCTGCCCCCGCGCGACCTGCGGCCGCGAGACCTCTGACCGCGCAGCCCGCCTTGACTGATCTCACCGCAATCTGTTGAACTGTGCTCGGTCCCGTGTCCACTCTTCCGCCTTTCTGGGGCTCAGTCAACCTTCCACCTTCATTATCTCGTGATATTTCGGCTTGACGCGTCTCCAGCAATTAACGGGATTTTCCTGTTCCACACCTGGTCACTATCGGCAGCCACTTATGGAATTTCTCTGTTGTCATCCAATCGTCAGGGCCGTTGCTGCGAGGATTGGTGAGTTGGCGCTTCAAGTGGGAGTCTGTGGTGAGTAACAAGCAGAACCGCTTTTTCCATGACCGGAGTAGTGCCAGAATCAGCCTCTTCATCAACAAACAAACAAAAAAATCTGCATTATACGAACACCACCATAAAGATAGTCTAGACTTGTTCAAATACCGTTTCTGTTGCACTCGAATGTTCATTTATATATTCATTGATACGGGACAGGCCCAGTTACAAATATGAAGAAACCTCAAATAGATGAACTAAACATCAAATACATGAACAACAACAACAATATATTTACCTATGGCCCTTATGGCATGGCTTAAACCACAAAATAAATTAAAAAAAAAAATATCGCTAGGGAGCAAAACGAATAAACACACCAGGAAATATATATGTCGCAGTCCTTCTGTGAAATCAGCCGTTTTGTGAAATTCCTAGCCTTTTTAAAATACGCCACCTTTTCGTAATAAAAACGTTGGAATGACAAACTATACACATCATTCCAATATGTCCAGCTAATCTGAATTTTTACTGAGGGATTGACTACTTGATGTTACGTATTCCTGAGATGCGAGCTTGCAGTACTCCGTATTCCAGACCACCAAACTGAAGTGGATCACGATCGTCTTTTTGTCAAATAGGTAGGATAGGTTGGTTTTGCATAAAGGCTGAGCTCTTCCAGCTTCTTTACAAAAAGGCTATACAGGCTAGACATACCAGGCTGATGGTCATTCCAGCGTTTTTATTATGAAAAGGCGGCGTATTGTAAAGAGGCTGTTTTAGCAATAGGGCTGCGACATATATATGTACAAAGAAACAATAACGTCTTAGTAGAGCCTTTAAGGTAAAAAGAGAGTCAGCAAATAAAAAAAAACCGTGTGTGTTACACGTTACATTGGCCTCCCTTGGCAAATGATGAAGAGGGCGGTTGAAAAATAGGATCCACAGCAGGATCCCTCGTATGGTACGCTGGAGTTGATAAACGAACTGTTGACAGGAGAAAGTGGCAATCAGAGGTCAGCTGTGAGCCTTCGTAAATCAAAAGTGGAGAGGGGCCAATACGCATATGAAGGTCCCTGTAATAGAACATGTACTAAACACTGAACACTCCCGCTCTATAACCAAAGAAGCGGAGAAAACACCTCTGCACCTACTGCAGCCTGTGACGATGTTCCTCGTAGTGTGGGGGCCTAACTACGCAGCGGTATTCCAGCATGGGCAGACCAATAGTACGGTAAAGTAGCATCAATGCAGAAGGATCGCTGAAGTCGCGAGAAGCACGACTAAAGAATCCAGGGGCTCTTATTTCTTTGGCACAGTCAGCGTAAATTTGAGCAGAAAAATCCAAGACCACATCCTGCGAATTCCCGAGATCACACACGTGAAACGGACCAGTGGGATCCCATCGATGGTGTATTCACAGCATAGTGGCTGCCGGGAATGGCTGAATGATAAGCATTTGGCTGGGTTGAGAAAAATTCCATTATCCATTATCAATAACGCGATGTTTACGGCACTCCAACTTATATGTGAATGACAAAACGCATTTCTGCAAGCAGTCTAAAAGCTAATTAGCTCAAGAGGATTGGCGAGTTTGCATTTCAAGTATAGGAACCTGCAAACAGCAGTATTGCTGTTGCCATAACCGGGGCTGAACCAGAATCTGGTCTTCACCACCCGACAAACCCAATCGGAGTGGATTCAAGACTACCACTATTAGATATACGAAATACAGTTACAATAACACACAAATTGATCACGGTCACTGATTGACCACTGGCTGACCAGTTTATGTTTTCCGGAACAGATACCCAATATAGTTATTAGTTTCCAGGGCGTATGCAAAACTTCCCTCCCTTCAGTGGTAATGCAGCGAAACGAAAATAGCAGGAATGTATAGATAGTTGAAAAGCTCTGAATCTTAAAAAATTCCAAACCAGGAAATTGTAAATCGAGATGTATTAGCGTAAAACGTCAAAATTAGTGAATTAGAAAACGAGAAAATTATGATTGATGTGAATTACGTTAGCGCATGCGCAAAGTGAACTATTCATTTGAAGGAACGAAGGGAGACCATCTACAGCTTAACCCACACTCGCCCCGAGAACTCCATGAGAATCGAATGAAAACGCCAATGAAAGTTATAAGGGACCGTTTAGAGGCTATCCCGCACAATCCCTGGAAATTTAATAAAAATCGTTCCAGTAGACCCGGAGTTTTGCCTTGTCAATTGATATTAGTTTTGCACATGCACAATGGTTATTAGTCCACCAATCGCGATATAATTTATAGGTCATTTTTCTAGAGCACATACCCACCTACAGGGTTTGAACGAAATCGTATACTGTGTATTCCACGGAATTGAAAATTATAGAGAACCATCTAGGAGCCAACCCTCACAACCCCTAAAAATTTCATCAGAATCGGACTGAAGCTTGGTATAGTTCGGAGCGTGATAAAGATTACCACAGACAGACAGACATCAGACTGACCGACAGACACACACGGAACCAAAATTGATCAACAAACTCTGAAACGCATAAAACAAGTGGGAATTTTGATTTTGGAGTATAAAAACTGTTTCAACTTCAATCACGAACACAAAGCTTTCGGTAGTGAGGAAGCAATATATTGGCAGTTTGGACGCAACTAGTTTTATAACGTCGTTATACAATAGGTTATGACGTTTACACGACAAATTTGAAAACAGAGTTGTGTACCATTTTTTACAAAACAATGTTATTTGTTACTGGTGTGGACTCGCCTTTAGGAGATCCATATTGTTTAATTCTTGTAGATCTACTCATCAGACGTCAGGTAACCTCCCTTTTCACCTGCTCCGCGGGGGCGTACGTGAGTCCAGTCTCATTGTTTATGCGCCGACGAGGTCTTTACGATTCGTACCTGATTGCTTACAACCGAATTCAAGAGCACGAAGCCGAGTGGAACTAAACTTGTTTACGCTGCGCGCACCCCTCGTTATTCATCCGTCGGCCTCCGTGTTGTGGCGACAGGCGAGCGACAGCAGTCACAAACCGGCACGCAGAGCTTCTACCTGCATCACTAATATGCTCGGCTAAGTAAACTAGAGGACATCAGAAACACAAAACACCCGCTATTACAGCGCGATAAAACGGAGTTTGTTTTGCTTGTTCTGTGGTAAGGTCTGTTGTTTGGAAACAAAGGCAAACAGAAGCGTTTGAAAAACAGGAGCGTCTGGGTGCAGCGCGACTAGTCATTTCATCTCTAACTCAGCAGCTAAGTACGGTAATTGAGTAGGTGTATTGAAGGTCCTCTGTAGGCTAGCGTAACCGTCTACAGTACACGAGTTAGAGCCCCATTCGAAACAACAATTTTTGCATCGTATTTCACAGTTATCGTTCCGCCACCCTGATACTAATCTATACGTCCAACTAATCTGCATTTTTACTAAGGGATTGACTACCTGATTTTATGTATTCCTGAGATACGGGCGTAGCAAGTATCCAGACCGCAGATCTATGCTAAAACAGATCCGTGTAAAATCTCTCTAGGAGTGGTTTTAGACGAGCTTACACTAGTTATGACTAGTTAAGAGGATTGTTCGGAAGGGTTCGGGAGCTCTCGGACCTTCTCGGCTAGTTGCACTGCGCCCAGACGCTCCTTTGAAAAACATTTTTGAATAATGCGTGCATTATTAGGACATCCCAAATTTACAAATTCACTAACAAAGGTAACATTGTATTCGTTCGTTCTTCGTGACCAAAATTTCTGTTTGATCCTTATTTCAACAGACTCCTGAATTGGCTTCGTTTCTGCAAAGATGAAAGTCAATCCAATCAAAAGAAAGTCTGACTTTTTTGCACTGCATTCCCAAAATTCCTGCCAAGTTGGTTGGGCAGTATAGCTTGCTCACAATTTTAACGTGGACTATACAGCATTAGTTTAAATTAGTTTTACTCATTAATTGGAGAACAAAGGACAAGTCAAATGATTGAATGAAATATGGAACAGTATTTTATACAAGTGTACAACAGATCATGAGAGATCAACGTTATCCAAGATTGCGCATGCGCACAGACTACTGATAATCCAACGGCTATGGAGTTATAGGGGACCGTCTAGGGGCTAACCTTCACAATCCCTGAAAACTATAAAAATCGGTCCCTTAATCTCAGTTTTTTTTTCTGCATCGATAAGTTTTAGTTTTCCGCATGCCCAATAGTAACTACATTCCCAATCACGATATAATTCATACGGGATTTTTCCTGAAACACATCCTCATCTACTCTCCAAGTTTCAACGTAATTGATTGGAAATTGTTGTTACAGGAAATTCACGTTTGCGCTACTATTGATCCGACAGCAGTCACAAACCGGCACGCAGGGCTTCTACCTGCATCACTAATAATTATGCTCGGCTAAGTAAACTAGGGAACATCAGAAACACAAAACACCCGCTATTGCAGCGCGATAAAACGGAGTTTGTTTAGCTGGTTACGTGGTAAGATCTGTTGTTTGGAAACAAAGAAAAACAAAAGCGTTTGAAAAACATTGTTGAATAGTGCATCCATTTTGGGATACAATAATCACCCAAGTTCACTTTTTCACTACGGGTTAGAACAGGGTAACATGTGATATCACGGGATAAGAATGTGACATCACGGTTTATCTTACATAGGAAGCCGCGGGTAAGAAAACTTTACGGAACATACGAAGGAAATCGCTATTGCAGCGATTATACCTCGGACATTATTTTTCTTTGCTTGAAGCTCAGCTGATTCTATTTTCGGACCAGTTTTGGTCACGTACAATTTTAACATAAATTGAGGTCTTTCCAACCAATGGTGAACTATTTCTGCCGGATGAAAACTGTCCGAGTTACATATTTCCCTAGGAACAGCTCCATATATAAGCGGACGAAAATTTAGAATGTCCCTAGAGCAAAGACGAAATGGAATATTGCCTCTACCTATTGCATTGCAATATTGCGATAGTCCTGAAATTTTAAGTCCAATTTCTTTAGACTGATTTTATTCGTTAACATTGTGATGCAATTTTGAAAAACAACGAAGTACCATTTCCCTAGCAACGACTCGGTTGAAAGCGGAAATCATCATAAAATTCAAGTTGGGCTATATTATAAGAAATTTCGCACAAAAAATCGCAAACCACTATAAACTCATTCGTCTGGAACGTCTGAAAGGAGAACAGAAATGCTTGCATACAAGTCTGCAACACATTGGTACATTTTCATGTGTGTTTTCTTATTGTATTTATTACTAGGCAGATTCTACAGAAAGTGCTAGATTTTTTTTTTTTTAATTAAAACTCTCAAAATTTTAGAAATTTTGAAGGATTTAGACTCATCATTGAAAGTTGATGAAACGAAACGCTTGCATACGAGTCTGCAACACATTGGGACATTTTATGTCTTTAGTTGAAGACAAGTATGTGTTGCAGACTCGTATGCAAGCTCTAAGAGCCACTCAGCTGATCCGGACCCTGGACATCGTCACGTAAATGTGCTAAAGAGACTGCATACGAAATTACAGCTTCCTAGAGTGTAAAACATAGAAATTAGATTTAAGAGCCACTCATCTGATCCGGACCCTGGGCATCGTCAAGTAAATGTCCTAAAGAGGCTACATACGAAATTACAGCTTCCTAGAGTGTAAAGCATAGAAATTACCTATTAAAATGATTTAACCACCGCTTCACAAATCAAACCGTTCTCGCAATATTCGGATCACCTGCTATGAATCAAATCATCGAAACACCAGCTCAATGAAATCATCAGAAATTAACAAGCGGTGGCAATCATGTTCACAATATCAATTATTGAGAATGAGCACCTGAGTGTACACAATAATTCAAAAAACCTTGCCAATAAGCTTGTTGGCCATGCACTTCGCATTAGTTAACATAATATGGCTGGATAAATCGAGAGCTTTCGAACGAATGGTCAACGAATTTTGTGGGATGAAAAACGACGAACTACCATTTCCCTAGCAACGACTCGGTTGTAGGCGGAAATCATCAAAATATTTTCGTGAGCAATTTTTCCGTGACGTTTTTTTAGTTTATGTCATTAAGAAAACAGTTGATTTTTCTCTACGCAACACAGTAAGTCTATTTTATTTATTGGTATCGCGTGAGCAAGTTTTCGTGACGATTTTTCAGTTTATATGCCAAAGCAAAGACATGAAAATGTCAACAAAAAAATTTTTT
This sequence comes from Adelphocoris suturalis, assembly GCA_030762985.1. Taxonomy (NCBI): domain Eukaryota; kingdom Metazoa; phylum Arthropoda; class Insecta; order Hemiptera; family Miridae; genus Adelphocoris; species Adelphocoris suturalis. The sequence goes on from CM061048.1 coordinate 58,048,261, forward strand.
GCTTCTAATTTGTATTTAAAAATTGATCATTCGAATTTTTCTTTATTTTAAACAATTATAAAGGGATCCGAATGAAGTAACAATATTACAAAGCGTTTTCAAGTGGTTTACTCGTATCAGCGTTGAAAAGCTGTTGTATCATTGTTTTCCCACTCAAGCGTTAAAGTCTAGGATTCGTTTCAGAATGCCTCAAAACAGATTTCAATGAAGAAAATTTTCAAAAATCTACGATAATTATTCACTAAAATTATTGTATTTGTTTGTCCTTCGAAACCTAAATTTCTGCTTGATCCTTAGTTTAACCCTTTCACTACCAATGGGACTATATGTCCCGGTGACGTTTCAATACATACCAATGGGACTTGAAGTATTGAATAATTCATTAAATACATCGGGTCGCTGTCCCACTGGTATTTTAGCCTTTCTAGTTCGCAACGTTGATACTAGATCGCAACTTTAGACAAACTGTTGAGTTTTTCGATTTACAGGTTCCCGTGGCTTGATTTTCAGTTTGTTTATAATCTTTCACCGCGTCTTTTTGTGTTTCGTATTGTTTCTGAAGCGCATTACATCAAATAACTGCCGCTGGTAAGTAAATAGTACCTTATTACTCACTATTTTCATGTAATGGGACAAATATATCCCATTGGAACTTGCCACTGGGACAAATATATCCCAATGGTATTGGAAAAGCTGGCTTCGATAGTTGCACCTGGTACCACTGGGACATATACCTCCCATCTCGAAATACCAGTGGGACGAATTCGACCCACCCTCTCAATTTCCCCCTCCCCTGTTTGATGTCTTCGGCCACCTCTACAAGTATTCCTTAGGTCCTGTTAGAGAGTGACATATATTAAAAAACTTAAATTTTAAAATTAAAAAATGGTAGAGAAAGGGTTAACAGGTTCCGGAATAGATTGTGTTCCATCTAAGATAAAATCATTAATATCTGACTTTTTAAACGGCATTGAATGAAATGGGGAATAACCGTGCGATTTTCCCGGATCGAGTATTCACTGGTATTCATTCAAGTAATCTTCGTAAAACTCTCGCGGCGTAGTAGTGGAAACACCCTTGGCCCAGTGAAAAATGAATTGGAGGAAAGTAGTTAGGAGTAAATATTTGATTTACGGCTTGAAAAAGGAACTCTAACTGCTTTAAGAAGTGAGCTCGAAGTGAGGAGGGGTTGGAAAGATGAAAGTTTTCTCGAGTTCAGGACCTGTTGCTTCCCCTTTTTCCAAGCCCGCGACCTTGCCAATCCTCAGCCTCTCAGCGAGGTCTTGAAAAGAATTGCTAAGAAAAAGGAGGAATCTGAAGAAAAACTGGGTGACAAATAATTTCAGCTTCAATAATTTCTTAGTGTAAGCTATGTTTCTCCAACTCAGGTACCTAATAGGTATTTATATTGACATGTTTCGTGTCTTTAGGATGGCCCGTGATTTGATTCAACCGGTTCTTACGAAATTTTCATGATACGTCTGGGTTAAGGTGAAGATGGTCCCCTATGAGTTTCGTTGTTCCCAAATCAATACTTCACACGGCGCATGAGCAAACATAAATTCCACCAACCATCATTTTGTCACGCCCCCGTTGTCTGATCTCGCTCAAATTTGGAGGATAGGTGGAATAGCTTAATTGGAGCATTCCACAGCAATTTGAACATAATCCTATCATTATTAGCTATTGCGCATGCGCGAATATGTCTTCCTTTTTAAACGAGCCTAATTTCAACAGTTTTCATGTGGTTTTGATGAAATTTCCTGGGAATGTACGGGTTGAGCTGTAAATGGTGCACTACTAAAACCATACTCCTCAAATCTTTACTCAATTCTAAATTCCTTCAAGCATCATTTTTTGTGTACCTTAGTCGTCCGATCCCACTCAAGTTTGGTGCATAATTGGCGGACAATGATTTAATAATTCCATGTTATTTCAATATGATTGCATCATTATTAACTTCTGCGCATGCGCTGATGTGTACTACGAGAACTAAAGTCTAGTTATCATTAGATTTTGATTAAATTTTCTGGGAATTTGTGGGTTAGGCTGTTTATTCTAACTACCCTACCAATTTCATTTTTTTTAAATCATTACTCCATTCTGCGTAAGCGCAAACTTAAATCACTCCAAGCATCAATTTTCCATTTTTTTACTATCTTTGCTGTGAACGTATAATTACAAGGTCTTGGAACTGTAGAAGTGTGAACCCTTCTAAACTGCACGATGCGCCATGTTCTGATTATAGATTACATACGGGGTTAATAATTATAGACCAATGATCTGCGTAGAAAGGCTATCTAACACAGAAATAATAAACCAATGTGTAATAATATGCAGCGTTTTTTTACTGTAAGGACAGTATTTTAAGATTAAGTAACCTGTTGCTTATCGTAAAATACTTTCTTGGTTCCTGAATCAGTAACTGTGAAATAAAAATAAAAACCGTCAAGGGTACACGCACATGATTGGAAAAAAGTCCAGTCATGCAGCATGACCCCATGAGCGAAATTTTGAAGAAATCTTCGACATTTCAGTCGCTATTGATCGTGTAGAGAAATTTTAGTTTATGATTTTGATAGACAAACATGGAATGAAATTTTAAACAAGCACCTACTACCTACGTTTTAAACAGCATGGTTCTAGGATTGGCTATACAGGGATACTTCCATAAGAGTAGTTCAATCTGAATTTGGACAATGTTTCATGCAAATATTACCGATTTTTACAACTAGCGAACGGCATTATTTCGATTTTTGACTGATTTTCCAACTTTGAAATTTTTGAAAACTTGATACATATTCTTATAGGAAATTTTACGCTGATTCCGAATATACCACATGTTAGTATGATGAAAAAATTATTTCGCACAACAAATCGCAAAAAACAGGCTATTTTGAAATTTTTGACTACATTTTTGAAAATTTCAACCCGAAGATGTAATCCGATCATGCTGGCCAACGAACTTGAACTTTCGTTTTGTGTCCTTAACATTTTAAAATTTGTTTGAAGTTTCTAGCACAATTCTACGGACAGTTATCGTCTGGAATGACACATATATACATACATACATACATACATACATACATACATATATACATACATATATACATACATACATACATAAAAAAAATGCGTTAAACTTCAGAATATGATTCAGAATAGCCTGAAACGGATTTCTGCATAAAATGTTTTCAAAAATTCACATTCTACAAATTTTGAGGCGAGAGCAATAGCTTAATTTTCTTCAAAAATTCGCTAAAAGAAAAAAAAAATGAAATAATTAATTAAAATAAAAAAACACAATAGCGTTGTAGTTGAAATTCCTGAGTTCATGTCAGCAATTTCAACTTTCATTGTCATGTTTGATGAACATCATCGTATTCCTTCGCTGAGTCGTTCAATGCTTTTGATTGAAGTTTCTTGTTATATTACTGTGAGAGTGACAGAGGTCAGCAGAGGTGGTAATGTCAGCCATAACGCCTTATATAGTGAAGAGAATGTCAGTAAACAATCGGGATAACACTTAAACACCGCGAAGGTTGCGGATATACGCAAAGGATAAAAAGTAAAGCCTGCGACGCTGAAGGCACATACGCTCCATCATAGGTAACAGGTACGTGGGTCTGGCTTCCCGGGTACTGCAAGCCCGTTATGGGATAGATAAGAAAACCTATGAATATGAAAAACGAATATTGTATAAGCAGATTTTCTTCTTAAAATCCACCCTCTTTCCTTCTCCACCACTAGTATGTGTTAGTATATACACACTGATGATAGTAAAGCGATAGGGAATTTTTTCCACTCATAAAAATACAAGATAATTCTCGTTCATCACATCAGAGCCAAAACGAAAGTTAGTGAAAAAAAAAAAAAAAAAACTGTCTATTTCCACGAGAAATAAAGAGTTACAATCTTAAATCGATTTCGACGTTTAAGCCATCATCAGTAACAAACAATAACTTATTATTATTGTTATTAACGTGTTTTTAAATTATTATTATTGTTATTGTTTGTTAATGATGATGGCTTAACCATCGACATCGATTAAACATTGTAACTCTCTATTTTTTGTGGAAATAGACAACGTTTTTTCAATAGCTTCTGTTTTGAAATGGGTTTCCACAACTTCGTCGCGAGTGATTTAGTTCGTAGCAATTCAGTATGTACGATTCCATGGGACATTGACCGATAGCCGTAAAAGAGCGACAATGATGAACCAACAGCGATTTCGATCTTGAGGATTTCTAAGTAATGGTGAAGAATTGACTAAGTGAATTTCTGACGGTGTATGCAGATAGATAGATAGATAAATTGGTGAATAAATGAGTAGATAAACATTCTTTATTAATTAAACATGATTTCATATTGCAATTCAGTACGGAAGTTAGAGAAAAAACTTTGTATTTTTCCACAACAAATAAAGAGTTACATTGTTAAATTGATTTCGACGATTAGCCCATCATCAGTAACAAACGATAACAATTTTTATATAATAGTTCAATATAGCAGGTACTTTATAAAATAGTTATTGTTTGTTACTGATGATGGCCTAACCGTCGAAATAGATTTAACATTGTAACTCTTTATTTTTCGTGGAAGTAGACAACGTTTTTCACTAACTTCCGTTTTGAAATGGGTTTCCACAACATCGTCGCGAGTGATTTAGTTCGTACACCGAGCCCTTGGACTCTGACGTAATGAAGTAACGAAGTAGAGTTTGTTAGGCCTGACTGAAACTAAGCTGCGAAATATAATTTTTTACCTAATAGGTCGGGGGGGGGGGGGGGGGGGGGGGTGCGTACCCGTTTTTCATAATCTGTTTGTGATGCCACCATTTCCCTCAAACCACAAGATAAATAATGACTACCGTTTTATTACATTCCCCAAACATTTCTACGTCGAAAAATGTGTGGATACACCTAATGAATTAAAGTTAGTAATTCATTAAGAATTTGGAAAAACCTAGAAGCATTCAAACAACGCACTTGCCCCCTGTTGGGGGGCAACGCACCCCCCCCCCCCCCCCCTACCTCAGACCTATTAGGTAAAAAATTATATTTTGCATCTTACTTTGCACTTATAGTGGGGCAAGTGCGTTTTCAACTTTCTACCAGAAAAGTAATAAAAATAAAATGAACCAAAGCTTTCAGGTTCCTATAATTTAAAAAGAATTGTTAATGAAAAATAAAACGGCGCTAAATAGATAAGTCAGTATACTCATCCACTTGTTGGCTATCCGCTGATTCGCTGTCGGTTGGGGTATGAGGCTTGCGAGAAAGAGAATTCGAAGACTCCAGAGTTTTGCAGAATAAGATAGGACTGAGGTTTGGGAGATGCGTGCGTTTGTGCGTGGGGTCGAGGAAGACGTTCTAGATAGAAACTAGGCTTCATGACCTTCATTTTCTTATTTTTCCTGGTAATTTCATGTATTTTTTAACGAAACGCATCTGATCCTTATTTGAAAACGCACTTCCCCTACCGTAAAAAAAGAGGGGCACGAACGTTTTATTAAGTTACTGCAGCAATTTTTGTAGCCTTGAAGTTATCAAGTGCGCAGTTCATACAGAAATAAAAGGTCGAAAGATAAACTGTGAACTAAATAGGAAAAGAAGGGCTTTAGACAAGAAACCCATTGAAAACTGTACCTCCCTCAGTTTCACTCTCTGATATCGGACAAAGGCTTCGCGGAAAATGAAATTTAACCAAGTGAATGAAATTTTGAAAAATTGTTTCCTCATAACACAAGATAATGATTAATAATACTCATGTGTGTAAATAATGAAATATCATCTAGATTGTACTACTTATCCTTATGTAATGGCACTTTATTGATTTCTCCAACATGATATAATTATGTTTGTATTAAGAATTTAAAAAATGTAATATTTAAGAACCTACAGGCTCATTGTAACAACTCGTTTTCCCTGTCTCGGGTATCACCCATTAGGGAGACTAAATTTCTTTCATTTATTGTAGGTGAATTGTTTTTGTCATATTTTCAGAAATAAATACATTTTCATTTTATTTTCATTTCAAGTGTTGAACAATTGTTGTGCGGCCAGTCCTCCATGAGGTTTGATTGATTTCAATTCTTAATAATATTGAGACTAACTACGAACTAATCAATGAAATAAACAATAATAAAAGCTGGCAATGAATCTCAGTATATTCAAATTAACGTGTCATGACAAGAGTAGGCATTCCTTTCACAGTACAAACAATCGGTGAGTGCAATCACGACTTCAGACCCCATCCACTATTCGGAGGACTGTTGTGAGTTCGCTTTTCCATAGCGGCAGCCCGAGAATGCGAAATCGAGACGACGCTTATTCTCGCTCCGCTCAAATGCGCGCCATATGTTAAATGAGTTAGCGCCGTGATATCTGCAAGAAAGGAAAGCCTAACGAAGCCATAGGGTAAATGGGGGGATCATTTTTAGAACAAGAGCAATGGAAGGGTTTGCTGTAGGCGTGATTCAAAGGCAGGTGGCTTCAGAACTTCATCCCGGGGTCACGACTCCAACGAGCTGGGCTCTTTCATCAGGTTGATATGTGGACTAACTTCTGACATGCGTCCCTTTTGTCGACTACCAACAACAATATAGGTGCCCCTGATTGCAAAGCCGGGATTTACTACTGATACAGTTACCTTTTCAGGATGCTTTTATAGTGACCGTTACTGGATAGGGTTTTTCACGGTACTGTTGGCCTCTTCTCTTTTCATAGTGGACAAAAAACACTCCCTCGTATCGAGTCACGAATCTTCTGAAGATATTGCTACTCTTAGTAGAACTTGGCAGCCTTGGGTATTCTAGTAATTCAATAGATTAGTAGCTGTGTCAAACGAATCATATGAATCGATGTGCAAGAAAAATACCATGATCGATAGTAAATTTAAAATATTTCTATCGATATCTACTAATCAAGCAATCATTGTTTACTTGAGGTTCTTGAAAAAAATACTTCGCCAATTAATTGCATTAAGTGAAAAAGAATACATTATGAAGCGTGCTGAGGAATTGGACTGTTGAAGGAAAAAGAAAGAATTGCGTCTATTACAAATGACAATTGAACCACGTAATTAATATAATTGAAATATAAATCTGACATGCTGGTAATAATCATATATGTACTTTAAAACAGAATGTGTTATGCCAGTCGCTTCATACTCATTTTTTTAGTTTTATCAATTTAGCCCAACTCCAAAACAAAAACTTTTGACGGCCGTACATAATGACAGAAATTATTACTCATCAACTACAGGAGTTATGAGAGACAGACATGTTTAAAAACACTCAAGAGTGTAATTGTCTGATTAAAATATCATGATGAGCAAAACTCATGTATTGTGAAAATGTGAAAAACATCAAACACGAGCTCGCCAACTACAACCTCTTCTATTGAACTGTGATATTTCGAACTGCAATAAAATACTCATATATAAACTCCTCATACGACCTATATGGACATACGCCCTACCTGTATGGGGAACATGTTCATACTCCCAGTTCCAAAGGATTGCCCAAAATCAAAACAAAATCCTTCAAAGGCCTTTCGTCCGTAACGAGACAATTTATAAAGACTTCAACCTTGAAACGCCTCAAGAGGTACTTCTTAAAGTCATGTCATGGTTTTACGAGTGTAACCACGAGCACCACAACCTACAGGCTGCTGAAGGGTCCCTACACTCATCTACATTCCAGCGTTTACAAAGACCACGCCACATCATGAATCGGATGCTGATTCTCTGATACCCAAACGACGAAATTGGCTAAAAATAGGCATCACACAGTTTCGAGTTGAGTGAAACAGTGCGTTTGCCACTTTGTTAATAAGCCTGAAACGTGCTGAGCTAAGAAGCAATGTTGAAATTATATATTTCTTTAATAGCCATTAAGAAATATTGTATTAACAATGGTCTTAAACAATAAATAAATTATTTTAAAAAAAATTGAAAAACATCAGGCCCATTACAATAAAATTGGTGAAATCTTAACAGTATTTTGGCCGGTTCGAAAGATGTACTGATGATAGTACTGTGGATTCAAGTTAGTGAACACGGTATTTTGCATTAGAAAAACTATTGAATCTCAAAGCACCAGTTCTTCGCACCTACTTGCCATGGAATCATGGATGGCGTTGGAATTTTCACATTTTGAGGTAAAGTTAGATAGCACTGATTTCATTGATATGGGTTTAGCATGATCCGAATAGCCTTAAGATCACGTATAGGTAGCCAGTTTGAAATGAACCCTGAAAGAATAGCTACTACTGGACTGTACCTACGGAACTAGAATTTGTAATGATACAGAAGGTAACAGATAAATATTTTGCATAGCTTATATTATAACCATAGGTATAGGGTCAGTGCCAAGCACACGAAGCTCCAAAAAGTCATACACGCATTCAAGTGCTATGCCTTCTGATACCTGACTAGCCAGTCGCAATATAGCTGTGGACGAAGAGGAATATGGATCATGGTGATGAAGATTGTATGAGGATAGCTTCGACTGTACCACCTATGAAAACCAAGGTGTGCGATTTATTCCCTCATTGTATTAAAAAAATAATGTAAAAATTTTTTTAAACAATTTTGCAAGAAATGTATATTTATTTTCGTAATCTGAAAGCTGTTCATAATTGTTTGTTATTCTTCGATAAATGCAAATTCGGGTATTATCCAAATTACGATGTTGACTAGGGTTTTGATTTGAAAATGCATTTTTGTGAAGCATGAGCTCAACTCATTTTACTGTATTAGAACTGCTATTATTGGTAAGACGGGCGTCAATGATTCCACAGCAACTCGAATCTTGGAAATAAAAAAGTTGGGGTTTGTGAGGACCCCACCGTACCGTCTGTGCCCTTCTGGCCCACCATTGCATTGGACGGTTAAAACCGCGTGAGTTCTACTTTGAGCCTTCGGCCAAAATTACAAATCATGAATATGATTTAGCCTAGAATTTCAAGCATATGTATCGTTGAATTTTCTCGTCTTATTATTATTAGTGTGTATTATACCAGGTCGCTAGTGGACATCACTCCCTAGCAATGGATGTTTATCGGTATTGCGCTACTTTCGTTCCAATCTCATATAACATTTTTCGGCAGTTAGGTCCCGGCTAAAGCATATTCATGCTAAAATCCAACTGATCACGAGGTGACAACAAGCTCAACTTGATACCACCTACCCGTAACAGGAGCAACTTGTTGTGAGCTTCGGTTCCCATGGAACAGACGCCAGGGCGTGCACTCTGCCCCTGACTATCTCCTTAGACCCTCTGGGCTATCGGCTAATTACACTCTAGAACGTGTGCTTCGTGAACACAGATATTTAGTGTCCCCTGCATACATTAACTTCGGAGAAGACAAAAACTCAACAGGGCAAACGAAAGGGGAAGCCGACTCCTTTTGTCCCCATCAACCTCTCAATCTCTAATTAGCAATCACGAGTTATCCCCAATCCACATCCCATTAGGGTTTTCTTTTTATTTTCTTCTCTTTTTTTTTTGGGTCTTTCTCTTTTGAGACCATCGCCCTTCGCCTGTACTCCCGGATCGGTTCAGTTCTTTTGCCGAGGAGACCCCGAGGGTCATGTCCCCACGAAGTGGCGTCCCCCGGAGGAACGTAACATGCACGCTCGCTATTTGTTGCCCTCAAAGAGCTCGGTCAATAAAGATCGGAACAGTTAACTACTGTTTCCGATGATAACAGTCGTGTGCACGATCCAATGTGGATTTTCCCTTAGGAGTTACTATCACGTTGTCCGCAGAGGAGCTGTTACTTTTTTCTTCTGCCCGAATTACGTGATTTTGATTTCGAATCAGGACTTCCTTATGTGTCTTCATTTTTATTATTGTAATGAACAAAAGCAATTGGCGAATAGAAATAACGGGTTTTCTACTTCCAACGAACAGTTAATTGATTTGAGTTCTCCAATACACTTTAGGGTTCTATGTACAATCTTATTGCAGCTCTTTGTTGTCTGTTACTGCTACCTTTCCGTATGTGTTAGTTATTTCTACTGGTTTTGCCATGTTTCATTTCTTTAGGAGGGGATTTTCCTTAAGGAGTCACTATCACGTTGTCCGCAGAGGAGCTGTTACTTTTTTCTTCTGCCCGAATTACGTGACTTTGATTTCAAATCAGGACTTCCTTATGTGTCTTCATTTTTATCGTTCTAATATACAAAAGCAATTTACGAATAGAAATAAGGGATTTTCTACTTCCAACGAACAGTTAATTGATTTGAGTTCCTAATACACTTCGGGGTTCTATATACAATCTTATTGCATTTTTTTTTTTTCGGCCCGTATTACGTGATTCTGATTTCAAATCAGGACTTCCTTATGTGCCTGCATTTTTATCGTTCTAATATACAAAAGCAATTTACGAATAGGAATGAGGGGTTTTCTACTTCTAACGAACAGTTACTTGATTTGAGTTCTCCAATTCACTTTGGGGTTCTATGTACAATATTATTGCAGCTCTTTGTTGTCTGTTACTGCTACCTTTCCGTATGTGTTAGTTATTTCTATTGGTTTTGCCACGTTTCATTTTTTAGGAGGGGATTTTTTCTAAGGAGTTGCTATCACGTTGTCCGCAGAGGAGCTGTTACTTTTTTCTTCTGCGAAAAACGTGATTTTGATTTCAAATCAGGACTTCCTTATGTGCCTGCATTTTTATCGTTCTAATATACAAAAGCAATTTACGAATAGGAATAAGGGATTTTCTACTTCCAACGAACAGTTAATTGATTTGAGTTCTCCAATACACTTCGGGGTTCTATATACAATCTTATTGCAGCTCTTTGTTGTCTGTTACTGCTACCTTTCCCTATGTGTTAGTTATTTCCATTAGTTTGACAAGTTTCATTTCTTTAGGAGGGCCCGAGATTTGAATTTTTTCGGGACCACAGATGAGCAAACATAGTGATGGTAGTAACATCTAGGTATCGTTACATGTTACATGTACCTAGGTATTGTTACATGTTACATGTAGGTATGGTTACATGTCACGTGTACCTAGGTATTGTTACCTACGTATTGTTATGTACCTACGTATTGTTACATGTTACATGAAGGTATTGTTACATGTTACATGTAGGTATTGTTACATGTCACATGTAACATGTAATAACATGTGCAGAAGGGACTAACAAATACCTTATTCGAAATAATATGAAGTAATAAGTAATAACCTAATTTTATATAGGTAATTGGAGTTCAAAAAGTGAGCTGAATTTCAAATTCAATAGTTGACCTAAATTCTCTCCTTTTTACTGTAGGATGTTGAAATTTTACAGGGAGCATCTCTGGGACATCAAAAGACGTATGAAATGATACGTTCTTCCCTGATCAGCTGAGTGAGCTTAAATCTCTCATTTTCACTGTAGAATGCTGAAGTTTGACTGAGAGCCTCTCTGGGACATCAAGAGACAAATGAAATGTTGGTCTCTTTCCTGATCAGCTGAATGAGCTAAATTTGAATTTCAATAGTTGACCTAAATTCTCTGCTTTTCACTTTAGTATGTTGAAATTGGACAGAGAGCCTCTCTGCGACATCAAGAGACGAATGAAATGATTGGCTCTTTCCAGATCAGCTGAGTGAGTTAATTTTGTCATGGTAGTTAATGATATGTGGGTAGTTAATAACATGTAAAGGACTGACTATCAAATAATTACCTAATTTGAAAGAATTGAAGTTTCTAATTTCATCTGAGTGAGCTCCGGAGAGAATTTCTTTGATATTCAACCTATGATCTGGAATTTTTTAGCCATGAAACAAGATCCGATTTTTTGATCTGAATAAAAAATTCTATGTGGATTCGTTTCTCATCATGTTTGTCATTTGTTTTCTCTTCTTAAATTTAGGGTATCTATGGACAGGACTAAAGGTATTTAATAACAATAAACTTAACAGTGAGATAACATCGTAGATAGATATTCTAGAAGATCCTAGTTTGCCATCTCCCCCACACATGTTTGCCTCCTTACTTCTCGTAATATAGTAAGTGAATCGGAGTTGAAGATATTTTACTTAAGAATTACATTTCCTTGCTCATACACAACTTCATGAATGGAGGCTCATGGTTTTGCTATGGGTGACTTCATCAATCTAGTCACTTTTTTTATGTCCTCCCAAAAGATTGAAACTTTCTTCACAAGTGAGTTGCATCAGAGTGTGTGATAGTTAGTCAGGTATAATACAATTTGAAATTGGATAGTTTGTAATTGGATGTTTGACAAAACGTACAAATTTAATACTGGATGCTACACTTTCTTTGGATTCTTCCGTTATTGGGAAAGTAATATAGACGTTCCCATCTCACTACATCATTCAAAATGTATTCAATAATCGATCACTGATAACGTGCATCACTTTTGACAGTGATGGGCCAAGCGTGTTGATCCTATCAAAATACAACACGAGCTGAAAGCCACAAACGTTCTCTAAATTACAAAATTTTATTTTTTTCTTAGAAACGATCTCTCCGTCCGGGAACCCAATGGTTCCTGTATTCTAATCGGACGGCCGTTTGGCAGGTGCAATCTTCCAAACTCGCGGTCTCTCCTACGTAATATTTATGAGGTTCTGATACGAGTCCCGTGTCATTCGATGAATTTTTAACTCGGATTTTGGAATCCTTGTCACCCAGGGGTCAGGAGACCTGAGAAACCCACTTGAGGGAGATGAGGGCCATAAATCAAAATTGCCTAATGCCCGAACCATGTTAAGTCAGTTCAGCGGTGAGGAAGAAGACTATTTTTTCAGGAGACGATTCCATGACGCCGAGTCCTGACCAAGATGTGGCTCCATAGAGGTAATTCAAAAGAATAGCATTGGCATGTCTTCTTTAGTTCAAGATAATAAAACATGTTATGTAATGACGTACCTATTCATAATGTTCCTTGTGTATCATATTTAATATAAATCACATAACTTAATTGTTACCATCAAATTCAAAAACCCAAGAAAGTCCAATATATTGGTTTAGTGACTCCATGTTGCACATGGGTCGTTCAGAAATCACTTCAAATTTGTACTCAAATTTAAAGTTCATGTGGTTAGTCGACCACACCAATATAATTTCACTTGTTAACTTTTTCAACAACTCAAAAATATCAGAGAAAATTCATGTTGTTGGTACATATACATACATATTTTCATTGAACTTCTCAAATGCCTGCAGAGTTTAGACTCATTCTGATAACTTATCGTACATACGAATCAGTTAAATGCTTCTTTTTTTCTTCTCCAAAATATGAAGTTTTATAATCAGTACTTGGTACCGTCATTTTTTGAGAAACTTATTTATGTATTTAACCAATTCAGTTTGATTTTATGGACTTTAGCAGAGCGTGAAGAAATGCCGCCTGTCGATTTGGTCCGACATTTCCCCTGAAATAACTGGAAGCATTAAAAATCATGATCAGCCACATTTATGAAATTCAGCCCGTATTTCCACAGCCGCTGTTGGACAACATTGACACTTCCAGCAGAGCCGCCGAAAACTTGGAAGAACTTGGCATTCAGAAGAGGCAAGTGATGGTGAAAACACTTTCCAATGTGAAATATAATATGTGAATCTATCTGTATGGCTACAAGGGCTGAGGTTGCCAGACTCTACGAAGTCCCAAAAGTGAATTCTGCGATGGGGCGGAAGTCATGGATGCATTGTTGTCCCAAATTATTAAGTGCGATTAAAGATAAAACTGTGCTCGATTTGAATGTTGGACAATTTAAGGCATGGGTCAATCTGAATATAGTAAAAGATGACTTTTTACGTAAGTTTTAATTGTTTGTTTGATGTTGATCATTTTTCTTGCAATTGCATGTTTTGAAAGGTTTTTCCTTCCCGTCTCTGTTCCAGTTTACTTTTAGTAAATTTTATGTGTGTGTGTGAAAAAAAAAAAATTGTTGAAAATGTTGAAAAAATTTAAAAAAATTCGATTTAATTTTTGTTTTGACTATTATGTTGCTTTTCTGGTAAACCAGTTCTGCAATGGTCTCGGGCGGATCTTTGTTTCTTTTGTTTCATTTTTCTACTTCGATTATTTCTCAAGTGGTATTTCTTCTTGCCTTATCTCTTATTGTTTTTGTGTACTTCTTTCCTCTCAACGTTATGTTTCCTCAGCCCATGACTCCTCACCCCACGCTACAAGCTTGCTTTAAGTCTATTTTGTACTTCTTTATATTGAATAATGTATTTATTATGTTTTTTTCTATAAAAAATACAACAAAAAATAAAAAACCAATTGACAAAAAAAAAAAAAAAAAAAACTCAAATCAGGAATATAGTTTGAGGGCTTTTCCTATCATAATAAGTCTTCATGAATGCTTTACATCCCTCCGAAACTTCTCTGAGGCACATCGCTACATGCCAGACCTCCCAATCATATCTGAGTCCAGAAGATGTCTGAGAAAGTAAAATGCAAACCAAGCACTTACAAAAATTACAACAACAAAAAATTTCCCCAAATCAAACTTCTAGTCACATTTTACGATTTAGTACATTTTGAACAACTTTGTGTTTCGTGTATGTCTCTGTCTAGGAGTTCGCAAAGACTTTGACAAGCCTAATTTCTAAAGTTTCCTTAACATTTTGATGGAATTTACTTATAGGGAATTTATAGGGAGTTCTTATTATTGTTAGCATAGGCTAAGTTAAATTTAGTTTTGCTCACCGTTGCTAAGACAAAGACGGTTTGCATGAATATTCATATAAAAATTGGTATCTTACCAAATTGCTGTTTACTCTGTAGATTCAAGGGGACCCCTTATGAATTACATCCTCTGATGTTTTGACCCAGTCACATTGACTGATTTTCAAATAGCAAATTTTCACATTCAAAGAAACAATAAATTTCAAATTTTAAAAACTAAATGTATTTATTCAAAAATACATCTTTTAAAATGTTGTTTGAAGATGATTTTGCTGGAATATTAATCAAAAAATTAGTTTTTATTTAACTTGCTGTCCGCACTGTGAAACACAGATATCCTCATGTAAATTACACCCTCGGGTATCTTTGACCCGTCACATTTATTGGTATTCAAGAAGCCAATTTTCACATTCTGAAAAAAAAAAAATTAATTTAAAACTTTCAAAAATCACGTCTTAGTAAAAATCACGGGTTTTCTTAAGCGCTGTTTGTGAATCGTTTGCATTATTTTTCATCAAGAAATTGATTACTAACTAACTTCCTGTCCATCTTGTGAAACCAAGAGGTCTCCTATAAAATACACCCTTTGTCTTTTTGGAACAAGTCACATTTAACAGTATTCAAATATCCAATTTCCAGATTCTAGGAAATTCAAAAATACTTTTTTTTGGTGTAAATAAGAGATGATATACCCAATTATTGGAAAATGGGGTAATATCGCCACTTTAAGCACATTTGTCTATCACAGCACAGGTTCGCACCTAGAGCTTCAGATATTGAAGCAGCAAATTACAAAAAAAAAAAAAAAAAAAATCTCCAGTGGTGAATTACAACGTTTTTTCTGTTTGTGTAGCAACTTTATACTAGTAAAAAAAAATTTACGAGATCCTTGTGAATGGTGGTAATACCCCTGCTAGCTAGGGAAATACCGCCATGGGGTTAGAGTAATATCGCCATATTAAAACACGGGGAAAATGAGCAGTCTCATCAGAACATCGGAATAACGTTTTATTGCATTTCAAAAACTCTTCCTTGGTAGCTTCTCACCATATTGCGAACTTAGTTGACAAGAAAAGGATTCACTCAAGGTTGAAAAACAATTTCCACATCAGAATAGTAAAATTGGAACAAAATAAATATTGGTAAAATAATGTTGGTTCTACGCAGGAACTGAATTATTGGCAACCTTCAACGCGTAACTAGTTTCAAAAATAATGTTATATAGCATTCCATCTTCCCTGCTTTTATTGTTTTAAATTTATGGTCTTCTTCAGGTTGCAGCAAAATTCACAAGACTAACTTCCATTGTCTAAATCAAAACGGGAGAATGAAGAGTGGAATCTTACAACGATTATGTTAACATAGGATAAGGATAAGATAGCTACTGCACAATTATTCAGTAGATAGGTAGGTAAATATCTGATAAATCACGATTAGGTAATTATATAGGTGCTTAGTGAGATTAGCTATCACAATGTAATTCGTCTTTTAAATATTAATTTATATTTTAATTACTCAGAATCAATGAAAATAGGAGAATATTACAACAAAAAACGTTGAAAAAAATCCAACAAGACTGAGGATTGGGGCAATGCCGCCATGGCGGAATTAGACTGAATTCGGTGTGACGATATTGCCCCAGTAAACTTTTCGGGATGAAAAATCTACAGTTTACTACAGGTTTTCGTTAAAAAAAAAGTAATGGGTGCCAATTAAAGCTAAATAATTTTTCTACGTCTTCATGTTCAACAACTTACATAAACATATGAAAAACAGCTACTTACTACGACAATTTGACAACAGCAAAACTAGAACGCCAAGCTTCAAAAACTTTGAACTTGCTTATCTTTGGTGAAAACAAATTAATGACCCCAAACCAACGTTTCCAACATTACTGCTGATCTATAGAAGACGATATTTGGCTACAAGTTTGTCACTCTGGTGGTTAAATAATTATATGGGGTAGCGGTATTTCCGGACTTGGCGGTGTTACCCCACTCTCCTCTACTTCTAGGTCCATGGCTATAAATCTAGCATGCTACGAGAGGGATATAATCTTTTTCTACATTATACCTACATAGGTAAGGAAGAGTCACAGTGAGCTCATGGACATTTCTTATTTTAGCTCGTAGGTAGGAATAGTTATTCCTATAGCTTCCCCTTGTTAGAGATTCTTGTACGAGGAAATGGTTCTGCGAATTCTCCCAATATGTCATACATTTGTACGAGCATGATCAGAACGTAACACTGACCGCGTAAAAAAACCTGCAACGCTGAGAACTGCTCAATTAGGCGGTGAGTGTCTTATGCATTATTCCCTCCTTAATAAAGCCCCGTGCCCGGGCATCCTTTCCTTTAATCCCGGCATTCCTCCTGATTACCGCTAAAGCAAAAAAAAACCTATATATTCCCAATTAGCCGGGCCTCACCCTATAATCATCCTCATTGTCGTGTCCCTTAATTGCGGACGATGTCCGTTTTTATTGCGAACTGCTGCTAATCGGTTTATGTAGCCTCAGCGTGTGTAAATTACTCCATTACACGCTGCGGCCCCTCGCATTAACGGCTAAGAAGATTTTCATGCATTAAATGGTCTATTACAATTCAGTTCACACGTCATGATAGTTACCTGCTTTAGAATGAAATTGCGTTTGGATAGAGTGCACTTAAAACAGTGCAACAAGCTCATACACTTTTCCTTCCCTTCCGGCTTGAATATTTACCGATAAGGTCAACAACCGTTTTGAATAAATTTAACATGATCATTAATATTAAGATTATTATTTGATGTAATAATTATGTGTTTTATAGACATGGATATGTCTTTGCTCTGGGGGGTCAACCAAAAATTTTCGTCACGCAAAATTTGTTGTCACAATTTTTAATGATGTTCACGTACAACCCAGCCGTTGCTAGGGGAATGGAACTTCCGCAGTTTTCATCGCACAGAAATCGTTCGCCACTCGTTGGAAAGCGCTTGATTTATGTGATAAATTTCACATCTCAAGCTACCAATTTCCCACTCCTTACGTACCTGGCTACATTCCTAAACTAAGTTGATTGGACTATAAACAATTTCAATAAGCCGGTTACAATATTCTTAACGTGAAGCAATAGCATCATTAGAGAGTTCCTAGTAGATCCGTCGGTCTCAATATGGCGTGCGGTAACGAGGACGGTTTACTCCACTCCATAGGAAACATTTTCATCTTGACAACAGTCGACTGTTAACAACAACTCATTGTAGTGGCTTGTCTCCACAGTTATCAACATTTTCTATTTCAAGCCGGTATACAGTCGAAAGTTAAAGGATTTGTTCACAACTCTCGTTATGAAATCCCCAATCAAAGACATATCCATGTAACATGGTATCTGCTTGTAAAGCAGATAGTGGAACTCGTTTACGAGTTTCTGAATCATTATGTCTTTACTTTGGCACATAGACTCAAAAAGCGTTGCATTATAAAAAAAACGTTACATTTGTTTTATAATTATTTTTCGGTTATTTGTTAATTTTTGCCAAGCCAAGTTATTGAGGTAATGCATCCATCTAATTTCCGATAGCGTTATGTTTTGCCTGATTACAGATTCGAAAGTTTGCTGGATTGCTGAGCAAGCCTTCAGATTTATTGAAATTCTGTGGGATACGATTACCCAGTGGATCCTTACCCCACTTTACCCTAGTGATAGTGACCAACTTCCAAAAACACGCCTGAAAGAATAGCATTCATCAATAAGTAATTACAAATATTTAGCTTGCAGAAGTGCATCATAATAATTAACAAATTTTCAAATCATGATTGTTGGGAAACACGAAAAGCGGATCAACTTCACTTATTTATAACTCGGAAATCCAGCAATCATCATCCTATCGTCTACCCTCTTCATTTCAAATAAACAGTGCTGAACTGCTGTCCATAAAGGTTGCTGCAGAAGAAATAACCTTTAAAGCATTAGGAAGAAAATCTGTCATATTAACAGACTCCAAATCAGCCTGTGAAGAACTCTCCCGAATCCATTTAGGCACGGTTACAAACTTGATTGTTTATGACATAGCCGAAATCCTCACCTCCAGCCCAGAAGATATAACAATACAATGGATCCCTGGACATATTGGTCTAGCAGGCAATGATCGAGCCGACCATGCTGCCAAAATCGGAGCCAGTGAATATTGTCAACGTTCACCCGCGCAAATTCCTCTTCCGGATGCTCTACAGGCTATTGAACAGATTTCAATGGATGAATGGCAGGATTGGTATAACGAGTATTCCCTCGAAAAAGGAATCCACCACTACACGTTAATGGGACGAGTGGAAAAACGGCCCAAACTCCTCAACATGCGACTGCCACGAAGAGAGTTGATCCAAATAATCCGCTTGAGAACGGGACATGGCGGAATAAACCGATGCCGCTTCCTGATCAACCTCAGCAATACACCATATTGTGATTACTGCGAAGATACAGTGGACGATGTTGTTCATAGAGTGGAACATTGCCCACTTTATGCGGAAGAAAGAGCAGCATTGTCACCCATTAAAAATGACCAAAACCTCACACTATACCTTCGACACGCTACGAACAGTGACTACAAAAAACTGATTACTTATATGAAGACAGCTGGAATAGTTTTGTGACAAGTGTAGTTTTAATTCATGATTTAATTTTATTTATGAAGCGACTGAAGATGTAAATAGTTCAAATGTCAACTCAACTGGTTATATGTTACGTTGTAGCACAACCAATTTCACGAGGTTTCAGAATAACCATCTTATAAAATCTGTTTCCAAATGACGGCGCCATCAAAAAGAAAGTCGTGAGAATCTGATGACCATAGGAGGAGATAACTCAAGGGATGCCCAAACTGAACGCGTCCCATTCATGTAAGGAGGGCACTTATGTACATGCAGACACGTTGAAACTTGTTGATTACGAAAGATGTATTATAGCGGCATCATCCATGCTTCACGATGTTCACGTCTCGAGCCGAGTTGTGGTACACGAGCTCGGCGGAAAAGACAAATGAATTGAAACTAAAAGAATCACCTTCGCCTCCCAGGTTTGGTCAAGAAATCCGAGTTTCCCCATCTCCGTCTCTCTCTTTGAATTCCCCCTTGTGAAGACCTTTCCGTCCTCGTTCTGTACGTGGATGAGTTATCTTTTATCCTTTCATTCTTCGGAGTTCTTTTGATAATACCCCTCTCTTAAGGGGAATACTAGTCAAACGGGGAGAGCAGTATACGTGTGTGTCAGGACGAGATTAATGTGGGGGGCAGGGACACGTTCTGTAAATAAATAATTCAATTACCGGGGGGACCTCACGTCCGATCGTGAACGGGAGGTTGACCTATAAATCGAGCAGATCCACGGCCGCAGATCTCGGACCCTCAGGTCGCTATCTTCGTTCGACCTCCCTGTGCGAAACTGACCTCGCCGGCTCCCGGTTCATCGCTCTGTTCGCCGAACGCCTCGAATTTCGCTTAAACTCCTACTTTTATAGTATTGTTGTAGACCAGATATTGAGCCAATTTTCACCAGTTTACAGGTTTACACCACGAGTACTATCCATTACACTATCAAGAGGAAACTTGCATGTGTCTATGAAATCCGTACTCTTGCCTGTTTTTAGGACGTTAGATAAAAGGTTGCCCTAATATCTTCGAGGGTAGCACAAAATCATCTCAATTAGTAAGCTACTTTTAAACAATGCCCTGTAGCACTTTTGGGGTCCTGGGTAGAACTGTTACCTCTACCATTCTGTTACAGCAAAGGGGAAATTAAAAATGGTTATGCGTCGAATCATTGTAGGGTCAGTAATCCAAGGCTAGTATCTTATCAAACTACACCCTTTACAAGAATTCTAATATGTTATTCTCAGTATAATCGAACGATTAGTTGGCATTTAGGTTCTTGTCGATGATTGTCTGTATAGATTCTATTGAACATTATATTATATACAAAACAAACGTCCGTTAATGGAGAAGTGGACTCTGATGCACCTCATTTTTCGTCAGATAATGAGAATGATGGGTATACTAATATTATTGTAATTGTTTCGATTGATTATGGTGTACGAATGCTTTGTAAGAAGCAGAAATCTTTATGACCACAAGGGTCGAGGTCAATGAGGTATACAATCTCTCGACTGAATCGAGATCCAAGATCCGAAACAACAGATAAAGTTGGCTCAAAGCGGAAGGAGGCGGAATGGGAAATTTCTCATTCGGGTCCTGCGGAGGTGTGAGGACCGCGTCGAATTAATTAGTCGGCCCTCACACTCCGCAGGATGGGATTCTTTTTCGGGTGGACCTCTCGGGTGAGGCTACAGGTCGACGGGATACGCTGATTTCTTGGTGAAGCGATCCAGCGGATGATTTTCAAACGTCAGGAGTTTAACTGACCGGCACGAAAGGCCGATGGCGAGATAACCGGAGGTGCACCTGGATGACGGAGGCTGGGCCCATTACGACGGGTTTCACGGCAGGTTTGGGAGACGGATGATCTTGAACCTCGAAAATTCAATGATCGGCGTGCAGGATAGGCGTTGAACGGAACGTCATCCATCCAGCTCTGGCACGCGCCATCGTCATTTGATAACGTCAACATTGTTTCACTGTTAAACTTCTAGTAAACCTAAGTTCTATACCAAGCTTTACGACCGTCAGGAGAGGAGATGATGAGGCCTGCTGCATCAGTAACCATCAGACTCTTGGGTAAGCAGCTTCAGCAGTTCTGCCACTTTCTGCCCTTTGGATTTCCATTTCCAAGAATACCGAGAGATGGCACAGTCATAGCATGAACCTGATAATCAATTAGCAGAATCAGCAAATTTCGGTAAGGACATGCAACAGCAACCGTATTCACCACCCCGTAGTTTGATTTTGATATATATCAGTCCATCACATCCATCTGTTTCTTAAGGGCATATCCTTTTTCTTTCAGAGATATAATATATGTATTTTCTTTCGAAATAAATATATTCATTCCTTCATTCATTCAAAACCACATACCTACCATTCGAATAAGATTGACACCAGGGATAGAAAACCATAAATCATCATGATATTGTATCTGAAGAAAGAGTAAACTATTCAGACATGAAATATTAATAAAGTTCAGAAGCGAGAATTTTTTCTTCAAATCACCTCTTCACATTTATGCCTGTCAGCATTCATGTTACCAACACGAGTTGGCAACACTGATTTCAC
This sequence comes from Adelphocoris suturalis, assembly GCA_030762985.1. NCBI lineage: Eukaryota > Metazoa > Arthropoda > Insecta > Hemiptera > Miridae > Adelphocoris > Adelphocoris suturalis. The sequence goes on from CM061048.1 coordinate 58,070,134, forward strand.
CAACATTTTCTTCTCTCAAGGTTCTGGCCATTAAATGTTTTAAAATTCAAGAAGATCTGATATTTATGAACCAATTAGTTTATATTCGAAAATAAATTAGCCCTTCTGATGAGGGTCAATGAGTGGATGTGGGGTGTGCACAAATTGATGTGTCCTTACTGAACACATTCGTCAAATGGTAGTGCGGTTAAAAGAAAGCCTATACCACGTTTTTGCGGTATGGATGGAATCGTTTTGGCATAAAAATGGACACTGATGATGATCTAGAGACCATTGAGTATCTAGATTTTTTGAAAGGCGAACACATATGTACATCTTTATGGGCACTGATGAATATCTAGGGGCCGTTGATTTTATCTAGATTTTATTAAAAGGACAGACACATATGTAAGTCTTCATGAGCATTGATGAATATCCAGAGACATTTGATTACCTAGATTTTATGAAGAGCATCGAGACATCAAAAGGTAACGACAGGTCAGAATTTATTACACTAGTAGGCTTCCAGTATCACTACACTGTAAAGCCGATAATTTGGACGCACCTTTAGCTATCATTATTGCAAGATGGTGGCTAAACGTTGAAGTGAAATTAAAGTACCTTCACTACTTCCTGCTAATATCTGAGAATACGTACAAGAAACATGTACTTACCTACAGTGACATAGCTAAGTAATTTCTCATGGAGGGGTAACAGTCAAGGATTTCGTGTTATTTAACAGTTTCAGTACCTATTCATTTCTAGTACTTTTTGTTGAATATACGAAGACTGTATAATAAACTGTCAAACGTTCATATAAGTAGATTTCTAATGGTTTTTTTGAAATGATTTGAAATCACCTGCGTTTTCATATTCACAAACCTACCTATGGAAAGCGTACCTAATACCATTTGGAGAGAACATTATCCAATCAACTAATACTCAGAACGTTGAAAACTGCGATAAATACGAATAAAACTACGATAAAGATCAAAAAGGACAGGAGAAACAATTTAGCCAACTAAAGAAAAATTCTTAGAAGTAATTCCTCTACGTTCCAATAAATTAATTGTTAATAAAAAAAACGATAAATACGAATACCTACGGATGAATAGAGGAACACTAGGCTTATATACCTACTATTAAACTAGACTTACTGCCTGCAAAATCCAAAATCATATATTTAGGTATGCGGTCGTTTCTCTGCGTTTCTTTAGCGCAAAAAACACTTTTTCTGGACAATATCACACAAATTGTATTATATAAGTATGCGAAATAAAAAACTGGGCAAGAAACGACAAACAACAAAATGTAAACAAAACAAAAAAAAAAAAAAAAAAAAACTCAAATCAGATATGGGCTAGCCCCAGAAGGTAGTGGGAAACGATTTGATTTCAGTTTGCAGTATCCACATTTCCGTTTTGTTGACTAGATGATTATCCTCCTTTCCGAGGGGCTGTGCAGTATCCACGACATCTTGCCCTTACGCAAGCGAACCAAATAAGAATTAGGTACTTTACTTCTAAGAGCGTCTAAAGTTGCTAGACAACCGGATCCGTATAATTATATTAGCAATTACAGAGGTTTTGTTCTTCCTGTAATTTTCTAGCCGTGTACGCGAAAAGACTGAAATACCAACTGCGCATGGGCGAATCTTCACGTCAACGTGTAGAACTACGCGTGTACTGGAAAAATACCTATCGACACGTGCGCGGGAAAATGCATTCGTTGGAATCTCGGCCTACGGGTAATCATCATAGCCTGACGCAAAGGTAACTACAGTTGCCGGTAACCACAGTGTGACCAAGGTAACCACAGTTACCAACAAAGGTAACCATAGTGTGATTCGGTCAACAAGTCGAGAGGTTATAGTGAAGTGCTCCGCTACAAAATTCAGCCATTCAAAGTAAGCAATTTTTAAATTAGAATAGGAAAAGAAAATGAAAGGAATTGTTAAATAAGAAGAGGATGTACGAAAAGAATACGAAACAGCTTCTGAAATACTTATAGAGACGTTAGCGTTTGGTTTTTCACGTATACGTGTAGAAATACGCGTAAAAATCACGTGAAGAGCTAGCATCTCCAGCTGCTTGCTCTAGACGCTGCTCTACGCGTCAACGGGAGAAAATCTTACGGGAAGAACAAAAACTCTCTATTGTTTTTTACTGATTACCTATATTCTCCAATTGAAGGTGTTAGGTACTGAAGTTAGAAGTGTAAAATTATTAGTTTTGATTGTATACATACAACGAACTTCTGCGTCCTCTGTAATTCATGGAGGGGCTCTCCCCACCCTGCCCCTCCTCAAACTACGCCACTGTTACCTACGCTAAAAAACCACCACAAAGCCTCGGCGTCTGACACACATCTGATCAGCATTTATAAACCTATTTAGAAAAGGTCAGTCCTTCGAGATGACCAACGCCACAGAATGTGGAGCATTCGGTTTAACGAGCTGACTGGGCGCTTTTTTCCTTCCAGCGCTGCCGTTCCGCGTCGTATTTCAACTGACATTTACTTTTTCTTCAAACTCGTATTAAATTGCGAGTAAAGCACTGCCGACCTGTCCGCCCTCCCTCGCCGCGCTGCTCGCATTTTTCAACCAGCATTTGTGAAATCAAATCAATTTATGAGTAATGTTAATTCGAGTGGGTACGCAGAGATAGAACCTGACATTTGAATTATTGACAAACACGGCCCCTCAATACTTTCGCTCCTGCACATCGCTTTACTAATGTTCCATACTTTAATGATCGCGTAACTACTGATTACTTGCGGATTTCTAAGCGATGGTGAAGAATTGACAAAGAGAATTTCTGTCGGTGTATTTCTCTCGTATGATCAAACAATATGCAGGTAGATAGATAAATTGGTGACTAAACATTCTTTATTAATTAAACATGATTTCGTATTGCAATTCAGTAAGGAAGTTAGTGAAAAACGTTATCTATTTCCAAGAAAAATAAAGAGTCACAATGTTAAATTGATTTCGACGGTTAATAATAATAGTTATTATTATTATAAATATAATATTTCAATAGAACAGTTTACTCATATAATAATTATCGTTTGTTACTGATGATGGCCTCACCGTATAATTCGATTTAACATTGTAATTTTTTATTTTTCGTGGAAATAGACAAAGTTGTTTCAATAACTTCCGTTTTGAAGTGGGTTTCCACAATTTCGTCGCGAGTGATTTTGTTCGTAGCAATTTAGTATGTACGATACCATGGGACATTGACGGAGAGCCGTAAAAGAGTGACAATGCTGAACCAACAGCGATTTCAATAATGGCGCCCACCACTCACGACTTGTTCAAGGATGGATATAACTAAGAAATTAGCTCCGTAGGTTGCATTTCAATAGATGTAGATATGGTCCAGTAGCAACTAAGATCAAACGTAGTTATTTTAAGTCCTAGTCATCTTCATACCCTACTGGGTGATTCTAAACTTGAGATCGTTAGTTTGTGAACAAAATATGAGAACTGTTGAGTCCATAGCTCTGCGTTTCAATTCACAGAGTAACGGTGAGTTGGATTAGTTAAATCAAGAGCTTTTCAAAGAGTAGTTTGTACCATTTATGTGGATTGAAAAGGGGAGAAGGTGAACAACCGTAATAAGGAGTCGTATATAATTACTTGTTCATGTAATTCATAAACAAACACAAAAGTAGGTACCTAATTAACGTTTTTTTTCCCTAAAATTTGCGCAACTGCCAAATTCGCGTCATGACTGCACTGCCGATGCTGTCTATATGAAATCTCATCTTCAGAAGAATGCATTTCAAGGTTTTTTCCTTACAGCTGGTTTTTAATTCATGTTGCATATTAATTTCCTGATACAATATTTGACAAAATTGCTAATCAGCAGTTGTATCCCCCAATTTAACCCAACAGCGAATCTGGTAGGATGTACATACATACCTACCTACTTGTAGTTTCGTTTCTTGAAGTAGCAACAACCTGCCTTGTTTACTTTTACAAAGTATCAAATCTACTCTTTTATTCATTCAATATAACAAGTAAGGCTTCCTCAATTATTTACTAATACAAACGTATTTAAAATGCTGAAGAAACTGCCTGCGCAATGGCTATGTACCTACACTGCAGTGCAGAGATCTGAGGACTTTTCAATTATTTTTTCTTAATATTTTTCAGGTTATTTATTCTTAAAGTCTAAACGAATGAATTACTTTAGTTTTCGATCATTGATTAACAATAATAATTAGTACGTAGTCCAAATGAAAACCGGTTCACCCTCACGTTGGTATCGTTGGGTACAACCAATAATCGCACTGGCAGGCACGATTATCGTGACTATTTAGTTGAAGTGGAACTTTGTATTACTACAATATTACTTTTGCAAAACAAAACTGTTGAAAAGTGGCTTTATAACCACGAATTAGGTTGACGTAAGATGGCAAACTTCTTATGAAAAATAGGTTGGTTGAGTTGCGATTTACTGACATAGGTGCAGTCATGGCCGACCTTGGCTGAAACACTAACCTACTCCAGGCGTGACGTCACGAGAATATGGGCTATTGGCCACTGTGTAGAGGGGCCTTAAGATGGAGTACGTACATGATGTGACTAGGTAAGAGAAGCCGTGTCCATTTGCTTGTATGTGGAACATCGGCGTCCGTCGTGGCCATCCTCAGTTCTCACGATCCGTCAACCCCGCCGACCCCCGTCCTCGCCCGTTCATCCTCTTCTTCTTTACTTCTTCTCATCTTTCTTCTCTTCTCCGTCTTACATGGGGTTTTCTAATTAACTCTGGTTATTAGTCACACAATGGACAAGAGCCCGTGTAATCTGTGATGAGAACCCATCTCGATAAACGCCCCATTAAGCCTCTGACAATTGCTTTCTCATTTTCTCGATAACGTCCATTACGTGAACCCGAAGGAACGGTTTTGCAATCTATCGGTCAGTTAGGAAAATTAATTTTGGGTAAGGCTGCTCAGATAGGATGAGCTAAGCCCTAGGAGAAAGACTATATATTTGGGATTCCAACTCTTTCAACTAATATTCTCCAGACCTGGGCAACGTTAGAAAGTCCACATTTGGTCGTTTCAAAAGCTATGGCATCTAAATAACTATCCCAAAGTTGCCAATATCAGCCACCCAGGGGACTTTACTCAAAATTATCTATAAATTTCATTTTCAGTGTCTTGCGAAGAGGTCGCCTAATTTGGGACACTGGACGTCCCAAATTGGAATATCCCGAAAATGGCTAATCAATCCCTAATTTCGGATATCAAAAAATTGTGAAACCTATTTGTTTCTGGATAACTCAATGGAACTAGTCAATGAAATCCAAGTCCAATTTTCCATGTTTTCAATGCGGCGACTTCGGTCTTTGCGATTCACACTGCTCGGACTCGCGTGTTGATCACACAGATGTATCGCTCAGCAAAATCGTCCACCATGGGACCAAAGAAATAATAATTACTTCAAAAATTTAAATGAAATTAGCATTATTCGTTTCTCTCAACTTTACCATATAACTACAAAACTTTTTGTACATGATTGACCCTCTAGATATACACTGTTTGACGAACTGATTTGAATTATGTTGCCTCCAAAACAGGGTTATAATTGTTCACCAGCACAGGGTATTTCACTGCACGACAGTCCACGCTGGACCGGCAAAACGACAGGTCAGAAAATGAAATCCGCGGACGAACCTCAAGATTTTAGCGTCGCGTCGCGTCGCACCGCTTTGCCGACTTAGTGGACGACCACCTTGATTACCGAGAGATGGAAACTAGTAGAGCGGAATACCCCGAAACATTCATTTGAAAATTTTTGTACAGATCACTAATTAAATTTTACGTTTTGGCCATATGACATGTTAAAGATTTCATGTTTTAAGCCGAAAGAGGAACTCTTGAAAAGTTTTAAACAATTTTAATTTTGACCGGGGTTTTAGCGAATTTTTGAAGAAAATTAAGCTATTGCTCTGGCCTCAAAATTTGTAGAATGTGATTTTTTGAAAAAATTTTGTGCAGAAATCCGTTTCAGGCTATTCTGAATCATATTCTGAAGTTTAACGCATTTTTTTAAATATACATAGTATGTATGGAAAATAGGTAGGTAGGTAGTATAGTCATATGTATGTATGTATATATGTATGTGTCATTCATGTAGACGATAACTGTCCGTAGAATTGTGCTAGAAACTTCAAACCCCAAATTTTAAAATGTTAAGGACACAGAACGAAAGTTCAAGTTCGTTGGCCAGTATGATCGGATTACACCTTCGGGTTGAAATTTTCAAAAATGTAGTCAAAAATTTCAAAACAGCCTGTTTTTTGCGATTTGTTGTGCTAAATAATTTTTTCAGCATACTAACATGTGGTATATTCGGAATCAGCGTAAAATTTCCTATAGGAATATGTATCAAGTTTTCAAAAATTTCAAAGTTGAAAAATCAGTCAAAAATCGATATAATTGAAGATTTCATAAAAAATTCGCTCATGGGGTTATGCTGCATGACTGGACTTTTTCAATTTCACACCACTGAGTGACACTACGGTGGTGGGGCGGGGGAGGTTGGGTATTTTTTTGTACTTTACTCTGTTTCCAGCATTTCAAATTCAGAGCCCCATTATTACTCTCACAGATTGCCACATTACTTCAACCCACTCACCGAAAATTATGCCCGGCTTTAATTTGTAGGTGTAGCCACCAATGGATATTGCACGAAATGCATTTTCTTTCCTCATGTTGAACGGATACCACCTATTACTTTCGAGTTACAGGTAAGTGTTGGGCTTAACAACTGACCGCCCTGCGCTGAGGGCACAAGAATCGGTAGCTCCGGCTAACTAAAAGCGATCAGAAGGTCATTTTCTTCCACCTTGAACTAGTTATAATTGGAGCCTCTTAGATGGTATCTTCCAACTGCCACCGCTCTTTCACACTGATCTCTTCTTGGAAAAGATAGTAGCAATATCGATACGACAATTAAACAGGTCCAGTAAATATCACCTTAAGGGGAGCGAGCAGGCAAACTCGGCAGGCCTCATTTAATTCAACGAAAAAAACCCCATTAAAATGAACCAAAAATTACTCTTTCAATCAGAAAGTTTCTTAAGTAAAAAGTATCAAATTTCACACAAAAAATGTCACTCCTTGGGGCTGATTAGAAATAATGTGGAGATTAAACCATCCTCTGATGAAGAATGATATTTATGCCAAATTTCGTAAACTTTGCTCCAGCGACTGCGTATGGTGAACGAACGAACTTTCTTCATTTTTCTATTTTTAGGATCTACGTACCTTCAACGTGAACCTACAAGTTTTGAGGTTGAGATCTTGTAGAGCTGAGGAAGACAGTAGTAGGCTTTTCTTTGTTACAGGTTAATTATTTTACATCTTAGTACTTTCGCCATCAGAGCTATAGTTATTTTTTCATAGGCGTAGTTAAGTTTATTTCAACGTTTTAATAGTGTCTTCATTCAATGGACAGCAGCAACCAGTTATTTTTGTTTGTTGAATGAATGGTAAATTTACTTTTAAATTGAGAAAAAATAGATTAGTTGGGTGAAGCCCACAGTCTTTGAGAAGCAACTTCTAATTTAGTTTTATGGAAGACACCATTAAAATCTTCAAATTAACTTAACTACACCTATGAAACCATCTTCAAACTACACAGTTGGGCGAACGTAAGCTGTAAAACAATAAACCAAGAGAAGCTACTCTAAAATTACTCTCTTCTTCAACTTTACAGGATCTCAACATGAAAATGGCAAGCCACCATACTAATTTTGAGGTTGGTGGGTGGGGGGGTTAACAACATTGTCTTCTCTTGGTTGATTACAAATGTTCAATTTTGAAAGTAGTTACCAACATTATATGAAATAATAAATCAATGTGTAGATGATTCGAGTCGCGTGAAACACAGGAAGTATTGAAAAATAAAAAAACTTTGAATCTTGAATGTTATTTAGAATTTGGTAGTTTAGTGGTTATTATAACTTTTAATGAATTTTAAAGATTTTTTATAGTAACTTTACATAGCATCTTTATTTAATATCCATCTAGCATAGGATTTAGTACCATATCCGGCCTTTGCATGTTTGCATAGTTGCTCATTTTGGAGTACACTTTTCCTATATATGTAAGTGCTTAATTGTCTATTTTAAGAGTTTAAGATCTGATCACTAATGATGTCTAATAAAACTTGAACTTTTACATACTATCAAGAATATCAGTTTACTACTATACTAATGTTAAGAGCGACGACTAATTGTGCATTATACTCGTACTAATGACTATTAATCATCTAGAGGACTAAGCGTGAATTGAGTGCGCAGGACTCACAGGCAACTGGTGTTTTGTTTATGAAGGTATTGGATTGAGATTAAACTCTCCTTTGAATTGAGATGAAATGCCGTTCTAGCTCCAAAAAATCAAGCTTTTCAAATGAAAGAATGAGTTTCTTGGCCAGTACTTTTTGAGCCCATTAAGTTGATCAAAATTTAAAAAAATGTCATAAAAAAAAAAAATAAAAAAAATGAATGAAAACGGCCAAAAACGGCTAAAAATCGATGTTTATATTTATAAACAGAATTTTAGTTAAAAAAAGGTAATGAACAATGAACTAGGACATTACAAAAATTATTCACGAAATCTTGCTAAGAAATGAACTGAAATCGCATTTATATTTGCCAAAAAATCGTTAAATTAAAAAAAAAAAAAAAAAACTTTGAAAAATCGTCTGTCTTTTTTGAATTGCAAGGTAGGTATCATTAGGAAAGTTTTTTTTTTTTTTGCATAAAGTTGGTAGTTATCAATGTTTTTCCACTCAAAGTCATCAATTTTAAAACAATATTACATAATACAGTACGAAAGTTAGCTCAAAGGTTCATGACGGGAACTTTTTACTGCATACGCATTAAGTTCGGCTGGCGAAAGGATGAGTCTGATTGTTTAACACAATGAGAATTATTGGCGTGCAGCGACTGATATGTTGTTAAAAGTTGCACATTTGTGATTACTCTATCTTTTGACAATTTTTAAAGATTTCTTATATTTACATATCCACGCATTGCTTGTTTGCATAGCTGCCCTTCTTTGTGTACAAATTTCCTTCAATTTTAAGTACTTAATTGCCTATTTTAAGTGTTTAAGATCCGATCAGTGATGATGGCTGGTAAAACAAACTTTTAGATATTGCCAAGGATCCTAGCTTTCTGGTATTCTACCCGGATACAAAATGCAAGAGCGTTCATCTGGGGGACTAAGCGTGAATTGAATGTGCAAGACTTAGAGACAACTGTTGAGATCAGAGTAAATCGTTTTTACTGGGTGCAGGTATAATGTTCGGAATGTTTCAAACGATGAAGCTCACATGCCTGAAGATTATTCTCAGAGCCTGGCGAAGGCTGTGGAGCTTAATACGTCCCCTCGAAAGGAGGGGATTTATGTCTCCTAGAGCTGACCTAGAAGGTTAAACCCGCGGACTGGTGAAAATTGAGCCGCCATCGGTCAAACCAGTTTTTCGCAACTCGCTTTAGAAATATCCTTATTAGAACCGAGTAAGGAAAAAAGGCCGCGTCAGCGGGGGCCTTGACAGGCTGTAAGTCGCAAGGAGGCCTAAAGGATCCAATCTCCAGCCTTGACCGAGTCGTGGGATGATTCTGCTTCATCTAACGGTCCAGCACGCAAGGGGCATCGTAACTATCGCATAGTGCGCTTCTTTTCCCCTCTCCCTTAAGGGGGTTTCGAAGCCACCGCTGGTCGCCCTCAAAATATTCAAAGGTGATCCATCATTCCTAGTGAATAGACGCTTGTCGAGACGGAAAGGTCAGCGTTGTGTAGCGAGATTTTCCTCGGCCCACCGGTTCCGGTGAGCTGTCTCAAATCTGAACACAAAAGAGAAGCGATATTGGAGACGGACTGACTTAGCACATACCAGACAACAAAAATGTCGTTTGTATAGCAAAACGTTGCAAATAATTACACAACATTGAAGCTCATCCTAGCTTCTTACATAGAACAAGAAGTAAAATATCACTGTTTACAAATTTCTTGTTACATGGGGTTCAATATTTGCTAATTTAACTAGGTTCATGAACATTATTCTTAAAAAGTCTTAGTATATTTGATTTTACGTTTAGAGTTTTGTTTGACGGGTATTCAGTAAATAAATGAACAAATGAGTGGAAACATGCTTTTATTATGATAACAAGTGCGACACAGCACAGTTAAAATTCGAGAAGCGATGATATTTGTTATAAGGACTGTCTCATGAACGCAAATATCTTGAAAATACAATAGAGATACAGATATATATATATATAAATGATAAATAAATACAAAAAAAAAAAAGAAATGAACGATAAATCCTAAACCGGACCGATACTGTTTGCTGAGGCCACCAAACCAGTTTGCAACCCACTTGAGGTGTTCGCTGTGTTTTCTGATGATCAGAGTTCCCCCCTGTTCGCAGAGGTTTCTGAACAGGTTTCCAACCCGTTGTGGATTGTCACATCGGTCAGAGCTTTTCTAGCTGACCACTTCCTGACTGTTTTCCCCCTCCGTTCCAAACTCGCAGCAGCCTATGAAATCATTCGAATTTCAGCCTCTGTTTACGCCACTGTTTCTAGCCTCTCAGTATTTTGCCCAAACATTCAAGTATAAGATGGATGGACTTCAATCACCAACCGGTTTGAAATCAATTTGAATGTTGGTTAAAGTCGCGCTTGCGCATTCCAACAGTCTCCAACGAGTTTGAAATGGTTTTCAAGTCACCGCCAATCGCCTCAGCAAACGAACATACTATCAGCTGCGATTGGAAAGCCGAACAGAGGCACTCAGTGATGTGATTCATAAAATAAATAACAAGATAAATATACAACCTTTCATATTTAAATCAGTAAGCACATGCACTTAGAGATACAAACTTTTACAACAAAGTACAAAAAAAAGCGATTAAACAGGGTACTGAATTATATCTTATCAGATATCAGCTCCACCACTATTCACAAAAAACGTATTAACTGGTGTAATTTTACGTTTAGAGGTTTATTTCCCGGGATTTCCAATAAATCATTTCATATACCCGTACTAGACATAATTTAAAGTTAATACTATAAAAGTATTAACTTTACTAAGTATTAACTTTAACTTTACTTTAACAATTAACTTTAATGTCTTAGTAGACACTAAAGTTAATACTGTAGGATTGTAATGTTGCACATGAGCCACATACACATCAATATAAATAATTTTGAACGCTAACTGAATTTATCGATACAAGTTTACATTTTACAAACAATTAACTTCATAATTGGGCAAAACCTCTGAAATATGTAGGAATATGTTGGGGATAGTAGGAAAACACTCTGCTGCATATCCTGAGAATCTGTCGAAATAAGACTTTACATGTCAACGTTTCGGACAATGTATTTCCCATATTCATGAGTTCAAATTAGAGAGAATCGTTGATTATCATTTTATGAGGCTTGGAGAGCTAGCTATGTACATAGAACAGAACTTGGTTGCTGATTTGCTACACTAAGCTGATACAGCGAGTAACTAGAAATAGTGGATCCTTTAAGAACATTTGTAAAAACAAGAAGGGAGACACCTGGGGTAAGGCAGTTACAATGCCCACGATCCACAACAGAGTGGTAACCTAGCAAATCTGAAATTGAATTTTTTGGAAGATACAGCAGTCATAGAGGAACAAAGATCGGGTTTTACAAATATCGTCGAAGAAGAAGTAAACATTTATAAAATGCACGGGACCAGTAATTGTGATTAATTAGCTTGACTTGAGTCTGCATTTGCAAAACTCTGGATCTTTGGGAGCTTTACCCTAGAACATATGGACCGATTATGCCTGCTTTACTAGTATCGTGTGAAGATAATGTTAACTTCGATGAGTTCAAATATTTCAAAAATGGTGTTCTGAAGAGTTTTCACGTTTTTCGACCGCATTCCTGTGGTTCATAATTTGTAACTTCTCAATATTTGAACAATTCTTAATTGGAACTCATAATCTTATCTTATAAATATTAAATTATATATTTGTGAAATTTGCTAAGGATCTTCGCGATACCTTCTAACATTGAACAACCCAATTATTTTGGTTGTTTGCCGCACGACTGAAGACAGTCTGATGGAACGGATTGCGGAAGAGATTTGTAGTAAACATCGTAAAACATATCCTATCTCTCAATGTTATCTAACTAGACCTGTGTTTTATCTTTTTTCTTGGTCGTTCCAGAAAGAATGCGGAAATTCCCAGCCCAGACGCATTAAAGTTTCATGTGAAACGAGCACACAATATTTTGAGTAACAAAACTATGGGGCGAATTTATCAGAATAACCAAAAATGAGCTTGAGCGACCTAAGCTCAACAACAAGGTCACTGAACAGTAAAATTAGATAACTAACCTTTCCGATCAAAACTGATCAAATCAGTTAGCCTCGAAATCCCTTTTGGTTTATTATTTTCAATAAAAAAAACCTTTGTGGTCGGACAAGAAAAGAAGCAAAAATTTTGTTTCCGTTGGTTTATTTTGAAAGATGAGTTGATTCGAGAAATCGAGGAGAAAAAATCTGTCCGCCGTCCGAATTTTAATTCCCTAACTAGTACACCAAAGTTTATGAAATTAGACTAAAAAATTAGTAATAAATAAATAATTAATTAGACTCAGAAATTAGCCGGTGATTTCCCTGTTATCTCGACATGTCAGCAAGCAGGCTCGGTGGCTTGATGTTGTTGATCAACCCCAATGGGTAATTAAAAAGGTTGAAATATTCAACAATCGAGATCTGGAAGACTTTTGGTATAAAAGGGTATTTTTCACCATTCGATTTAGACACGCAGTTCAATGAATCGAATGATACTTCCGGGATGTACGACCAACATACCAACAAGCAAAGGTTCTTTATTGAAAACGACAAACCAAAAGGGATTTTGAGTCTAACTGATTTTATCAGTTTTGAACGAATTACTTAGTTTCATAATTTTACTGTTCAGTGACCTTGCTGTTGAGCTTAGGTCGCTTAATCAGGTGTTTGGTTATTCTGATAAAATCGTCCCACAGTTTTGCTACACAATATACAATATTCTGTGTTTGTTACACATAAAACTGTTATACATCTTGGCTGGAAATTTCCTTATTCATTCGGAAGCGTCAGAAAGCTGTTTACAGCAATAACAAGCACGCTAAAGATAAAAAAAGGGCTAGTGAGTAAGATAGGATATGTTTTACCGTGTTTATAGTTAGCTGTGTTATAATAGTAAGTCCCTATTCTGAATTGAAACTCGTTCACTACTAGATTCGGAATCGTTGTCTACAACCAATAATCGCGATGGCAGGCATTACTGCGACTATTTAGTTCAATTGAAACTTTATATTACTACAATATAACTTCCGCAAAACAAAACTGTTGAAAAAGTCATTATAACAGCGTATTAGGTTGACATACGACGGCAAACTTCTAGTGAAAAACTTACAAACTCGTAAACGAGTTCCACTATCTGCTTTGTAAGCAGATACCATGTTACATGGATATGTCTATGATTGGGGATTTCATAACGGTTCTCCTCGAGAGTTGTAACTTTGGACTGTAGGCGACGAAATGTAGGATAAAGAATTTATTCTATTATTCTTGGAGGTAAGCATACTATACATACTATTTAAGTTATTTCTCCAATACATGCGCTATCATTTTTATGTTCATGATAGCCTGATTTTTCATTAATAAATGAAATTATATCATTTATTGTTATATCATCATAACGTTTCAGTCTCTTACTGAGGACATCTTCAGATCTTGCTTTCTTGACATTGAGTTGACTTGGTGAGCCACTGTTTTATTTGACAAATCCGTTATATTCGGATGTTTATAAATTTTTTCCTGGACACAACAAGATCTGAAGATGTCCTCAGTAAGAGGACGAAACGTTATCAAATAAAACAATAAATGAAATAATTTCATTTATTTTCCCTGGGCCGCATCCCGACTAATTCCAACAAAACAACGGTTTACTTATAGAAATGTAGAAAATAACTGTGGAGAGAAGCCACTACAATGAGTTGTTGTTTACAGTCGACTGTTGTCAAGAGGATGATAATGATGATAATGATTATTGCTTTACGTTAAGAATATTGTAACCGGCTTATTAAAATTGTTTATAGTCCAATCAACTTAGTTTAGGAATGTAGCCAGGTACGTAAGGAGGGGGAAATTGGTAGCTTGAGATGTGAACATTTATCACATAAATCAAGCGCTTTCCAACGAGTGGCAAACGATTTCTGTGCGATGAAAACTGCGGAAGTTCCATTCCCCTAGCAACGGATTGGTTGTAGGTGAACATCATTAGAAATTGTGACATATTTTTTGCGTCACGAAAATTTTTGGTTGACCCCCCAGAGCAAAGACATATCCATGTCAAAATAGAGTTGTGATCTAGCAACATCTACCACGTCATGGCGGACTTTGGAAGAAAATCAAACCAACTGCAGGCGTGAAGTCAAGAGAATATGGGCTATACAATAGTACAATCACACTTGAAAATGTGATTCCATTGAGGAAAATCGCTTCGGTGAAGGGTTGCATGTGTGCTGGGCGTTTGGCGTCCGGATAGCTAAGAGTGACAAGGAATGAGTGCTCCACCGTCTCGCCTGCGGTACCATCACATTCAATCCCAACCTCAGCAGCTCGCGTGTCCACACCAGAGCACGTGATGGCGGACAATCAGCGCTCTCCGATACGCCTATCATCTGCTTCACTTTAGCTTTTTTTTCCTTCCGAGAACGATTTCGAAGGGTAGAACTTCTCCCCCGTTCCGAATTGAAGAACCTCCAGGCACATGAGGAGTTAGAGCTGATGGCCCTCATGTACGTAACTGGCTGTAGGCTCAATCTTGGTGATCTAGATGTGATGAAAATGACTCGAATCACCCATGGCACTGGAAATGTAATGGGGCCAAAGCTATCTGTACATAAAACAAACTCCTTCATTGTTTACTGTTTATTGAAGAACAACGGGCAGTCGGCCTGTTATAAATCAGTACATATCCTTTCATAAAATTGATTTCATTATTGTTAGATAGATAACTAGATAAATGATAAATTTGTTTATTGACATTAACTTCAAACATCATGCAATATAAAATGAAAGAAAACTTCTGAATAGACATTTTGCTTTATCTTATAGTTAGTGTGTCAACATATTGCCGGCGAGGGCAAGCCCGCGTTGTCGGCAAGAGTAACGACACAGACCATGCAATAGCACCTAATAGATTGTTTGTCTTATACCGAACATCACTACTTATATGTCACATTTTGGTTTATAATTCAATTTTGGTTTAAAATGGTATATTCTTTTCTCTACTTTGATTCTGTACTCTATGTTCTTTTTTTCGCATTATTTTAGAACACTTCAGTATGTTGTTTGTTTTGACATTAATTCAGGTGTGAACACTCACTAAAACAACGTACAGCGAGGCTACAGCAACAAAGATCAGCGAAGAGTAGACTTTTTATAAATATATCTTTAAAATGTACTCGAAGATATCAATTTCTCGGGTTTTGAATTATGCTAAATGTAAATGATATAGTGCGGACTCTTGGTGCCCTTCTTCAGTGGTCACGTCTTAACAAGGTATAGTGACTATTTGGTAACATCCCTTCCAGTGGAGTTACCCCTTTTTCCGCGATAATGAACTATGTGGATGGTGTAGAGATCCACTCTATCAGTCATGTGATGAAACCTCTTGGATATTGAACATGTGATATGTATCCAGTTGATATTAACATTGTTAACATTGTATGTTATCATATTCATTCATTCTTTCAAGAATAAAATTTAGTTCAACGTCTATAACTTATTTACAGACTTAATTCGTTATTGATCTTACTTGGTTAGTATTCTCTTTCAAGATACTCCAGATGGATATTTCTTCAAGTGAAAGTTGAGCAGTCCAGTCAAGAGGGAGTGGAGCAAGAAGCACCTGGAAAAAGCCCCCCCCCCCCCTTCTTCCTGTGATTTTGACTAATGTGTGTATGTCTCAGGAGTGGACCTTATTGACAGGAAACCGAATGGACCAGAAGTTGATCTTCAGAGTTCGGTCGTCTTCGGTTCTCTCAATTTACACTCAATGCACAATAATTATTCACTCGCTTCTGCATCAGGTAATTTCGAGAATGGTCAGTCAATGTGTTTACAGATTTGTTAGGCATTGGGTAAATATGATTAGGGACGTCTAATCCGTGCGTAGGCCTGAATCTACCTCAACCATCCCTAACCATCTCTAATCGTCCGTAATTATATTTTTCCAATGTCTAATTAAATCCAAAAAGACTTGACTCTATCACTGATTATGAAAGATTTGAAATCAGGGAATCGGCAGTTGTCGAATATCTTCGGTTTGCTTTCAATAATAGAGACTTTTGTTTCAGGTGGAAAAAAAGTCAAAATAAATATTTTAGAAAATAACCTCTTCAGCATTCCGGGTGGTAGGTAAAAGTCTCTCATTTCTCGGAATCACGTTTTTATACACAGATTTTCGTTTTGTTAAAAAATAGCTTAATAATTATAAAATGAGCTTTTTCATCCTCACAGATAGTGAGGTAGTGGCATAAATGGATGAAAACTTAAAGACAAAATAGTGTTTGGGCCAACGAGGATAACAAATACATAACTTATTATTTTATATATATTGTAAAAACTCAATAAATACAGTAGACCCAGATTTATAAAATGAATGAAACAAAAATTGTAGTTCTTAGAGTCGTTGAGAAATAGGGTCACAAAGAGTGATAATTTTACCCTATTTTTTAAGAAGTCCCATAAATCAATGTCTAGTAAATCACGGCTGTACGTCCTTAGTATGGCTACCTCATGAAACAAGAGCGCAACTGAAAAGTAAACTACTACCAGAAGTGCAACAGTATCCGCTTTTGTAACGTTATCTAAAAGGAATTTTTTCCATTCCACACGACTCCGTATCTCACGAAGGTCGCATCTGCCTCTTGCGCAACGCCCAAAAGCGGTGGAACAATGTTCGAGGTGACTCAGGGAAAAACGGACAGAGAGGGACGAACGGCTCTCGTATGAATGATGTTGACCCCCGTCCAGCTATAATACTCCTGGTCACTCTGTCCCTAAAAGGAAGACTGACTTGACTGAATTATCGTCGAGATGCCCTTTTTAATCCCGCGGGAGTCCTCGAGAGAAAAACCGCGTAATGGCCCAATAAACACGCCCGCGCTTCCCCTGATAAGATCGAACTTTATGGGCTTAAAGCTTCACTAAAGAAGATTGCCTTGGTCGTATTATGTCTGTTATACAGTTAGTTTGGAGGAGAATGAACGTTAGGAAACTACCGGAGAATGGTTCATAGTTAAGTGAATTTAGGGAGAAATTCCTCGTGTTATTGGAGACTTCATCATCGTTTTCTGTCAAATGTTTTATATTTATTGTACTCGTCGTCGTTTAATGTGGCAACATCCACAATATACATCTGATAATAATCCGATAATACAGTTGAGAGCAATGCTATTTAAAACATAGCGCTTCCTTGAAACGGCTGAACACCTGCTATGAACGGCGCGTTTCAATCAGGGAACATACACAGTGATTTACAGTTTTACTAGGTCCGTCGTAAGAATTTCATTGCGAAATCATTTATTATGTAGGGATAAAATAGGACTTTGGGGTAGAAATTTCCCTTAAGAAGTTTGGTTCGGTCTCAGTATGTTTCTTATACAGTTCGGTTCAGTAAAAATGGCCAGTAATGAGACTAATAATGTAACAGTAAGTTTATCAGTTATCGTTAATGAAGTTCAGTTATCGTAAGTAGGTACATTCGTTCTTGTCAGAACCCTAATATCAACTTCATTTCAAAGTTTTTTTTTTTTTTTTTTAAAGACAGCTATGTGGTTAAAAGTTTGTTACAAACAAAATAATGAAATAAATTATTACTTCATATTACATTCAACAGTAAACTGAAATAAATCTGTATAAATCTTTGGGTTTTGGAGCTGACATTCAGTACTGAATGGGAGTGATAGTTTTGACAAAAATCCAGTAAACAACTGTGCTGTTTCAGTTCTGAATAGTTCAGACATCATAATTTAATTTTCTGCATCACTGACACTGGAATTACAAAAACTGCATTCTGGTGATGGACGGGCGTTGATAGTGTTCAGGTAAGGTGGGCAGACTGAAACTCCAGTTCTTAGGCGTGATATTACTCGGTAAAGAATCTGTTCTCATGTGACTATGTCTACCCATGATCTTGTTTGGGATCTGTAAAATGTTAGAGAGACTTCCACTGCATGCATTTGGAGCCATCGAGCAAGAAAATATTACTTAATAGCCGTATACAAATCTTCTTCAGGAATACGCTTAGATTAGGGCCCAGCCAGGCGCCCTGCCTTGCTAGGGTGTCTGCTTTCACGTTCCCTTCAATTCCATGGTGAGCTTCAACCCACACCAGAATCACCCTGATATCTTTTTCTTTACATCCGAACACTAAACTGATTATATTTGCAATATTTGTAATTGTACATTTGCAATATTTGTAATAGTATTTGCAATATCTGCAAACTAATTCAAGTCGAGTTGGATTTCAAGAATGAGATTTAAATATTTTTCGCGGCAGTTAAGCTAAAATAGAATCCATCAATTATATCACTATAAGTAAACATACGTACAACGAATAAACGCTTAGCAAACAACCAGAGACTTTCTAATAGTTCGAAGATTCAAAGATTGTTTCATTTCGTATCCCTGATGCTTATATGTTTTTTGAGAGAATTTTTCTTTTAACCGCCTCAATTCGTTAGTTTCTATACTACAAACGTCATTGACGAATACATCCTCGTTTTTTATTCCATAAAACGAATGAAGTAACTTGAGTCAGCTACTGAATTTACTCATCTAGAACTGTGCATTTTGAGACATGTTCATGATCAGGAGTATGGGCTTAGTGTGTCTGGGTTCGGGGCACAAAAACTATGTAAGAATATAAGCTTCTGTTTTATTTAGTTCCTGAACCTGTGATCTGTACAAGTCGTCATGTAACGTACGAATAAATTATCTAGGCAGTTATTTCGCTGCCTAGGAATGAAGTTTCCATTTCATAACGGAACTTGCGAGAACCGATGCTTCATAAGAAAGGTGCTGAAAACCTATGAATATAAATATTTTCTGCACCGCTATTGACGCTTCGTGAAGGTTTTATAGTCGTGATTGGCATTCGGAAAACAACCGCTAACCATCGTAATCACAAAAGTTATTGTATCAATAATCCCACGCCCGCTCTTCCAAGGGGTCAAGCCGGTATTAGAGTAGGTGCATAGTTGGAGAATAAGGTACCACAGGAGGCTGAACCCCATATTGACGATCTATGTGAATTAATGTTGGTCGTGCGGAGGCTATTACCTCCAAGCTTGGGGTCCCTCGGGCGGGTCATCACGATGTTTTGAAGTGGACAGTTTGATCCGGGCTGTCTGGCGTAAAGGAGAAGTTGTGTGGAGGAGGACCTCTCTCAAGTTGAAGATCATCTTAGTGAAATCTAGGATGATCCGATGAGTTCTCAGTGTTTGCTTAGCAAATGAGTACCTACATGATCGTGAGGAGTCAAAATAGTTGCCTCCGCGAGATCTTGTCTCGATTGTTCTGTGAAATACATATTCTAATTAGGTATAAGACTCTATCGAAAATTTGTATGGTGATAAGGGCTGTGATAGGCTACTGCTACAGCCTGAGATGATCACGATTGATTATAATTAATAGTTGAAACAATAAATACAGGTAAATACATATGATAAAAGCATGTTCCACGCTAAAATTCCAATTCCAAGACACTCTAGTGGATACAGTTTATTTAGTGCGTGCAGTCTTTGGGGTTTCAAGAAACGGATTACTCACCATTGAATTTAGCTTAGTAAAATACATTAGGTAGAGTCCATCCCTGTTTGGGTGGAAGGGTAGTTCAGTGACCATTGAGGAGTGGTCAAAGGGGCGAGTCATACGCCTTCTGAGAGGGTGGAATGAATGAGGGGGTGAGTGTGTGGGGTTGGTTTGACCAATGGTCAGCGAAGGGGTGCGATTCTGTCAGGCTGACCAATGGTTAGCGGAAGGGTGTGTTCTGCTGCTCCACGCATGCGACTCATATCGCTCGATGAGGGCTCCGTCATTTTGTAGGGGAGAGGTAGTCCGGTTAGCTGCAATCGAAAGAGGACGACGTTTCATCAGGTAGAAAGAATTCGGACGACGGCAGAAAACATCTACATAAAGGACGTAGAAGAAGGAGCTTCATGAGAAAAAATAATTGGGGGCAATATACATTGTCAATCAGCTCCAATGTGTTCTATAAGACACGTGTTAGTGCATACCCACGCATTTATACAGTAGAACAATACCTTTACCAAGCACCTATACAATACCTATCACCAGGTTTTATGTGACCCCTCTCGTTGTGGTGTAGCAGCATAAGTTATGATAGGGAACTGGTTAGTTTTGCCACTGTATATATTTGTATGTATCCGCTAGACGTATGTTATAGTAAGCGTGTAAAATTGGTCGAGTGATAACTCTAGATAGCAGATCAAGCTGCTACTTTTCCAAATAGGTGTCTTATTATGGGTATCGAATGATCCGAGGAGGGCGAAGCAGCATCAGTCGGAAGTATGTAAAAAAACATTGGGACAAAAAAGCGATTTTAAAGAAACAATTCTGAAACTCCCCACAGATGTTGACCCCAAAAATAACACTCAAAAAATTCCATGGCTGTAGTTTGAATCATTATTTCTGTTTTTCTCACTTGTTTAGGACAAAAACTTATATTACAGAATGTGTTTGTGCGACCACCAACCGGTTAATAACGACCTGGTTAAATTCTGTAACAAAAAATCGACATGCGATACCGATAAACTTTTGTAGCAAACCTTCGCTTATAATTAACAACAGGTGCTATGCGTAAAATTACACGACTCCAAATTATCTCTTACACATTATTATTATGCGTAGGTAGGTTAGTTCGTGGACTCGAGCTTATTATAAAATCAGTCTTATCATAAGATGAGGTAAAGTTAGCATTAAAAACACAATAACACGTTTTTTAAAATTTATAATTCTGACTATTCATTAAATGACGAGAAAAGTTATCAGCAACAATGTTACCAGTAGCTACCTTGATATCGCTTCACTCAAAACACTCTCTAAGAAACCTCTTAATAATTTATATTTTAAATTTTTTTAGTTAGGGTTTTTTTTAACAACAACCATTGCAATTGGATTCTAAAACTGATTTACCATGCTATAAAAGAAAAATCAAATGATGATTGACACAGTTTTCTACCTAGGTAAAATAAAAAGTAAGTTACAGGCTATAACTTATGGTATCAAAATACGTTACCACTATATCCATGTTGCGCGTAAGCTGCTCATACTGTCGATTTGAAAATGTGTGATTGTGGGGTTATGAGATTCTGAGGTGAGTAATTCCAGATTCTGGTGCACAGGAGAATTGGATTTCAAAACGGATTCCAATACAGAAAATTTTCAAAAATTTCGATTTTCGAATTTTCCGAGCCGTTGCAATAGCTTAATTGTCTACAAAAATTCGCCAAATGTACTAAAATTTCATTAAAATTTGCTAAAAACCTATAAAAATCGAAAAAAAACTAAAAATCAGTAACCTCTTTTTGAATGGCAGATTGTTATTTAGAATACGTTTCTTGTCATAAAAATAATATTTAGCTATTCATTCGCTCAAAAACCTCAAATTTCAAAACAATTTAATACAAATACAATAATTTACGAAATTTTGCTCATAAGATCATGCTGCATGACTGGAACTTTTCTATTTTTAAGAAGAAATCCCGCAGCGAAAGAGAATAGGGGTCCTAAACAGTTCCTTGTTCCTGTTCCCAATAAATCCGTGACGGGATTACCATAGGAGAAGGGAAGAAGCGATAATTTTCGCCTTGCGAAGGGGCCCAGTACGTACGGAAGGGGGCGATCAAGAGTCCGTAATACGTATGAGCACGACCGCGGAATGATAATTGTGAAGGACAAAACGCTACTGCGTCGCTATGTACGGGAAACAGTTCAAATCCGTAACTCTGGAACAACACGGAGAGCTCTGAATTATTCATCGCTCCCCTTCGTCCCGAGTCAAAACTCACCTCCGAGTTAATTCCGAGTTAGAAGGTACAAAGTCAAAAAAGCTAGTTTTTCACAGAGCGCAACGATGTTTTACAA
Organism: Adelphocoris suturalis; assembly: GCA_030762985.1. Taxonomy (NCBI): domain Eukaryota; kingdom Metazoa; phylum Arthropoda; class Insecta; order Hemiptera; family Miridae; genus Adelphocoris; species Adelphocoris suturalis. The sequence goes on from CM061048.1 coordinate 58,092,361, forward strand.
GGGTCGGTTCGAGAATAGGCTCGGTGTATAGGAGACAAGTTGTGATTCATAAACTCACTTTGTAATGGAAACACGACTACAAAATTTCTTTTAATTTCATCAACGATATGCAGTTACTACGCTGCCTGAATTTGAGCACTTAGGTATATTATTGCACTGCGGACCCCCGATCGTTTAAATACATGTATAATAGATGTATGTGAAAAGTAACCTGCAACTCCTTCGATATTTGTGAATGAACTAGAGTTGAAAACGAAATTTGGAAGAAGACAATAAAATTGTTTGGGTTTAAACATAGGTATTGTCATAACTTATCAATTCCATTAATATTTTATTACCATAAGTATTGTATATATTATTTGGTGTCTAACCATTTGCGATGAAGTAAATGGGCTTGCCAGTAAAAATGAATAAATAAATAAATTGTGTTTGCGGTGTTTGACCATAATTTTGGGAAAAAATTTGATTTGTAAAATGATCAATTTCATTTGTAAAATGTCCGATTTGATTAGTAAAATGTCTACTTTGATTTCTATATTGATCAATTTGATTTTTGAAATGTCCAATTTGATTTGGAAAATGTCCCATTGAGTAGGTTTAAACAAGTAGATCAGTGCTCACGAAGTGAGTCACATGATAGCGCATTTTCTTGTAAGGAGATCAGCGTGAAATAGACGCTTTCTGCGTTGAATAGGAGACAAAATGGCTTTGGAACTCTTAATAACGGAAGACCACCCCTAAATTTTGTAAAGTAGTGTAATTTTTGTATTTAGTTCCAGCTGTGACTTAGTGCGCAAGATTATATTAAAATTTCTAAAAATATCACAAAATTTTGCAAATTTTTCACTCTACAAGCTTGTATGATTAAAGAACAAATTTACGCTTCATTTCATGTGTCTAAAAATGAGAGAAATTCAAGAATTTCCCTGTTTTTACCGATTTTTTATAATTTTTTTCGCATTTTTTACACTCTGCATGAAAGTAATTTAAAGTTTTTGATTAAAAATCGATTTGGCTCGTAAGAACCTACAAAATTTTCTTTTTTCATCTGAATCCGATAAAAACTCGCTCTATTAATCATCGAAAAACTGCAATAAAAGCTTGTTTTTTTTTTTTTTTCTTTTTTTAGCCTCGAGGAGGTGAAGGAATTTTTACAACTTTTTCCCTTTGAGAGGGTGATTTTCAAGATCAAAAGATAGCTTTTCTTGGGTATTACGAAAAGATTAAAAAACAAAAACGGTTTTTTGGCACTCCCTCATACGTACAACAACGGACAAAGTGAAAACAATAGCTCAATTCTTCTTTTTTCAAAGAAAATGCGCTAAAAATGTCTAATCAGAATTGTAAATGCTCTCTCTCCCTCTCTCCCGCTTTCCTCGTTTACTTCGCAGTCTCGAAATGCTGCTGATCTGGAAGCCTTGGCGTGTTCTTTCAATTTACTATGTAACAGCTATCGAAAACTGTTACGGTGATTCGTTCAATGGAACGGCGTGCCCGTTGGTATCCCCAACGTCCACCGGTCCGCTTGCTTTTAATCGTTGTTGAACCTTCAGAACGGTGAGTCTACCTCTCTCTTACATTTTGCATTAATAGCAATAATATTATATAAACTCCTATTGTTTATACTAATACCTAATCCATTGCTATCCCGCATACCTCTCTCTCTCTCTCTCTCTCTCTCCTGCGATAATCATCCATCTTTAAAAGAAGTGAATATAAAAAGCTAATCAACCGACAGGTTAGATAGAAAAAACACCCCTGATTATCTTACATTTGAAGCGTCGTATAGAAAAACGTAATAAATTATCCCAGTGATTGAAATTTTGTTCTAATTATTTCACCTGAATCCAAAAATTACATTGAAAGATTGAAATATATTATAGAAGTCCAAGAATTTTGATCACGACAATCGGTAGATTGTCACAGAAACATCCCCTGACTCACCTTCCATCTTCTAGAGGCCCCACTAATTCCAGGATTAGTGATCCCGTAACAAATAAGATGGAACTAGCTCGAATCTTCATTTTCGAAATCCAACAAATATCCACTAAAACGAGGGTAGGTATAAGTATGTTATAGTTTATGTTCTTTGCAGGCCATTGTCTACCCTTTTCTTTTAGATTAACCCAGCTTAAATAAAAATTATTATAACTTGAAATACTTTTTGTCCCCATTGTTTATACAAATACCTAATCTTTTGCTATCCTGCAAACCTCTCTCTTCCCTGCGGTATTTCTTTTATCTTCAATAAAAGTGAATATAAGAAACTAATCAACCGACAGGCTAGATATAAAACCCCCCTGATTACCTTTCTTTTGGAGCGACATAAAGAAAAGCGTAATAAATTATCCCAGTGATTGAAATCTTGTTCTAATTATTTCACCTCAATCCCAAAATTACATCGAAAGTTTGAAATATACTATAGGGGTCATTCTCATTTCGTCTGCCGCTTTCATGTCCCCGACGACGAATTCTCACAATTCTTGACCAAAACTAGCGATTTTGGGGAAAAAAAAGGTTGTATAAGTTGGGAGATCAACGAAGTAATAATTTGACTGCCCAAAATCCCCTTTATCCAATACACATTGATGACGAATGAAACCTGAAATCTTGGAAACTCATGAGTGTTACCGTCCCCTCCAACCTAACACCTAAGTAGAAGTTAGGTAGTTACGAAATAATGGACATCTAGAACTGGCCAGGGTTACTAGCTGCAGTAAGTTAGTTCCTCTTTATTTAGAGTAAGGATTTACATTTTAGCGAATTTTTGAAGAAAATTAAGCTATTGCTCTCGCCTCAAAATTTGTAGAATGTGAATTTTTGAAAAAAAATTATGCAGAAATCCGTTTCAGGCTATTCTGAATCATATTCTGAAGTTTAACGCATTTTTTTATGTATGTATGTATGTATGTATGTATGTATGTATGTATGTATGTATGTATGTATGTATGTGTCATTCCAGACGATAACTGTCCGTAGAATTGTGCTAGAAACTTCAAACAAATTTTAAAATGTCAAGGACACAAAACGAAAGTTCAAGTTCGTTGGCCAGCATGATCGGATTACATCTTCGGGTTGAAATTTTCAAAAATGTAGTCAAAAATTTCAAAATAGCCTGTTTTTTGCGATTTGTTGTGCGAAATAATTTTTTCAGCATACTAACATGTGGTATATTCGGAATCAGCGTAAAATTTCTATAAGAATATGTATCAAGTTTTCAAAAATGTCAAAGTTGAAAAATCAGTCAAAAATCGAAATAATGCTGTTCGCTAGTTGTAAAAATCGGTAATATTTGCATGAAACATTGTCCAAATCCAGATTGAACTACTCTTATGGAAGTATCCCTGTATAACCAATCCTAGAACCATGCTGTTTAAAACGTAGGTTAGTAGGTGCTTGTTTAATAATTTGATTCCATGTTTGTCTATCAAAATCATAAACTAAAATTTCTCTACACGATCAATAGCGACTGAAATGTCGAAGATTTCTTCAAAAATTCGCTCATGGTGTCATGCTGCATGACTGGACTTTTTTGAGATTTTTCCCAACCCGTGAACAACTAGTTTTTCAGTCAGTCCCCCATATCTTTTCTCAATGGGACCTCAAGAGTGTTATCATTTTTGCGACCAAGAAAGCCGATGAAAAATGGTGGGAAACAGTCAGAAGGTGAAGATGTGAGACTGCAGTGGAGTGCTTGGAGTTGCAGCAGTTTTTACAGTGAAAGAAGCCTAAAAACATGAGTAGTATTTTTATTTTCAATCATGAGTGTTACACTAATTACTAGTGTTGTTAGCGCTTAAACAAAATAATCCGATATCAAGAACCATACTGCTTGGTGACAGGTTTCAAACAGTAGCCATCCCCGAGTTTTGCCACTTCATCATCCTGTGTGACGCCATTTTTACTGGAGATTCTCATGAGTGTACCTCTCAGGAGTGTGACCAAGGATGGGTAAAAAATATGTAAAATACAACATCAATGAAAAACTCACTGTTCATCTATAGAACACAAATCTGCAATGTACAACGAGTAGTATTTGCCGATCTAACCTCATTTTTGAGCACTTTCATATTTCACGTTTTTGAGGTTCTCGAACGACCCAAAGCGGCAAATGAAATGAGAATGACCCATTAGAAATTCAAGAATTTTGATCGCGACAATCGGAAGATTGTCACACGGAGCAGAACTCGGTTTCTGATCCGATCCAGTTTCAAGTGCCCTAAACAAACCGACACGGAGCGGCCGAGGGAGGACGTGTAGATGAGGACATGCGGAGGACGGGAGGAGGACACGGGGCGGCGACACCGGCATGACCTGGCGCCCGCGCCCCGGGGGCTAATGGGTGGCAATGATCCTGGGATCGCGAGGGTCCCCGTGTCCGGTCTCCCGCACTCTGATTAGTCTAATGTGAACGGGTAGTTGTTAATTGTGAGTAGCCGGACCCCAAAGGGCCGCTTCCTCCCGAGCTCGCACCCTCCTGTTTCTCAGCACTCTCAACTATTTGACCTCTCGCGCCATAACAAACAATCACCAACTGGGTTCGAGCCTGGATATTTACTACTATTTTAACATGTTTCATGTATCATGTGCTGGATTTTGTGCTTGAAAATTTAGCAAAATTCAGCGCGAGCCGATTCTATTGATTTCTGACGTTTCTTTATTCAGAGAGTTCAGATTATAACAAGCATTATAAAATAGGCCCTCTGTCCTTAAATTTCCCTTAAACAACATACCTTCAACTTTACGTGAAAGGGGTGGCAGAACAAATTAAGATTTTCGAGCCCTATAAACACGTCAAAATTGCATTTTGAACACCTAATACAAACAGACCACTATTTTCCAAACTAAAATATTTCACACCAAAAGAACAACTTTCAGACTTGGTCTACCAGATCCCTTGTGGTAGTGGTGGGTGTGAAAAAGTGTATGTGGGGGAAACGTGTCAGTCCGTTCGGCGTCGTTTCTCAAAACATGAATCGGATCTACAACACAATACAAAAAACGCGATGTTTGCCCAATGCAGATGTTTAGGACGTACTTACTATGGACTTCAAAAATTTCAAAATTGTAGGAAGAGAATCAAATTGCAAAAAAGAATATTTCTAGAAATGGTTTAGATAAAAAATTCAAATTCGATTAATTTCCTTAAAGACACTCTAAACTTGAGCAAAATTTACTCGTATAATGATTAATGGACTCTAAATTTATAATTACCGTCACCAGCAAACTAAGTAAAACTTTAAAAAAAAAAAAAAAACTCGGCGCTCCGCGCCTCGCCAGGGGGCAAGCCCCCTGGACCCCCGGTTACCTCTATTTACATACTTCGGACGAAATTATTGAAACACAGAATGTGTTTGCGTTGTCGCGCAACCAAGTGACAACCAAACAAGCGTCATTGTTTACTATTCATTTATAACATCAATTTATATAGTTATAGTATGAAACTACGAAAAAAAAAAAAAAAACGAAATAAATTCGTGATAAATCAAGAGCGATTTATCAAGTAAATGTCCTAAAGAGGCTACATACGAAATTACAGCTTCCTAGAGTGTAAAGTATAGAAATTAGCTTTAAAGCCACTCATCTGATCCGGACCCTGGACATCGTCAAGTAAATGTCCTAAAGAGGCTACATACGAAATTACAGCTTCCTAGAGTGTAAAGCATAGAAATTAGCTTTAAGAGCCACACATCTGATCCGGACCCTGAGCATCGTCAAGTAAATGTCCTAAAGAGGCTACATACGAAATTACAGCTTCCTAGAGTGTAAAGCATAGAAATTAGCTTTAAGAGCCACACATCTGATCCGGACCCTGAGCATCGTCAAGTAAATGTCCTAAAGAGGCTACAAACGAAATTACAGCTTCCTAGAGTGTAAAGTATAGAAATTACCTATTCAAATTATTTAACCTCCGCTCCACAAATCAAACCGTTTTCGTAATACTCAGATCACCTGCTATGAATCAAATCATCGAAACACAAGCTCAATGAAATCATCAGAAATTAACAAGCGGTTGCAATCATGTTCACAGTATCAATTATTGAGAATGGTCACCTGTGTGTAAACAATTATTCATATAACCATGCTCATAACTCAGCTTGTTGGCCACGCACTTCGCAGTAGTTAACATTATATGGTTGGATAAATCGAGAGCTTTCGAACGAATGGTCAACGGATTTTGTGGGATGAAAAACGACGAAGTACCATTTCCCTAGCAACGACTCGGTTGTAAGCGGAAATCATCAGAAATTTTTCATAACGCTTTCTTCGTCACAACGAACGTCACACTTTTTGAGTTATGTGCCATAGTGAAGACATAAAATGTCGAAAACCCATAACTTTAAATTCGATTATTAACAACAATAAAACGAAAACTATAAGTAAGTAGATATTTTACATTTCTGAATCTTAATCTGCCTGAAGAAGCCCCAGTTCCTGGAGCTTAATAAAAAAAACAATTTAAGGACAGAAGGCCAATTGATTTCCACGTACAACCATTAAGTTGCTAGGGAAGTGTAACTCCCTCTCAGTTTTCATAGCAGGTATATCGTACTCCACTTTTTGGAATACTCTCATTTTATCACATCTCATGGTTCTTAAGCCAGTGTATAGTGTCAAGGAAAGCCGTTTTATTACCCTAAGTTATAATCTGATATTGCTAAGTAACCAAAATTAACTAATAATGCGAAAAGAAGGCACTTACGTGGTAGGTAGTATTGAGTAGTAGGTACTTGTGAGAAGTAGGTACTAGACGATACATATCCCTTTCACCAGCTGATTGGCTCCTAAAGCTGACTTGTAAGGTATTTAATCTCTGAAGATGACATTTGAAACAGGGCCTGTATGAGATTTCAACGTACGGAACCACCATAATCTGCTGATTGAGCTGGTAAGCTGATTTCTATGGCGGTAAATCTATGAAGCTGAAATTTGAAACAGAGCCTCTATATTCGACAGGTAGAATAGAATTTCATATTGCAAAATCACCCTAATCTTCTGATATTCCTAATTTCCATTCAGTTCGCCCTATGAAGCTAAAACTTTAAGCTAAGCGTATTGACCATTGGTGTTCAATAATGTAGAAATTACTTATAAAGCGTATTTTGTAAATATTTGAAACGACCATTGATAGTAAACAGACTCTCCTTGTACATCTATATCACACCAGATACACCCAGTCGTGGCATTAGACACACCTTTGCATTGAACTTGATGAATACAGTTCAAAAGCAGCAGTTTTTGAAGTTGTAATAGACTTGTAATAGGAGGTAGAAATTCGGTATCGAGCCTCTATAGGCATGCTGTGTACGATTATCAAAGTGAAGACCCACCGTGATCAGCTGAGTGAGCTTTGGAGCTTATATCTTTCCTAATTGACCTACGAGGCTAAAATTTGGTATATTGACCCACTATAGGCATGCTGTGTACGATTGACAAAGTGAAGAACCACCCAGATCAGCTGAACGAGCTCGGGAGCTCATTTTTCTCTACTAATAGACCTACGAGGCTGAAATTCAGGATTCAAGACTGCGAGGCTGTTTTCAAAATAGCAAGTTAGTATTCCATATACAGTGCAAGAACAGGCTTATGGGGGTGGTCCAGGGGAAGAACGGTCTAAAGGATAGCTGGAACTTCCTCCATCCCTATCAGTTCATTTTACACCCAGTGAATCACAGCAGGTTAGCTCACATTTCACATTCATCCACTTTTCCGACCAGTTACTGTCCATATTTTCCAAGGTCCTGTGTAACACATTGATTTTTTGGCCTGATGAAAATCAGATAATTTGATAGGGCAGGTTTTCTTGACATAAGGTATTTTCTTAAAGCTCCAATGAAGACAAGGCGGTTGATAGAAGTGAAATCTCATGTTGATTACCCTCGGCTAGTTTACTATGATGAAAGCCATAATGGAGAATTTACTAGAAAGTTCGTGACGCCGAATCTGCCAAAAAAAGATGAAAAGATTTGCAGCGGCTGCCCAGATTTCAGCAGATTTGGCTCAGCAGCCACAGTCCATCAGAATTTCACTTCCCATCAAGAACATACATAAGAAAATTTTCGATCTCTTCCGAAAATTACCATAAAAATGGCTCAAATTTCAACAAAAAGGGTCGGTTCGTACAGGTCCATGCGCGGCTTTACAGGTACGTTACGTTGGGTGTCGTACTAATGAGGATGGGAGGTTGGGGATACAGAAACAGCTTATAAAGTAATTTTGATATGGATAGGTCATTAGCCTTGGGGTCTGTAAAAACGTAGAAACCGACCCCAAACTCGTTTTGTTATAGGTCATTTTTCAAGAAAACCATTGATTCAATTGAAAAGAGCTAAAACTGAAAGAAAAGAGGGACGCTTGGTAAAGAAACGCTTGCATACGAGTCTGCAACACATTGGGACATTTTATGTCTTTAGTTGCAGACTCGTATGCAAGCTCTAAGAGCCACTCAGCTGATCCGGACTGTAAACCAACCGTAACGCTTTTTCTTAACGTTTTTGTTAACGCTTTTTTCGTTTATGTGCCAAAGTAAAGACATAAAATGTCAAAATTCAGGGATATGATTGACTTTAAAATATTCTGTACAGAGAAAGCCAGGAGGTATTTCGAAAAATTGCCACACAAGTGAGGAAATCAATCGCTGTCAATTTTTGTGATGTTCGTCACTGAATTCCCGTTATATCTCAATAAAATTAATTTTTTGAGGTAGGTATTTTGACATTTTCATTACTTTTACCTGTACGTTGGCATTCTAATTTAAAAATTTCAAAATACATTTTGTCATTCAAATTTGTTTTTCTCATAACTAGGAAAAACCATGTATAGCCCTTTCTTCCTCTGTACTCTTCATTTGTTTGTCCATGTGGTTTTTGGCCAAACAACACACGTGGCGTGGGGAACAATCACTTGTCAACATGAACAATGACTCAGGAACAATGACTTGGTAATACATGGTGTATTACTTTGTGTATATGGTATGTGTGTATTGTGTATTGCGTACGTGGTATGTAATATCTATAATACATAGTGATGAACATGGCGCTTTAAGAGCTATCCACATTTTCTTCGGAAACCAATGAAGTTCTGTCTTAATGGATGGAATAAAGACGCTCTTCAGAATCTCGAGTTGCGACACCTGCATTAGAAAGCCATCAATTATCACAAAGGGGGGTCTTTCGACCACCTACAACTCCTTATTAAAACCACGTACTCAAGTCCGCTTTTAATACCAGGTTGGTACATCCTGTAATTGCTCCGATTAATTCAATGTAGTAATTCATCGAGAATGAGAATCTCCGGGCACCGAACCGTAGGAGGAGCGCGGCAATTTTACGAGAATTTCCGTGTGAGCTTTTGATGTGAACGGCATCAGACGGCTAGACGGACGGCCTTGTCGGAATGGGGTCATGCGCTGTACTTTTAATAACGGCATCAAAGTTAATGTATTTTAATAGTGACACACAGTTGAAATAGTATAGTTAATAATTAATAGTATAGTTTAATTACCTAATTAATAGTATAGTTAATAATGTTGATAGTTAATACACAGTTGAAATTTGATATGGATACTCTCTGGGACACTAAGAGACGATTGAATTGATTGGGTATTTTATTGGGTATTGGGTATCAGCTGACTGAGCTAATTTAATTGAGGCATTTTTAACTTGAGACACATAACACACAATTCACAGAGGGAAACATAAGACACATCCAAGTTTCGATGTATCTGCATGTAGTTTTGACACCCTACTTCAAGACTGACATGGTCATTTATGTAATTAAAACCATCTGACTGTTTCTGTATGACATGGATATGTTTTTACGAGAGCGGTTGAGCACATGGTTTGAATTAAATCACTCTCGACGAAGGTGTGGAAACCATTTCAAAACGGAAGTTAGTGAAAAACGTTGTCTGTTTCCACGAAAAATAAAGAGTTACAATGTTATCAATTTTATTTGGGTTGAATGACCACTCCAGTTTTGGAAGTTTTGGCTTTTATTGTTGTTTCATTTGCGTGTCTGGACCTGTCCGCAGTGTCTGCACCTATGAGAATCAATATGAGAAACGTAACATTAAAGAAATGGCTTTTGTGGTAAAAACTGTGACAGTGCGATAAACTATAGATCAGATGTAAACAAATAAGCCAGAATTTATCATGGTTTGATGAATAGAAACAATTTAAAAAGTCACCACACTATTTTATAATCTTAATAAGTACCTAGTTTTCCTAAGTTTTGATGTATACAATAGATACCTTCTTGGTTTGTAAAATTCTCACCACCCCACCATTTATGCAATAAGAGAATAAACTTTCAACCAAACCCACTATGTACAAGTGTCACCACCACCCAGAGCAACCATAAGAAAACAGTACTTGTTAGTTAGAAACCTACCATGAAAACATTACGGGTTACAAACAGATCACCAAAGCTTTCTATATTTGTAAAAGTGCTATTGCTCCCAAAATTTTCCAAAAAATACTTCATTATACTTTCTCCCACCACAACAAAAACAGTGCAGACGTTCCCTCCTCCCACAAGCTAGATGTATCAATTCATGTTCCACAAAGACAGCCCTGGGTGATGAAAACACAAAAAAATCATTATTGTAAGTACCTATCACACATACATCACTTTATTTTACGCTCTTGATTAAGTTATTCTCTAAAATAGATTGGTTATATGAGTTAGTTGATGATATTAGTTCCTATAAATAAAAAAATGTGATGTCAATTGTATCTTCGTTACTAGGTGTTATGCCTGATGAGGGCAGCTATCATGGCATCGAAATATTGCAAATAAAACAACAATAAAAGCCAAAACTTTCAAGACCGGTGTGGTCATTCAACCCAAATAAAATTTAACATCGACCGAGTCACAAAACAACAACAAAGTAGTAATGTTATCAATGTTAAGAGTAACATTGTAACTCTTTATTTTTCGTGGAAATAGACAACGTTTTTCACTAACTTCCATTTTCACATGGTTAAAACCAAATCGTTGTTGCGGAACTGTATCTTAGGCATTTATCGTTAGCAAGTCGTTGGAAAGATCTCGATTTACCTAACAGGATTATGTTAACCACTGTGCAGTGCGTAGCCAACAATCTCAGGTACGAGCGAGGTTGTCTAAATAATTGATTATATACAGGTGATCCTTCTCAGTTAATTTAGTAAGCATGATTGCAACCACTATAGACTGGAAAGAAACTTGGAAGATGAAATTTGATAAGGAGAATCATATTATGATAAATTCTCGCAAAGAGAAAAGGGTGCAAGGGGGAGAGAGAGAGAGAGAGAAAGAAAAAGAGAGAGAGAGAGAGAGAGAGAGAGAGAGAGAGAGAGAGAGAGAGAGAGAGAGAGAGAGAGAGAGTGATTGAGTGAGAGAGTGAGGGAGAGAAGACCAATGTTTTGCAGGCAAGTATGCAAGATTTTTTGTTTTAGGATCTCAAAAATTGTAACGTTATAATGTAACTTTTGTCCTTAATTGGATAAATAAAAGTAAAAATTAAATGACTATACGGTTCTCTGATGATTACCGCTTTCAACCAAATCGTTGTTGCGGAACTGTATCTTAGGCATTTATAATCGTACAAAAATCGTTAGACAGTCGTTGGAAAGCTCTCGATTTACCTAACAGGATTATGTTAACCACTGCACAGTGCGTGGCCAACAATCTCAGGTACGAGCAGGGTTGTCTGAATAATTGATTGTATACTTATACAGATGATCCTTCTTTGTTAATTTTGTAAACATGATTGCAACCAATATTAGACTGAAAAGAAACTTGGAAGTTTAAATTTCATAGCGAGACTCTCTGGGACATTAAAAGAAGAAGAAGAAATGATGGGCTCTTTCCTAAGCAGCTAAGAGTGACCTAAATTTTTTCCTGTTCTCCCTAGAAAGTTGAAATTCGATAGGGAGAATCTTTGAGACATTAAGAGACGACTGAAATTATGGGCTCTTTACAAATCAGAAGAGTGAGCTACAATCTATCCTGTTTATCCGAAGAAGTTGACATTTGATAGGGAGAGTCTCTGGGATATTGGGAGACGATTGAAATGATGGACTCCTTCCTGATCAGTTGAATGATCTAAATTCTTTCCGGTTCACCTAAGGAAGTCGAAAGGACCCCGTACCATTAACATGGGAAAAAATGTGACTGTGAAATTCGCTGAAACTTCGCATATTGGTTCTTTGGGCAATTCTGAACAGAAAAGGTAGAGTGAAAAAAACTCTTAAATGCCTTAGTTATCCGACCGAGCTACCTCCACGTGGTGTACATCGGGTAACGCTAAAGCCGGCGGTGAATGCATATTGGTGTGTTTATGAGACAGTATTCTTGGCGGTCGATCCTGCAAAGTATATCTCCGTCTATTCACACACACACACACACACACAAACTCACACACACACACACACACACACACATATACATACATACACAAACACACACACACACACACACACACACACACACACACACACACACACACAGATACATTCGTAGTATTGCGAAAATCGAAGTCTCTCCCGGAGCCTGATTTGAGCACCTTCCTGAGCCTCTAGCTCAAAAACTAAGGCATTCAAGAGTTTTTTTCACTCTACCTTTTCTGTTCAGAATTGACCAAAGAACCAATATGCGAAGTTTTAGCGAATTCCACAGTCACATTTTTTCCCATGTTAATGGTACGGGGTCCTTTGATGGGGAGGCTCTTTGGGACATTAAGAGACTATTGAAATTATGGGCTCTTTCCAAATCAGAAGAGTGAGCTAAAATCTGTTCTGTTCATCCAAGGAAATTGAAACTCGATAGGGAGAATCTTTGGGACATTAAGATATGATTGAAATGATCTGCTTCTTCCTGATCAGTTGAATGATCTAAATTCTTTCCGGTTCACCTTAGGAGGGTGAAATTTGATAGATGATTTGACGATTGAAATGATGGGCTCTTTTCTGAGCAGTTATGAGTGACCTAAATTCTCTCCTGTTCTCCCAAGAAAGTTGAAATTTGATAGGGAGAATCTTTGGGACATTAAGAGACGATTGAAATTATGGATTCTTTCCAAATCAGAAGAGTGAGCTAAAATATGTCCTGTTCATCCAAGGAAGTTGAAATTTGATTGGGAGACTCTCTAGGGCAGCCTTACTCAACCTTTTTGTCTCACGGGCCACATCTGTGTGTTCAGTAGTTGAAGCGGGCCACAGTTCACAAAGCAGGTATTACAAATCTTTGTAATACGAATACCTTAGTCAAGGTACAATAGAACTGTAAAATACATTTAAAAAATAAGTATATTTACAAAATCAATATTTAAAAAAAATCATAGTAATACAAAATTAATGTGATTTTTGATTGTGACAGGCTTTCAACTATGTGAGACAGATCAGTGTCTCCGCTTTTAACGTGGGTTATCTTTGGTATTTATTTCCTCAAAAATGAATTAAGTTCGGAAACAGAACCGAAAACAGAAGAATTATAAAATGACTAAATAGAGGAGGAAACGGGTATAGGTAGGTAAATTTCATTCTATCGGACAAAAAATGACCATAGCTTATGAGGGCCACACAGAAAAGCTTGGTGGGCCGCTTACTTCTCTAGGGCATCAAGAGAAGATTGAAATGATGGACTCCTTCCTGATCAGCTGAGTTATCTAAATTCTTCCCGGTTCACCTTAGGAAGTTGAAATTTAATAGGGAGACTCTCTGGGGCATCAAGAGAAGATTGGAACTATGGGCTCTTTCCAAATCAGCTGAATGACCTTAATTCTCTTTTTGGAGCCATTGCAATAGCAGTAGCCTGCATTACGCTCTTATTTTCCACTTCAGCTTAATTATTCGGGTGTTTCTAGCCTTTAGTATTAATAGATCATCTAATACTCGATCACGATGGAACGAAAAATTTTGAAAACTGTGAAAAAGTCGGGTAACGAATGTGAACGAAATCCCTCGGTTCCCATTAACACGCCATTAATACGCGCCGGATGCGAACAATGAAAAAACCACCCAACGGTAAAAGTTGGGGGCCCCAATTACGAGCTGTGATTGTCTACGTTCAACGCAGAAAACCTATTAAGTACGGCCGCCGGATTAAATGCCTGCAAGCTCATTCCCACAACCGATTCCGATCTGCGTTAAGGAAGAAAATGAAACCGGGGAGGAACCGAGGAAAAAAAGTTGAAGAAACAAAAGCGATCGAGGAGGAATAATCAACATGCTAATCCGGTCATTTGACTCCCTGTCAACATCTTTTTATAATGATGCAGTGTTTTATGGGTCTGTGGAGGGGAGGATACCCTAAGGGCGTCCCGTGAGGTTTTTTCGTGTTGTTTTTTGAGGTCGTCGGGTTGGTGGTTATTGTTCTACGACCCATCCCCGGTTTTATATTGGGTCATTATAAAAACACACAGAAATGCCCGCGTATGCGGATTACACGAATACAATGAAAACAGTAGAAAAAAATTGTGCATAAAAAACAACTATTCATAGGATGCGTTAACTTGCGCTTAATAGGAAGGGTCGGTACTGAGCGCGAAACAAGCCTAATAAAAAAATGTAGAAAAAAAGCATTCTGGGGTGGGGCTGTTGATCGCTTATTCATTTGGGATCCAGCGGCACGGCGGCTCGTTTTATCTGAAACGGTACCACGGTTTAATCCGATGATGGGAGGATAATAAATGTTATTGCTTTAATCCGAACGGCTTTCAATACAAAAGTCAAGCGGAGATCTCTCAATTAGCGGATTACGAGGGCGGCATTTTGAATTGTTCGAACGAGGGAGCCAATGGTGGGAAACTGTTTCCGTTATTCGATCGTTATGACGATGAAAATAAGTTAGACTGAAGATATGAGTAGCTGTGAGTTATTATTAGGTTGGTTTCAGTGAATTCCCGTATAAAATGAAGCTACTGCAATGGCTTCAAAAATAATGTTTAATCAAAATTTCTTCATTTAAATCCATTTTGGGGCACTCTGAAACAAATCCTAGAGTTTAACATTTGTCACTTGATATGAAGCAATCACAGCTAGATCACAGATTCCGAATCCATACCTGCTCAGGAGGGTGCTCCTGCATTCCTATTGAAAGAGTTCATGAGCATAAGTACCTGGGGGTCATTGATGATAAACTTTCATGGAAGGGTCACATATCGTATTTAGTCGAAAAATTGAAGAAATTCATACATATATTTTACAATCTACGTTCGATGTTAACCCCCACAATCATAAAAATGGTATATGTAAGTCTAGTGCAATCCATAATTCAACACGGAATTATCGTATGGGGTGGCACATATCAAACATCATTGAAACCTTTAGCTACATTATAGAAATGAATATTGAAGGTATGCTTAAAAAAGCCCAAAACATTCAGTTCGGTGGAAGTATTTAATTTAAGCAAAAACTTCTCCATTAGGCAGTTATTCGTTAAAAACCTATCACTATATTATTTTAAAAATCCTGAGATAATTTCTGCTGAAACAGGACACCCTTACCTTACAAGATTTCGCTTGGATGGTAATGTTACAAACCCTCGTACAAAAACAACTCTGTTTACAAAAAATCCTCGCTATTTAATACATGTAGCGCACAAATCTTTACATAGAGTTCTGAAATCACTTTCAATAGTAACCGAGATGGATACAAAAAGCTGGTATACTCTTGGTTGATTTCAGTTGGTTACATCCCCTTAGAAAATATTATGGCTAGTACCTATGTCACAAAATAACCTGGTTCCACGAAGCATTCTAATTATGTACCTACTTTAGTTTTTATAGAAATATTTTCTTCTTTTTTTCTTTTTCTTTTTACTGTATTTTGAGAAATTTTCGTTTGTTGTACTGCTTTTGAGCTGAGTTCCGACTCTTGTCGGCAGCACGTTCTTGCTCATCGCCGACAATAAGTAGACAACACTAATTTAAGTAATGGTGTGTTTAATTTCCTATATATTATAAAGTGTATTATTTTTATTATTATTTCTGCGATGTCAATAAATCATTTATCTATCAATCTATCTATCATATATATGTATATGTCCATGCCGTCTTGATTGGAGATCTACTGGCAGATGAAAAAAAACTTATCATTCACTATGGAACCACTATGGTACGTTGGAGGATTATACATCTACTGGGTCAGAAGTGGACATTAATCTGAACCCTCCGTCGTTTTCCTACATTTCCAGAAAACAGGTCAAGAAGATGAAAATCCACAAGAGGTAGATCGAACATCTACACCGCTTTAGAAATTTGGGCAATGACTCGGGATCATTATTGAAATTTGGCAGTAGAGTGTAGGCATTATTGATTGTGATTTATGTTAACTATGCAGTGCTTATTTATTATACGTAAATCATAAGTAATTCTATATAAGTAATTATTTGATACATCATACGCAAAAGTCTAACATTGTTTGTTGAGGCAGAAATGAAGGCAAGATATCATGTGCTAATTTTAATATGTATTTAAGAAACCCCTTGAAATACCTACCTACGGGTTATACAATAAAATTGAATTGATTGATTATATATGTATATGTCATTACAGACCTTAGTAACCTTAGGATTGAGATAAATGTTCCATTCTTGCGCCCAAAAATCAAGCTTTCTTAGCTGGCCCTACTTGACCACATTAAAGTAGTCAAATTTCAAAAAATTTGCTCGAAAAAAATGGTTAAAAATTGTTAAATTTATATGTTTTAGCCGACTTTTAGTTTAAAAAAAGTTTATCAGCAATGAACTAGCACATCCAAAAATGTATGTACGAAATTATGTGGAAAAGTGAGATGTCTTCAATATTAGGTGCTTAAAATTTCAAAGTAATGTAACATAATAATACGATAATTTACGAAGATTGACTCACAGGATCATGCAGCATGATTGGGACTTTTTTATTTTTCAATTTATCAAATAGGGTCTGATGAAAGTCAATTTTATCCTAAATCAGTAGACGCTGGGAAACAAATTGACTAATACAGCTCTGATAGACTCGGGATCAATGTATATGATAGACACAGCTCGACAATAATTATTTCTACTTATCTCCAGACAGATTCTAGAGATGAATTAAGAAATGTCATAAAGATATCATGGGCATACTTTCATCATCAACAACTTGAAGAAAATATTGTTAGAGATTTTGTAATTTTAATTTGGTTATTTTAAATCTAATTTTTTAGCATTTCCCTGAGGAAGCCCTAGTTGATTAGGCTAAACTTGGGCGTCTCCTATGAGCTTGAGGTTATTGCTGTCTAGACACTTCTACCACAACTTAGCTTACATATCGAGTAATTCCGTCCTCTTTGGCATACTCCATAAACTGATCTTCACAAAAGGAGGTCATTCTCATTTCTTCATTGAGGTCACTCCTCAACAATGTGAGTTTATGACATCCAGTACTAGATCCCCCCAAAACGATGCCTATTTGGTCCATGCCAATAGTCGGATTCTCTCACTCTTGTTGACTGCGATTGAGAGTGCGGCGTTTCTTCAACGGCTTGGCCAATTCCTAGAGTGTACAGGAGAGAATTTAGCTCACTCAGCTGATTAGAAAAGAGCCCCTGAGTTTATTCGTATCTTGATGTCTCAGAGAGTCTCGCTATCAAATTTCAACTTCCTATGGTGAAGGGGAGAAAACTTAATTCACCAAGCTGAACAGGATTTGGTCGTAGTGGCTCCGAACTCCTCAAGTCAAATATAACTTATATTTAATTTTCATCAAAATTTGCTGAGGAGAACTGTTAAAAATTGGTGGGCGAAAAATGAGGTGAGACAAGGAGAAAAAGTTCCAGTCATCCAACATGATCATATGAGCGAATTTTCGTAAATTATCATATTGTATAATGTTAAATTGTTTTGAAATTTGAGCTTTTTGTGTTCAAAGAAATTGTTGACTACTAATTTGATGGCCAAAAAAGTATTCTAAATAACAATCTACCATTTAAAAAGTAATTTTGGATTTTTAGCTTTTTTTGCAATTTTCATCGACTTTTTAGCAAATTGTCATGAAATTCCAGTTTTGAGACTTAAATGTGGCTCTCCATGGCACTCATTCGATAGGTCATTCCTTGAAGGCAGCTGGTGATAGGGCGTGGAAATCGTTCCCTCTAAAGCTGGGTCCACACAAATCAAATGTCCGTATCGTATCACCTTCATGTATCTAATCACATGCAACACCATCCACGCAAATCACCCAATCCTCAAGGCATATCCGTATCAATAGGATGCAATGGTGGAAAATCGGCAAACTAGAAGAACAAAGGCTGCAGTGAATTCAGCCCGTTGTAGTGTCCACACTACTCTCGGCCCCGTTGTGTATCATTCTTTTGATCTGACAGGGAAAAACTGGAAGTTTGAGACGAGTGTGGACCGGGCTTGAAGCCAAGTTCACACTTGTATCAAACGTCCGATCGTATCACCGTTCGTATCAAATAGTAAGCAACTGTGTCTTGTCATTCATAAAGATACGCAAAGGGTCTGATCGGCCAGTTGGAGGTTTTCCCTGTCACACCCAAAATATGATACGAAACGAGGTCGAGAGTAGTGTGGACGCTCCAACACGCTGAATGCACTGTGGCCTTCGTCCTTCTATTTCGCCAAACTTTTCACCGTTGCACCCTATTGATACGGGCACACCTTGAGGATCGGGTGGTTTGCGTGATACGACAACGACATTTGATACATGTGTGGACCTGGCTAGTTATCGTTCGGTTTCTGAGCAGTCCGTTTGTCGTATCCTTATTGGAGCAGCAACCCCTTACATGATGCCTAACTTGTCAACCACATCACCAACTCCATCACATACTGTTATACATTTCTTCCATTTAATTTTATATTTCCACTTTCCTCTTTGTTTAATGTGTAATGCTTTCTATTTTTTCTAGTTATTGTTTTGAACCATTTGCTAATTAGTGTATTTTTTATTTATTTACAAAATAGGGTGATTTTTATATTTCGTTATTATTTCAGGACAGAGAAACATGGTTGTTATTATTTATTTTTGTTGCCACTAAAGGATTTGTCTTATCAAAATACAAGTCAGCCATTTTGCCAACTGTGCGTCTTACGATCCACGTCTCGTTTGATCGTGTAATGTAGTGTTGCCTCCAAATCCGTTACATTTCTACATCAGCCAATGCTTTCAAACCAAACTCCAACTGCGCCTCTCCCTTCCGCTCTCCCATAAATCACCACATCCGCACCCGTTCCGAAAGAAGAAAAACTGAAACTAAACATGAAAAAAACTATTCACATGCAAACACCTGAGTACTCCCCAAAAAAACGTTAACCCATAAAAAACTGTAGTTTTTTTCTCATGGTCATGTCCGTAAGGTCTCATTGTGAAAAAAAAGCGTATAAAAGGAATCTTACAAAGGATAACCCTTTCCCTCTGAGGGGTGAAGGACAAATGGGATTTTTTCTATATTGTCCTCACCGGTAGTCATTGTGCCGTAGGTAAAGGGAAGGAAAAAACACAGTGCATACTAATGGACACTTTTATAAATTAACAAACAGAGGGGTGGACCCTACCCCAGGGGCTGAGACGTTTTTTAAGGGTGAGAGTGAATTTCTCGTCCCCTCCTCACGTCTGGTAATTCAATTAGCGACCCGGGAGCTAACGACTCTTTTATTTATGATATTGTTTCTGTATACTAAGAAGAAACTCGCTGGAAAACTGTCAATAGTTTTGGCAGCTAGGCGTTGTTCGAATACCCAAAAACGGCGGAAATTTGTAGATGTGATTGAACTTCGGTTGATTTTTTGTGTATCACATAGTACTTTTAGGCGGATAATTTTTAGGAGATTTCTAGGTTGCGTTATCTAAATATACACAAATATACTTTGAGGAAATATGTATAACTGTACTTGCTGAGATTCGATTCCAGGATCTTTAAGGTTGAAGTCCAAAGTCATTTCTTCGGACAACCTCTGGGGACTTCAAATTTTACCACCTGGAGTTGAATGAAAATTAAGCCATTATTACTTTAATTATAGGCCCATCCTTTTCACATTTTTGTAAACATTAGCAGCAGGTAGTTTTGGAGAACAGCTGCGGACGGCGAGCCGACACATTTTTGATTTTTAATATTTTCTAATCCATAGCGTAACATAAACTTTGTTCGGAGATGCATATAGGCTCATGATTCTATATGTCTGTCAGTCCGCCTGGTCCCTCCAGAACTTTGTCTCCAGACCACCTGTAGGCGTACGGTTATCACTAAAAGATTGTATAAAAATACACGATTTTTCCACCTTTATACGTCAATATTTAGCGCCCTGGTCAGCAAACCAACTAATTTCTCAAGATAGGGGAAATATAGACCCTTCACACTACCATTATATACTATGCCAAGGAGCAACAGCCTCCTATTTGAAAAGGCCGTTACTACAGAGAAACAGGTAACTGTTTTCTAAATTCCTAGCCAACACGTCCAATGATATGTCAGCAGTACAACAAAGCTCTAAGACAGTGATGATGATTTATCAGAACAGATGAAAAGATAAAGATCAGCTTTGAGAAACGGTTCCGGCTGCTTTGCTAAAAATGTTCAGTAGGTGCCGTGGAATAATGTTCCATCCCATGCAATGAATGATTCATCCATGAAACTGAATGGCACTGGACCGAATTCATGAACTTCTAACCCGATTACAATCAGTTACTTGAGCCAACTAAATAAAGTAAATCGTACTTGTTATCAGCATAAAAACTGCTTTGCACCATGGTACTGACCTGTATAAAAATATGCCTTCACGAGCTGCACTCGATCACCGTCGAGTTAGAACTTTCGCAAAAATGTTCCGAAAATGCGGCAGCCTGATACGCCATTGGTGCCTCTACAAATCAGCATCAAAAACTGCTCTTTTCCCAAGATGCTAGACTGACGGTAAAGTCGATAGACCCATGGTACTGAATGTTTTTCTTGTTTCTAAATTTATAACGTTCTGTAGTAACACAATAATGTTTTTAAAAACTTGGTAACTATATAAACAGTTGATGGAAGAATCCAAAAACTAGAAGAAGAATTTTTTCATCAATTTATGTTGTGCATACCTATAAACTTGAAAAAAACTTCAACAATTATTTCATGAAACAAGCATGAAAATGAAAGCAAGGTATTCATTTGGAAGCTTACAGACTAGGTATACAATTTTGTATTGTGTTTTTTCCTATCTGTTTATACAATTTAAGATATTGAACGATGATTACACACTTCTTCGTTTCCTATACCTTCTATTGTGCGTTTTATGTTTTGAGCTGATTTCGTTTTCTTTATAGTTTTGCAAATCAGCATGCATCTGTTTCATACCGAAATCATGCAGTGTTTTGTGCCAAAACTCTGAACCGTAATATATCCAGAACTAGGTAATATTTAATAGCGAAAATAGTTGCTCTGCATCGGATTTTGCAATAAAATACGGGAAGATGTGCCCCAGTGAACGTTTATTTAAATAATCAACATCTCAAGTTGACAGATTAATGTATAATTTAAAATTAAGCGTTTCTGGATGAGGAACAATTTACTGAAACGGATGTAGTATAGGTACTAGAAACAAACTCCTCGGTTATTGGAATGATTATTATAACATATGATCTACAAACAATTTAGTACAGCATTACTACTTCTCTTTCTGGAGTATGCCTCTGTGGCCTAGATCCAGTCCTACAAGTGCTATAACTAGCTATCAGCTGGTGAGAGTTGGTACATTTTAACAGGTTCTTGTGTTGTATGCAGCTTTTAAGACCCATACTCCCCAAAACAAGGTGTGTTTTAGGAGATCACCTGATGAGCACTGTGGTACACTCTGTCTCTAATTCACAAGGTTTCCCTCGGATGTTTTGTTTCACCATAAGTTGTTGTTGGGTCGTATTGACTTCCCTTCGCTTCTTGCTAAGTTGAGTGGCCCGTAAAGCTTCTCACTTAAATGATTAGTTTTTGATTCCATGTTCCCCGACCAATTTCATATACCTACCACCACCAATTAGCCAGATTACCAGAAGAAGCCAATTATATGTTGAGCCAGTGTTCTGAAATTGTCTTTTTCATGTCAATTGCACCATAAATGTCACATTTCATTACGTCATAACTAAGTTACCTACTAGTCTTCAGTTCTGTGTTACCTTCAATAAATCGTTCTTTTATGTTTCTTTGTATGTTCTCTCATACTTCAACTATGTCTTCTATGTACAGCTTACTGTTAACGCTTGTACAGCTTGTTGTTATACTGTTGTTACCGCTTCATAACTCGTTAAAGTTTATTTTGTTTACAATATTTTCCAAAGCACTATAACCATTAAGCATTTCGTTTCCAAATGCTAAATATAAATTAGTAAACAACTACATGTTATTTTGAAATGATAAAAATAGTCTTCGATGAGAAATCAGGCCAAATAAGTGTTTTCTTTACAACTAATTATAATCTAGGTTTTACCTACATCTTACGATAACAACTGTTAGGTATTGTTGTTTCACCCATATTTTTTGTCAAGCGGTTTCTAACTGTTCTTGTTCCACTATATAAAATTATTTGAATTAGTAGTAGTAGTAGTAGTAGTAGTAGTAATTCGTTTATTGTATAAAACCAAGTGTGATCATTACAATGAGATCAGGTCTTAATATATAAAATAATGAGCATCTCAATATTTATGCCTGAAATGTGCAAAGAAGAGGGAACAAATAAAGTATATGTCTACACTTAAATGGCTAGTGAGCAGATTAATAAGTCAAAACATAACCTGAACTGAAATTACGTAATAAACGGTTAAAAAAAAGAAAAAGAAATTCATAAGTTCAATCTAGAAAAACATGAATGAGTCATGTGACTGATAATTAACAAGGTACGGTAGTCCTGTAGGAAATTTGTTCAAGTAATTAATCTGGAGCTGTAAATGGTATTTAAATACTGATATGCAGACAAAAAGATGATGTATCGTGTCTCGATGAGTTCTTTATTCATTAAGAGAAAATGATCGGAGTAGAAGAGACCTGGTGACAAAATGAAACACATTCATAGCTTTCAAATTATTTGAATTAAATGTAACATAAAATAAATAAATGCTTCGTGTGTAAACAATTTCTTTTCATGATCAATCACACACCTAGTTCGGGTTAGTATGATGGAATGTGAAACACTCTTTTTCTCTACGCTGAATGCGGATCGAGTTCTCAAAGCCCTCGTCAGTGCGAACAATCTTGTCTTCCAACTGAATCTAAAAACACCATTGACAAAGGTGACAAAACGTCTCCCAACAGAATTCACTGACCGCATCTCCCGCCCAGAAAAAGCGTTTCTCCTCCGCTAACTCCAAATGCAAGTTTTTATCAAGCTAGAAAAACGACTGTACCCCAGCCCGTATGACTGGGTAGGGAGAGGTTTCCAATTTTTTCTCTTTCAAAAAGGACCTACCGAGACTCTTTCCGTACTTGAGAGTTTTTTTGCCTTGTTCTTCTCTAGTTCATCCAACGGCGTTCACACGGGGATTGTGCGCTGATCGCTATCTCGCGAGGGGTCAGCCGCAAAGTGGAGGTTCGTTGAGTTCAATTAAAAAACTGTTTAAGGCGCATAAAAACAATCTCGTTAGAGGGCTTGAGGGGTTCGACCTCCCGGGGATCATACGGGTTTTTTCAAGCTTTGGGAAGAGAAAAACATTTGAGACAAAGTTTAGTATCGTATAGCTGAGAATGTTGAGTGCACCTGGAGCAGCATCGCACTGTGCATTGTCTAGGTCGTCGGTTGGTTACCAGTCTTGTTTACTGCCTCCTTTATAATAAGACGGGGCCATATGTAGGGGCACCGTGCTGATCTAGAAAAATTACATCACCGTACTATATTTGGTTTATTTTCAATAATAAACACTTGTTGGTCGACCATGAAAAATAAAAAACAGCCAACTTGGGCCTGAAGGCAAAAAAAATTATGAACAAAGAATAAATTTTTATGTTTTCTACGTAAAAAAGTGCTATTTATAGGTTGAAAGGCAAAGGAATTAGCTGTGGAGCTCACATAACTGATTTAGAGGGCTTCAGAATTTATTATTAATTTCTAGATGTCCCAAGGGGCCAGCTTTTTTGGGGGGCTCTAGACTTTATGATTCGTTTCTAAATGTCTCAATGGTTCTCCATACGGAATTTCAGCTTCATACGTTGAATAAAAGAAATTAGCTCCATAGGTGCTATACCAATAGATGTACGACGGAATACTTCCACATTCACGAAACTGTTATGCCCATAGCTCTGCTATTCGTACAGTCACAGAGTTTTGGTGAACAGGAAAATGCTAGTTAAATTAAGAGCTTTCCAACGAGTGGTGAACGATTTTCAGTAGGATTTCGTTAAAAATTCCAGACGAAAAATGATCAGAAAGCTTCCGTGACGTACCTATTCCATGTAACGGTTTCGTGTGTCATTTTTTGGCAAATAGGTCTCCGCAAAAACGTATTCTACGTTAAAACGTCTGCCAAGTTGGGTGGGCTGTATAGCTTCCTCCACATTGTAACATGGACGTTCAGAATTAGTTGAACGAACCAGTTTATCATGACCAAATTGATGTTAACAAGAAATTCATGGTTGCGCTCGCGCACTCACTACTATTGATCTGACGTCAATTAAATTCATAGGAGACCACGTGGAAGCCAAGCAACACAATTCCTGAAATTTTCATCAGAATGGGCCTCTCAGTTTTACACGCAACAACCACTTTCAGTTTAGCGCATGCGCAGTCTTTATAACTCAGTCTAACAAGACGTTCTCGAACAATCAAATCGAGTCACGAGACTCTTGACCCTGAACAACCAATGCGAATTTTTACTAAGGGATTGACTACTTGATCGTATCGAGCATCCATACCACTGATCCAAGCAAAAACTGATCTGTGTAAAATCTCATGACGACTGGAGCGCTGGGAATGCCAAGCGGTGGGTAGTCGAACTAAAGAGCAAGTCAGGGTCTAAAGTTTCGTGGCTCGACTTGATTGTTCGAGAACGTCACGTCTCAATCTATACCCGACCACCTACCGAATTTGAACAAAATTGGATAAGTATAAAGATTGTTGGGAATTAACGTAATAAGAAATTCTCGTCTGCGCATGCAGCACGCCACTATTGATCCTACGCAATGTAATTTACGTGCGACCATCTAGGATTTACCCCGCACAACCCCCGAAAATCGCATAAAATTCCGCTTTTAAACTAAATTGATGAACTAAAAATGGCAAAAAACGGCTGAAAATGTATGTATCTATATTCATTAATATTGAACAAATCAAATCTATCAACTATAAATTACATCATTCATAAATTGATGGACAAAACTATGCTGAAAAATGTAGAAACTTTAACAAATCTATGAAAACGTGACAAAGCTCGGCCCTTCGGGCCTCGCAAGGGGCTCCGCCAGTTGACCCTGCCAGGGGGGCTTTGCCTCCCTGGACCCCCCGGTTGCTTTCCGCTTTGAGCCTTTGGCTAAAATGATAAAACACGGAACATGTTTCTTCCCGCTAATTCGTATATGTAAGTTAGAAGGAAGAACCTAGGATCTAGATGATCGAGGCAGCCTTGGTAACATTATGTCTTCTGTTAACAATACAGTCTCCCTGAGGTTGTCTGCCTTAACAGATCTGCTAAGGAGGTGAGTTTGGTTTTTAGTATTTTAGCCCCCATTTGATGCAATTTTGGATCTATTTTTTTGTTTCTTGTTATCTTTTATATACCCTCGAGAAGATGTAGAATGTTCCTGTACCTCCAGAAGTTTTAATTTTGGCTAAAATAAGGTGCCTACTAGTGGGTCATAAAAATACTGAATTTTCCAGTAGTAGGCACTTCTGCATACTACTGGATATACCTTCTTTTTTTTAAGCGACATAGTTTTCATCAGTTTTTAATTTGGAATACCTACGACAGTATCTGAATTTTTCTCAGAAAATGAGTAGTTCCAATAGTTGGCAGGGGGTGCCTACTTCTGGATCCCATAGGTGCCTACTACTGGAACAAGAATTTTTATCTCAGAACTCCACATGTTAGGATGCTGAATGTTTACTACTGATGCTGAAGTACCAATGTGATAATTTGTCGTTATGTTATAGACTGAAGTTTGTTATTAGTCAATACCTAGTAAAACGCCATTTTAAATATTGTATTTTTTTAATTTGTAGTTTGTATTACGACTATAATGGCGTATGAATAGCTTTTTTTTTTAAAGAATAATTCAACAATATGAGGGCTGAGGAATGTGGTAAACTGTGATGTTTCAGGAATTGATATGTCTTCAATACATTTTCATTGAGAGGAAATGTAATTAATAAAATTCGTTCATTGAGAGTCGACTGCCTACTACTAGTTCATTTCCCCGCCTAAGTACTACTGGTTCATTTCCCTGCATACTATTGGAGTTTCAATGCCTTCTAGTGGTAGGAAAAACTTGCGTCCGGTATTTTTCAATTTAAAGAATCATAATCGTCTATTATTTAGAAAATTTAAAAGTAATTAGCTATGGGAGGGGTTCGTTAATGTTGAACAAGCATTTTAAATAAAATAGTATGTTACCATAGGTAGGTAATTTTCTGTTACGGTGCGCGTCTACAATTACTATAACCAATATTAACATCTCAACCAAGTGACAACAAAACAAGCGGCATTGTTTACTATACCCAAATATAACATAAATAAATATAAAACTACGACATGAATATAAGAACAAGTACGAAAGAAATGCGTGATAAATCGAGAGCTTTCCAACGAATGGAGAACGATTTTTGTCCGGTGAAAACTACAAAAGTTTCATTTCCCCAGCAACGGCTTGGTTGTACGTGAAAATCATAAGAAAATTTCGTGACACTTCCGCGTAACGTTTTCGGGCAGTTAGCATAAGGCTAAAGCACGCTCCATGCTAAAAACCAAAATCCGTTATTAAAAATCCGCAATTATTAATAATTATTTTTTGCCATAAAACTTATAGTTATTGAATAATCTCAGAAGAGTTAGTGCAGACTTCTTGTGATAATCCTCCATAATTTAGGTAATTGTAATGAATAACCTTTAGATTATCACGTCAAAGCTTTTCGGCTAAATTCTAGCCATCTTTATACACAACAAACTAAGCTTTTCTTCCGTGTTTTAGTTTAGTTATTGAGTTGATTTCTCTCAAAGTGCTCACGTCATTTCAAATTAATTTAATGTAGATGAGACTCCACGGAAAAACACAAGTTCATTGAGAACTTAGCTTTCCGTGGGCACATTATATATTTATTGAAGATGTTAAGATTAATTTTCGTAGATGTTTTGTAATTTCTTTATTCTTTTCTTCTCATGATTCTTATGTTAAG
The DNA here is from genome assembly GCA_030762985.1 of Adelphocoris suturalis. NCBI lineage: Eukaryota > Metazoa > Arthropoda > Insecta > Hemiptera > Miridae > Adelphocoris > Adelphocoris suturalis. Next base: position 58,119,670 of record CM061048.1, read on the forward strand.
TTTTGTGATATGCCAAATAAATATATTATATAAATATAGATAAGTACCTAAATAACGATAATTTACAAAATCTTGCTTATACGACCGACTATTTTCAAGTTCAGTCGTATGCGTGCTGATGACATTGAAATGTTTCCTTTTGGAGACGTCGAAGGCAGTTTCGGGAGTTTGTGTAACGAGCGAAGCGCGAATAATGCTCTACTTGCCTTGACCACACCTTACGAGGGGGCCGTGTTACCGCACACATAACCATATTAAAAGAATACGCCTGCCCAGCAGGATGATGACCTGAGAGCAACTAGACGACAAAAAAATGACCCCTCCCGGACATTCAGTTGGGATCAAGGTTTCCGAATGGTTCGGTCTATCGATGTTTTTCGCTTTTCCTATCGGGGACCTAAATTCCGCTGATGATGGACGTCCTTTGGGCGGTTCTGGTGTTGTTGGTGCTCCGATGTCACAGCGTGCAAGTGCCGTATTCGCCGTGTCCGCGCCTTTTCGAGTATTTCCACAGCGTCGTGTGGATGGGGCGGCTGTCAGTGCCGGTTCCGCGGAACGGGTTGCCGGTCTCAACTCAGCTGTTCCTCTCGCTCAAAGCCGCTTTGCGCAGCAGATACGTCGGCCTTATAGAGCTCAGTGACCCCGTCGAGCTCGCCGTGGACAACGTCGTCAACATGAGAGCGACTTTCATCAATTACACGGTGCGGTTCCCGCTCCCGTACCCGCTCCCCGTTTTGACCGAAATCAGAGTCAACAACGTTACCATCTGTTGCGGCCCTTCTCAAGGCTACGGCCTCATCACCAACATACTCCTCGAGCACAGTTTCCCGACAAATCCCTACTACTTCAACAACATGCCGATCCTTAACATTGCCGAGCCCATACCCTACGAAGTTTGCGGCCACAAAAAACCTATGGAGTCTTTGAAAATCACTGGTTTCGGTGAGTGGCCCTGGTTAGCAGCTATTCTCCTTGAAAACGAACGAGGTCTGGAATTCCACTGCACGGGCAACTTATTGACCGAAAAACACATCATAACCGCAGCGCATTGCATCAAAACTCGATTTGGCCATCAATATTCCCCGAGAAATTTCGCTGTTTATTTGGGGAAATACGATTTGACTCGTTGGGGCGAAGAGAACTCACAAATACGTAACGTCGAAAACGTGATAATTCACCCGGATTATTTGAGGAAAATGTACACGTCGGATTTGGCGATTTTGGTTCTGGAGGAGGCGGTGACTTTGAACGATTTCGTGCGGCCCGTGTGCGTTTGGAGGGAAGGTCCGGAATTATTCCCTTTGGTCGGCAGCGTCGGAGCCGTCGTCGGTTGGGGGAAACACCCGAGCCGGATGATCTTCAACTCGGAACCGCGAATGTTTCATTTGCCCATCGTCGACCAGGAGGCCTGTTTGAGGAGTCGGAGAGACTATTTTTACGTGACGTCTGGGAAAACGTTTTGTGCCGGTCTCCGTAACGGAACCGGACCGTGTAACGGCGACAGCGGCAGCGGGATGGTGTTGCCGCGGACGGACGCCGCCAACCAAACAGTTTGGCACCTTAGGGGGATCATCAGCCTCTCCTTATTGGACCCCTACAAGCAGACTTGTGATTTATCAAACTATCTCGTGTTCACGGACGTGGCCAAGTTCACAGAATGGATCAGCGAAACGATAGAAAGTACATTCTAATTTTTTTATGAATACATAAGTCGACGCACAGTGCGTAAAGAATAGGGTCGGAGTGAACAAAATTCTGTTTTCGACTTTTTCTTAATTAATTCGAATAATACAGTCACAGTATTCATGCAAAACATTACATGGTGTTAGGTACAGCTTACATAATTTTCATTAAAGGATTTCGATTTATACGAACCAAATTTTGATGGAGATCACAAAGGTTTTTTATTGCACGCTCAGGCGTCTTTATAGACGCTGGTAACTAAACTGGTTACAAGGAATTTGTCGTCGTAAGGTTCGGTCATGATCTTTGCCAGACGACGGAAGAATCAATTTCTGTCGTTTGTATTCTTGAAGCTGCATAGTGGTAGACTGTGTGACATTAAACACATCATTATCATTTTCCTCTAGACATTACTCGCCGGCAAATTACATGATATCAGACGTATTATTATGGAGTTATACACATATATCAAAAACAGATTATACATACTTATCTACATTACGATATAGATTGTAAATTTTATACACGTTACATGTAAAACATACGTTACATGTTTAATACACATTGAAAATTTAATACACGATAGACGCAGACGTCATGCATAAAGATCATACTTTCATGCATGTACCAACCTATGATGATGTCCTACTTTCTAATTTTCATGGTCATAAGGTAAGGTTAGACATATAGATCAGGCGTAGATGATACAAGATCAAATTGATCAGACATAGACGGTATAGCTATGACCTATCTTCCTATCTAGATCTATGGTCCATCATCGTTATTTTTACTTATAACTATATAGATTGAACATAAATAATTACATATAATTAAATCAATGATGCAGACATCATGTCCATAGAGCTCATATATAAAGAACTTTCATAAAATAAAATTCAAAATACAAACAAAAATACGGTTTTTTTGAGTTCATCTATGAACCATTCAAGAGGAATTGCAGAAAATTCATTTAGACTGAGAAGAAAAAGGAGTAATGCATTTAATCAGTTAGTATACCGTTTTAGTCCGCAAATAGAGCTGCAACTTTTACTTACTGAGCATTTTTCTACTACACATAACTAATAAACACTCTTTACATTAAATTAAATTATCGAAATTGACCCAAATCGTAGAGAACAACTCTAATAGAATACCTACAAATAGGTACAATACCAATTTATTATTGAGTTGGAAAGGTAATGCAAATTAGAAGCTAATATCAGTATATTTGACATTTTATATTACCGCGGTGTGAGATGGTAAAAATTCGGTGACACTCATATTCACACATTGTTGTTAGTTCGTAGGTCTACTGATTTTAGAGAGAATCAGGTAAATTTAAACGTTAGGATTAGGCTTTAAAAAATCATGTGGCTTGCTCATATGAGAGAATTTAAGAACACACAGACACATACACACACACACACACACACACACATGTATATATAAGTATTAAAAGTGCAAACTTCAGGAATCGTTTCAAAATACATCAAGGCGGATTTCCTTGTAGGAATTTTTCAAAAACTTCGATTTTAAGATTTTTGCAATAGCGTAATAAATTCATTTTCTACGGAAATTTGCCAAAAGAAAAATTAATTGTTACATTAAACTGTTCGTTTAAGTAAGAAGCCGCTTCACTTTTTGATTTTTTTCGTGTTATTAGCGGGTTGATATCTAGATAAAGAAAGGCGATACACATGTCTTAGTTTTTCAGAAAATACAAATTTACACGTTGATCGTTAACTAGGGAGATATATACGAATTCTTTGTTCGAATCGACTTTCCAGTAACGTCTCTAACTATATGTAAGTAAGTAGGTGTTATCATTTAAGATTAAAAGAATAATCGATTGTTCGAATTTCGTCCCACCCTTGACGCACTGCGCGACCATACATGATAATTTTTTAACAAAAAGTTGAAGTTTTAAAGGAGTTTGTATATATATATTTACTATTTATTATGTTATTTTTACTGTAAATAAATGAATTATTGTAAAATAAGATCTGACGAGTGCCACAGCTGTTTTTGCATATACCCTATCCTTCCACTCTTTAGTATGAATGGTAGTATAGTTCATGGGAATGAATAGTAATAGTGATCCCACTCACTCTAGTAGCAGTTTGGAGAATAAAACAGTTCAGTATGTAAATACATAAGCTGTTTCTTAGTGTACCCTAGCCTCCCACCCATTAGTATGACAGTAAGAGAGGCTAGAAAGCGACAAGCTGTGAGTCACCTCCATCGGCTAAGAAATCACGTCAACTGGGAAGCTGTCTGTCTCCTTTACGAAAGTGATATCACAAGAAGACTTGAGCGTAACCTAAACCCTAGATCTTACCTACTTGTGAAGTCGTGAAGTGAAGCATTTGTCATAATGAGCAAAGCTCAGTAATGTATCTAGTTCTATCTGCATTTAAAAAATGATATTGTTAATAAGTTATTACTTGGTGCAATAAGAAAATTAAAGTAAAAATGATCAGTTTGTCGGATCTTGGCGAAATTCAGAGGGTAGTTGAGAAATGATTATTAGAGCTTATGATCACCATATGACTTTCATCACGATCGCATCGTTAGTAACTGCTACGCATGCGTGAACCTCAAATCCTCCTCACAAGCATGATTTCGTCAGTTTTCATCCGTTTTCGATGACATCTGCAGGGTTTAAACAGTATATGATCCTCCATGAATTCACGGTAGCCAAATTCACTGGTCCTTGCCGCATGCGCAAACCTACCACTTATAAAGCATCGTTATTATCTCAATGTATAATTTGCCTGTTTCGCTCAATCCCTAAAAAAAACCCTCCATTGAACCATTTATGATTATTTGATCTATTTTAACGACCTGAACATTCAAGTAAAGCGAAGAAGCTATATATTCTTGACGAAGAACATACGGAAAAGGAGGATGGTCCTGAATGGAAAGCTGCTATGGATGATGAAATGAAATCACTAGCTATGCCGTATTCACGAAACCTATGCAAAGAAGCAAGTTCATGTTTCTACGTAAATAAATTGCATTCCATAGAAATAACTGAGCAACGGCGTTCTTTATTGGAGGAATTGTTGATGGATAAAAAAAGTTCACCAATCAGAAGATAGTTTACTAAACTACGAATTCTGCTCCCATAATTTTTCTTAGGTACCTACTACACAATTGTATACCAACCATGTAGTGCCTGCTTTTCGTCGAAGATTCTTCACATTTCGAGGCGTTTCAAAACATTATCAGTGATCTGAACTTAGAGCAATAAATCAGTGATCATTGACACAACATGAACATATATACTTTTGTTAATGCCTAAAATCTAGGTAACTGCATTAGGTGACTTTCGTATATAGGTGACGGGGATCTTGTACATGAAGAGTGAGGAGGCGGGCATTCCAAAAAGTGGCAAACGATTTTCCTACTATGAAAACTATGGGAGTTACTCTTCCCTAGTAACTCATCGATTGAACGTGGATAATCGTAAACAAGTTCCACTATCTGCGTCACAAGCAGATACCATGTTACATGGATATGTTTTTGATAGGGGATTTCATAAAGGTTGTCCTTGAGAGTTGTAAACAAATCCTTTAACTTTGGACCGTAGGCGACGAAGTGTAGGATAACAATTTATTTTATTGTTGAAAATGACTGTGGAGAGAAGACTACAACGAGTTGTTGTTAACAGTCGATCATTGTCAAGAGGATGAAAATGTTTCCTATGGAGTGGAGTACCTAAATCATGCTAAATTGCTTTACGTTAAGAATATTGTAACCGGCTTATTAAACTGTTTATAGTCCAATCAACTTAGTTTAGGAATGTAGCCAGGTACGTAAGGAGGGGGAAATTGGTAGCTTGAGATGTGAACATTTATCACATAAATCAAGCGCTTTCCAACGAGTGGCGAACGATTTCTGTGCGATGAAAACTAAGGAAGTTCCATTCCCCTAGCAACGGCTGGGTTGTACGTGAAAATCATTAGAAACCCCACCGTGACATCAAATTTTGGGTGACGAAAATTTTTGGTTGACCCCCCAAAACAAAGACATATCCATGTCAAAATGAAGAAGCCAACTCAACATTCAACTATCTACCTAAGTAGTGATTGTTTATTTTAATTTCCTACCCATCACCATCCAACAGGTGATTCTTATTGAAGCACTTACTTGATTGGCTAGGAAAAATATATTCTTCTAGTGGCAACTTTGTTCGAAACACTGGTTTTCATTTCGAAAAATATGTAATTCAATATGTTAGGTTAGGTACATTCCATAATCTCTGCTAGGTAGGAGGACATAACGTACAACCGTCTCTAAAATTGACCCAGTAGTGCCGCACCCAACTTGGCAGACGTTTTTTCCCTTCATTGAAAACTCCGTGCTTCCAAGGGTTACCGGCCGGGGCCTCTGCGGTCCCTGCAATCAACATAAAGTCAGCATAAACCGCTCAAAGATAAGTCATCACCGGGAGAACGGGGCTCGGGACAAATAATTACAGTAATACCAGAAAGGAACAAGTCCGGGACAGGCGTCTTGTGGGAGTCGGTGGGGAATCATGTGGGAAAAAAAGGCCGTTTATCTTGATTATTTACACCATTGTAAAGCTCGGTTTTGTTAGTTGGTCGACGAACTTGAACATTACGATTAACCTGGTTAGCGAGTGTGAACTTTCGGTAGAGGTAATTATTGCAGTCACTGAGTTCAATTAATATTTGCACGCCACTCATCATAATTGAGAATATGTTCCGTCTAGTTTTGGGTCACGCAGTGTTTCGACTAATGTGTATTAGGTGGAAAAAATAAAAAGCTGTTGAAATATATGCGTCTTCAGCGATTTGGATGGAGGTCAAAGTCTGGAATAAATTACATTTAAACCGTTACACTCCCTCTAGTTAGCACTCTGTCCAAACATGAAAAATCCAAACAGAAAACTACTGTGCGTTATTTCAAGCTCATTGGTTCCTTGATATCTATTATTTAATTCTTTCTTCTTCTTCCGATCATCTTAGAATGGACAGAGATGTTTACCCTGATGGTTTTAGCAAGTAATATGGTACATCATTAAGTTATGAATATTAATTTTGAATTAATTCATGTATATTTTTTCTCATTAGAAAATCTCTATATGAGCTGCAGTATTGTAGCTAGGACAGTATTTGGCAATATGAGTTTATCAGGTACCTATATCATTGGGCCCGCTCTACGTTTATGCAAGTAATAAGAGAAGATTAGCTAACTAAAAACAATTTAGCACAAATCGCTGAACCTCATGACACGGAGAACAATAATGTCAACAAGTATTTTTAGGTAAAAGAGAATAATAGTTATTAGAGGGAACAACATTAAATTATTCATGATGATAGTAATATTATTTTTCTAAGACGTAACAAGTGTATTTTTATAGCACATTTATAACCTCGGAGTCATATTCTACCCCTCTGGAAACAACCTTCCAGACTTTCAAAATTCTTTTGTGGCTGTATTTCACAATTTAAATAATTGAGATACAATCAAGGGAATCATTAAATGGTATAAATTTACTGTTATCTTGGATTTCATTTTGCCAACGGGCATTATTCAAGCCCAATTTACATCTAGAGATAAAGTGTAAAAATAAAACTAATAATTTATATTTATATTCATCCGAAAAATCTAAACTTGATTTTGAACTGTGTGTGAAAAACAAATAGATGAACAGGAAAAGATGGTGAATATGATAAATGACGTTGATCGCGAGATAATTTTACACTCTCAGCTTATCAGGATGGAGCCTGAAATTTCATTCATCGCTTGATGTCCCATAGAAGCTCTGTATCAAATCTTAAATTCCTAAGGTGAACAGGAGATAATCTTGCTTCGTTCGGAATTTCCAGGAGAGGCTGTCCCCTGAATCGAGAGGCAGCCGTCAATGCCCGATTCCACCCGATTTGTATCAAGCGCAAGGCACCGCACATAGATCTTGTACTATAATATCCATCCTCATGAGTTCGTTCAACTCCTGCCTAGCTAAGGTTGTTTTCCGAAATGTAATATCAGATAAACCCAATCTGAAATCCATATTTGCCAGTAATAATGGCGTGTTTTCCACATTTACTAGAAACAAAAGGAACTCCACATTAAACTTTCAAAAACAAAGATAAGAAGAATATCTGGGACCCAAAGAGATGATTGAAATTCTTGGCTCTCTCCCAAGCAGCTGAGTGAGCAAAATTTCTCCTGTTACTCCTAGGAAGTTGAAATTTGATAGGGATACTCTCTGGGACACTAAGAGACGATTGCAATTATTGGCTCTTTCCTAATCAGCTGAGTAAGCTAAATTCTCTCCTGTTCATCCTAGGAAGTTGAAATTAGATATGGAGACTCTCTGAGAGACGATTGAATTGATTGGGTCTTTTCTGATCAGCTGACTGAGCTAATTTAAATGAGACATTTTTAACTTGAGACACAAAACACTTATTTCACAGGGGGAAAAAATAAGACTAATCGATGTACCGATGTATCTGCATGTAGTGTAGATTCTCAACATCAGTTTACTTTCTTGATTTGTTGATATCTGCGATGTGGACTTGGGAGCGCAACCAGCTCCTTCCCCAATCGGTAAATACCATGATAACATCTAATTTTGGATATTCCTGCCCCAAATTCTATGATTACATTTTATGGTTACCGCAGGCTAGTGGCGCAAGTGGAGTACCTAGCTGTTTATGTCGTGTTTTCCGTTTTTTCAGCTTGTTTTAAGCATTTGGTAACTAAGTGGCCCTGCCAGCCATCTGTCTATCATAACAATTACCTACCGACCTTGGTTTATGGATCGTTAGGTAGGGAGCCTTTGGGACATAAAGAGACGATATAAATAATGGGCTTAATTCCCTCTGGTTCACCATAGAAACTTGAAATTATACGAATGTTTTGTATTAATCATTTAGGGTGTGTTTATTCAATATTTTCCATATTTGAAAAAATTTTTTCCATCGATACAGGTTGAGATGTTTTCCACCTCGAGGGAATGTCATCGAAACACATTTGAGTGATGTATCTTATAAATACTACATATACGGTCCCTGACCTCAAACAGCAAAAACTGCTATAGTACGGAGTGTGTTAATTGGCCTGAATGGGACTATAATTAAGGAGAAGACTGTGATGTTAAATGCAAGGACCAAACTCCAAGTTTGCATTCTGAAGGAGCGGATTGTCGTGGATGAATCCATCACCTATTGCTACCAACATAGCAAGGGAGACGGAGTAGCTTCAGACATTTTTAGTGCATACATTTTATATCGTGTACAGAGTAAAATAAGTACCTAATCCCTACTTTGTAAATAGTACTGTTCCTCGTATAGGTACACCGAACGATAACAAGAAACAATCTCAAGTCGTTCTACAAATATAACGGATATGCCAGTGCTACCCTGCGAATTCTTCATAAAACAGTTCAATATCGCGCTGTCTCGACCCTCGAAGGAAACAACGATGGTTATAGTACATGATCCTAGATATTATAGTACTCGGTACACATCGGGCGAAACCAGCCATTGTCGGCTTACTTCCGACTCAGGGGCCAGCCTCTCCTGGAATTTTCGTGCCGACGAATTTTTCCTTTAGAAGTAGAGACACAAAAAGATCAAAACCATTCATATCTTGATTTAAGAGCCCAAAAATATACTGTAAAACTACTATACTACTAGCCCACTGACTGAAAATGTGTCAACTACCACAAACTTCTATTCAAGAACTCCCGGTTACCCGTATGAAAATAGTGAGCATTCATCCCATTCTTACAAAACTGGTCCTTCGGGTTGAAATTAAGCCGGAGGTGAATAGTAAGAGCAGGTGGTGGTCAGCTCTCCGAAAAACCGCGTGTGGGCTCGGCATGGAAATGGAAATTATAGTACATGATCCTGGATATTATAGTACTCGGTACACATCGGGCGGAACCGGCCATAGTCGGCTTACTTCCGAATCAGGGGCCAGCCTCTCCTGGAATTTCCTTGCTGCAGAATTTCCCCTTTAGATGAAGAGACACGAAAAGATCCAGAACCATTCAAATATTTAAGAGCCCAAAAATATTCTGTAAAACTACAATAATACTAACCCAACAGTATTGGGCATAATCTTATTGTGTAATACGAATACGATTGTAATCGCAATAATTATTCGTTGATTATCAGTCAACTACGATTATAATCGTATTCCTGTAATTGTATTCGTGTGATTGTATTCGTCTGTCGGCGATTACACGAATGCAACCCTTCCTATAATATACGAAGCCTTGCTACGAGTAATATTACCTAGCTTCAGAAGGAGGTCCATAAAGCGAATTCAGCGATTGGAGCCCAGCCTATTTGTCTCAAATCCATTTCAGTAGGACGTCCCTCTGATGCTAGGTAATAAAAGCAAGGCTTCGCTTATTATAGGATGGACGCCTTATTGAAATTGATTACAGTGACGCTTTTTTATGGGTTGTTTTCGTGTAATCGCCGACAGACGAATACGATTACGCGAATACGAATATAATCGCAGTTGACTACGAATAATTATCGCGATTACAATCGTATTCGTATTCGACGATAAGATAATAGAGAGTTTTTGTATTTCTCGTATTGGTATTTCTCGTAAGCATAAAAACAGGCTGTTAGAGCAAGCACGATGAATGCTAACCTTTTTGCATAAATTTCTCGTAGCGTTTTCATAAGCCCGAAAGGAAGAGAACTCTTACAGAGACGTTAACGTGACTCTTGTAGACGTTACTCGTCAAAACTCTTGTAAGAGAATCACTGCTCTAAAAAATACTCACCCACTGACTGAAAATTGTCACTGTAGACTATTTCCGAAATATAACATGAATAAAGAAACAACCACTTACCTCCACATCGTATGAAAACGATTCAGCCGTGAAGAACACGACTCTTTAAAACGCGTAAAATGAACCTTGAAACGAAATCTTCAGAATGAAAAAGCTGAAATCTTCGATAAAACGTCGAAAGCAAGAAAAAAATGCCGCTAATGACCCTTCTGGTTGAGGTGGAAGGTGCGGGGAAAAACACGAAAGAAAGACTCCAAAACTTCTATACTACTAATCCACTAACAAAGGTTAAACCAACAACAAAAGGCGGCACGGGGAAAATTCAGCCGATTTTGTCGGGTGTGTATGTGTATCCATACCAACTGCATGATAGTTGCTAAGTTATTTTAGAGTGTTATCCTAGAAGAAGGTCAAGTTTTCGTTTCGTAATTACGATTCCGAAAAAGCTGAGCACGAGTAAAGCTGACTCTTCCCGTTCTGAAAAGCGTTTCCACGTTACGAAAACCTCTTCTCGTTTCGGAAAGGCCATTTTCGTATACGAGAAATGAATACGAGAAGTAAAAAAACTCTCTAATGCCCAACACTAACCCACTGACTGAAAATGTGTCAACTACCACAAAATTCTATTCAAGAACTCCAGGTTACCAGTATGAAAATAGTGAGCATTCATCTCATTCTTCCTTTGGGTTGAAATGAAGCCGGAGGTGAATAGTAAGAGCAGGTGGTGGTCAGCTCTCCGAAAAACCGCGTGTGGGCTCCTCCTGCATTTGTCACGGAATGTTTGTAAATAGTAGCGCTAATCACGGACGGAGTTGTGGGTTTTATAGGATGAAAAAAAAAGAAGAAAAAAGAAAAAAAAGGTGGCATTCTGCGGGTGGTGTGGAGGAGGGGGTTAAGTCGGTCCCATGAGGAGATCGCACGACCTGAGCCGAACGTGAGGGAAACAATCGGCGAAGCGGTCTCTCTCCTCCGCATAAACCATCCCGCCGCGCGAGACACCTCTCGACCGCGGCCTTCCATGATAATCATGATAATCACGTGACTCGGGCCACTACGACGATCGACATGACGGGAATAATGGAATGCGGAGTTCCTCCCGGGGTGAGATGATCGCTTCCGCTTTCTCGATGACAGCATTGGAATTGCATCCTTCAAACCGCTCAGAAGGGCTCGTGGTAGTTGGAAGAAGTTGAAGCTGACACTGGGCAAGTTACAGGTTATACAGTAAACCAAATTACACTGCAATACCTTTGCACGGGATGACCAGTTACATTCAACTCAGGCATTTTGAATCCAGATATATTTCAAGTAGATCCAGTGCAGCTTTGAGTTCATCAAACTCCAGAGCCTAGTCAAAACATTCTTGCTACACCGAGCCTTCATTGGGTTTGAACATGTATGAACCTATAGAGGAAAAAATATGTACCTATAGAGTAATGGATTATATTGTTCACAGCCAAGTTGAAGTAGGAAATTATTTACAGACTACCGCTCTCCGAAGACGATTTTAATGGATTGTTTTATTCACAATCAAGTTGAAGTTGGATGTTATTTACAGACTACTCCGCTCCCAAAGACAAGTTTTTACTTAGGTACTTGTTTGCATTATTCATCATCAAGTTTCGAATCTCTATTGCGCGTATGATTACGATTCTGTAAGGAGTAGCAAAAGAAGAATTGCTTATGCCTTCCAATGACAGCATTACAATTGCTTCCTTCAAATCGATCAGAAGGACTCGTGGTAGTTGGAAGAAGTTGAAGCTGACACAGGACAAGTTACAGGTTATACAGTAAACCAAATTACACTACAATACCTTTTGCACGGGATGTCCAGGTAAATTCAACTCAGACATTCTGAATCCAGATATAGTTCAAGTAGATCCAGTGCAGCTTTGAGTTCATAAAACTTCAGAGCCTAGTCAAACCATTCTTGTTACACCCAGCCTTCATTGGGTTGAACATGTATGAACCTATAGAGTAATGGATTGTTTTATTCACAATCAAGTTAAAGTTGGATGTTATTTACAGACTACCGCTTCCAAAGACACTTGGTACTTGTTTGCATTATTCATCATCAAGTTTCGAATCTCTATTGCGCAATGATTTTTCTGCAAGAAAAAGCAAAAGCGGAATTGCTTCCATTTTCAAGTGACATCATTACAATTGAATCCTTCAAATCGCTCAGAAGGACTCGTGGTAGATGAAAAATGAACAAGCTGACACAGGGCAACTTACAGGATATACAGTAAACCAAATTACTCAGCAATACCCTTGAACGAGACGTCAAGGTACATTCAACTCAGACGTTCTGAAGCCAGACATAGTTGTAGTAGATCCAGTGCAGCTTTGAGTCCATTAAACTCCATAGCCTAGTCAAACCATTCTGGGTACAGCGAACCTTTATTGGTTTTACACCAATGAACTAATGGATTGTGTTATTCACAATCCAGTTGAAGTTGGATGTTATTTACAGACTACCGCTTCTAAAGACAATTTTTTAGGTGCTTGATTGGATTTTTCATGATCTTGATTCCTTGGCACCTCTCGATTGCGCATTATGATAATACTTGACTCGGGCACTACGACGACCGACATGAAATAATGGAATCGTTTCCCGAGGTGAGATGATCGCTTCTTTCTCGATGACAGCATTGGAATTGCTTCCTTCAAACCGCTCAGAAGGGCTCGTGGTAGTTGGAAGAAGTTGAAGCTGACACAAGACAAGTTACAGGTTATACAGTAAACCAAATTACACTACAATACCTTTGCACGGGATGTCCAGGTACATTCAACTCAGACGTTCTGAAGCCAGACATAGTTCTAGTCGATCCAGTGCAGCTTTGAGACCATTAAACTCCATAGCCTAGTCAAACCATTCTGGCTAGTGCTTCAACCATAGTTGAAGTGGGATGTTATTTACAGACTACCGCTTCCCAAGACAATTTTCAAGGTACTTTTTTGCATTAATCATCATCAAGTTTCGAACCTCTATTGCGCAATGAATGTTCTGCAAGAAAAAGCAAAAGCAGAATCGCTTCCATTTTACAATGACATCATTACAATTACTTTCTTCAAATCGCTCAGAAAGGCTCGTGGTAGATGGAAGATGTAGAAGCTGACACAGGGCAAGTTACAGGTTATACAGTAAACCAAATTACATTGCAATACCCTTGAAATAGATGTCCAGATACATTCAACTCAGACGTTCTGAAGCCAGACATAGTTCTAGTAGATCCAGTGCAGTTTTGAGACCATTAAACTCCATAGCCTAGTCAAACCATTCTGGCTACTCCGAGCCTTTATTGGGTTTGTACCTATGGAGTAATGGATTGTTTTATTCACAATCAAGTTGAAGTTGGATGTTATTTAAAGACTACCACTTCCAAAGATAATTTTGAAGGTACTAGTTTGCATCACTCATCATCAAGTTTCGAACCTCTGTTGCACAATGATTATTCTGCAAGAAAAAGCAAAAGCAAAATCGCTTCCATTTTCAAATGACATCATTATAATCGCTTCCTTCAAATATCTCAGAAGGACTCGTGGTAGATGAAAGATGTGGGAAACTTACAGGTCGTACGATAAACCAAATAACATTGCAATACCTTTGCACGGGATGTCCAGGTACATTCAACACAGGCATTCTGAATCCAGATGTAGTTCAAGTAGATCCAGTGCAGCTTTGAGACCATTAAACTCCATAGCCTTGTCAAACGATTCTGGCTACTCCGAGCATTCATTGGGTTGACAATATAATGTACCTATAGAGTAATGGATTATGTTGTTCACAATCAAGTTGAAGTGGGATGTTATTTACAGACCACCCCTCCCAAAGAAATTTTTTCAGTTACTTGTTTGCATTATTAATCATCAAGTTTCGAATCTCTATTGCGCAATAATTATTCTGCAAGAAAAAGCAAAAGCAGAATCGCTTCCATTTTCAAATGAAATAATTGCAATTGCTTCCTTCAAATCGCTCAGAAGAGCTCGTGGTAGATGAAAGATGTAGAAACTTGCTGTTTATGCGATTTGCGAAAACGCGAAGATGTTTGGCATTCTTTGTGTGTGTGCCCGAATTTGGATGGGCATTTAACTGCGCCACCCTATCTAGAGTCATACTGAACGGCGGTACGGAGTGGCCTTGTGTAGAACTCTTTGGTAAGAATGCATGGCGTTACAGGGAATTCCTTACTGACAAATTTAATTTCTGAAAAATAGCGTATAATAAGTAGCCCATAAATAGTATTACATGTGTACTGCGGGTGATTGATAGTTAATATTAATTGTTATTTATTTTATAGGGCAATGGTTTTCCTATTTCATTTTTTTTCTTCTCATTTTTAGTGTCCTGTACTTCACTTTTATATTGTGGAATACGAACGAATATGCACGTAATTTGAATGTTAACGTAGTGGAATAATAACAATGGTGTGGAACAGGCAATGTATGTAAAATGATAATATCGAACATTTATTTTGTTAAATTTGTACGTGAAATTGGAAAAGGGATGTGTAGATGGGATGTGATTGGAAAAGGGATGTGTTGATTGGGATGTACGGTTCAAATCTCCTTGAGACGGTAATGTCCAGCCTTGTCGTATAGTACAAATATACAACCATGTATATTATGAAAATTCAACAGTAAATTTACACAGTATTTGTCAATCAAACTATTTCTTCTTCTATATAAATATATAAAAGTTGGAATGTGAGTGTGTGTGTGTGTGTTTTGTCTGTCTCTGTGTGTGTGTAGTTTGGTAAAATTGAAGAAACACGTACCGTAGGATACCTATTAAAGGATCATCCCGTTCTTTTGCGACAGCCGGACAACGGACGCCCGTTCTCACGGTTATGTTTGTTATCTTTACGTGATGTGGTCAGTCTGCCCTCCCCTCATAACTCAGGAAACTCCCTTTCACAAAAAGCGGAAAAGAAGACAAAAAAGAGGACCTCATATTTGCCTCATCCACACAATACGTCAAAAGGACATATTACAATGGACATCGGACGGGAAGGTGTCCTCTTCAAACACTCTCAACAAAAGCCCTGCACCGGACCTCGATATCTTCTGTTCCCCTGAGTTCCGGAAAACGACCCTAGAAAAGCATAACGAAAATTTACATATCGTCTCCCTCGATTGGTTTTATTGAGGTTTCATATTTTTCCTTAAGGGAAGGACAGTCTTACTGGGTTCTTCGCATTGTTATCTTTGGGATATTTAGAGGGAATGAGGTCAATAGATCGCCAACCGTAAAATCTGTGCGGCCGTTCGAAAGTTTTTGTGAAGGATGGTGCAGAAAAAGACGTCAAGCGATTGTTATTTTAACTGCAAAAACGAAACTGATGGGTCATTCATGAGTCCCCTTCCACGAAAGTTGAAACCCAAAATGTCCTGATATTTTCTATAATACGTCATTCCCCTATTTTCGAAAGAATGTTTTGATTCAATTTTCAATTTCTTATATCAATAACAAGACAAGTAACACAAATAATGTATAAAATTACGATATTTTCTGTTATTGAATAATCAGTAAGGAAATTTCTGTTCTTAAGGTCACAGGCCCTTTGGAGTATACAGTTTTTGTTCCAATTAGATTCAAAGCTTCATTACTGAAAGTGATGAACCTTATGACTTGAAAATGGATGAAATGTTTTTTCTGGAAGCCCAGCACAGCAATATTTTTTGAACGCTCGTATGCAGTGAAGAACCCATGTAGTCAAGGATTATCTAGGGTTGGTCAATAAATGGAACTGTCTACTAGGCCGACGTTTCGTTGTATTTGTACAACATCTTTAGGGTCACAATAACTCAGAGGACGACATGATGGTACGATTTTGTCCACATGTAGATTCCAGAGTAAATAAAATTTGATAATATACAAACACTGTGTATGTCGGAACTCACTTACTAATGAAACGCATGAATAAAATTTAATAATGATGCGGATAAGTAAATTGTATTAGGTAATAGACTTAATGAGTAATAATGTGTCTTAGTAGCGGAGCAGGAAAATGATGAGGTCTTCACTACTTAGCTGTCTTTACAGTAGGTATTGCACAAAATAGGACACATTGCACTATGATACTGATTTTAAACACAACTGGCACAATTTTCATAACATTGTGTATAATGAGCTTAAATACAACAATCTGAATTTATATAGATGGTTATTAGAGAGTTCCTAAAGCGATACAGAGATAGAGATGAGGCGCCTCGTCGTGAACGGAAAACACTACTGCGCATGTGCGGGGAGATGAAGTGCCTCATCTCCAATATGACAAATTTATTTCACCTAAACATAAGACGCTTTATCTCGAACCAACCTCTCATCTCTTCCGCCCTATCGCAAAGTAACCTTACACACCGATACCAGAGATGTTCATTTCTTGTTGGTATTCATGATTCATGAATGTTACATTCATTTTCTTGTTCATAAATTTTCAAAATCTGATTGCAGATCCTTTGTGAATAAGAAAAGAACTGGGAAATTTGGAAATGCTGGAAACTGAAAACACGGGATAGGCGGGAAAACCCTTGGTGGTTCAGCGTTACGTAGAGGTACGTTAGGAGCATTACGGAGATACGTAGCGTTACTTTAAGATGAAACACTAATTCGACCCTCTTGACTTTATCAGGTTAGCATACGCTGTGGCTCGTCCCAGATGATAAAACCCCCAAACATCTTATCCCAATGGACTTTCCGTTTAGGAACTCTCTATTGAAGTTACTTAAATGATACTGGTAGACATGAAGTAGTGACACATGGACTTGTTTGTCTGATAACGTTGATAAAAGAGGAGGTGGTTGGTGTTGTTACAATTTTATGTCTGACTAGTTGGCACGTATATGGAAGGGTGTATGAATGGAACATCGCCCGAGAATGAGTGGATCATACTATAGTGACTAGGTACCTCTTTTACCGGAGGAAAGATGATCAATGGGGGAAGGTATTGCATTTGACACTGAACTTATTTGACACTTATCAACTTGACTTATCAAATAACATTTATGAACTACTACATTAAATTTTTAATTTAAATACAACTACATAAAAATTGTAAATTAAGAAATTTGAAAAACTTTATACAAATAATATGAATTGTGTGCTATGTTAATATGAAAATGATTGGAGGTGGCGCCATGTATTGTACATGATTACCATGAATTAAAGTTTCTAGAGAGTGGGTTCCATCCTAATTAGATTATTGTACGTTTGACTCGAGTTTCTGGTGCCTCTCCTAAGGTTGCATGTGTTGGTTTTTTGAACATAGTATAGATAGGTACTTTCATTTGATAGTCTCTTACCCAAATTTACTTTTGAATAAAGTATTTGGGCCCCTTCAAAATCATTTTACAAATACAACGAAAATTTGGCCTAGCAGAAAGTTTCAACTATTGTCCAACCCTTGAGAATCCTTAACTTCATTTTTCTAAAAGTGGTCTAGCATATTGACTTACCTAGTTTAACCCATTTTGATTGCTGTGCCAAGGATGTTCAAAAACCATTCAGAGCCCGTTCCTAATAAACGGTGGCTCTACTAGGTACCCACGATAATCCGGTGATCTCAAGTTGGACAGAACTCCATAGAATGTTGAAGCAGATGTGTTAATTTTTGATATTTATTGAATTCAGACATAATTTACTATCTTATGCATGAAAAGACCCCACTCACGATTCATCCGAACGAGATAAAACTACGAAATGAAAGTGTCGAAGGGGTTGAGATCCGCTTTTCCCCTATGAACTGAGGGAAGCATTCTGTGGTATATTTCCAACCTCTATATCGCGGGGTATTACTTCAATTGACGTCAAAGGCGTTTAGCGATGCAGGGATTTTATCTTCAAACTGAAAACTGTGAGGATCATCTTCTGATCACGGAAGCGCAGCCGATTCGATCCCTCGCACTGGAAATAACTCATTGAGGGGCGGCGAGGAACGTTTACCTGGAACGGAATGATACTTTCTATCATGACGTTTTCTAAGTCGATCGCAATACTACCATTTGACTCTGGAACGAGAAAGGGAACAACGGGTGAGTATATGTGAAGGTGGGTGACTACCTGCATGGTAGCCTAGACCCCTTTGGGTTTCTAGAATAACATAATATTTTTTTATTTAATTCGAAATTGTATACACATGTTTTCCATAACAGAAGGTAAGTAGGTATTTCTTGAATCGTCAACCGTAGTTCTTGAAACGTTAAACAATTATTTTTCGGTTTACTATTTTCAACAATGAACCTTATAATCGACCGAGAAAAGAAATTTTCACCCCCATCAGGTTATGTCTCATGTCTGACAGGCTTATGTCTCAAGATCCTGTGAATGAAAAAAAAATTTCAAAGAAAAACCGAGGATAAAAT
>CM061048.1:58138607-58263246 GCA_030762985.1 Adelphocoris suturalis
CGGCCATTGTCGGCTTACTTCCACTCAGGGGCCAGCCTCTCCTGGAATTTCCGTGCTACAGAATTTACCATTTAGAAGTAGAGACACGAAAACATCAAGAACCATTCAAATTCTGATTTAAGAGCTCAAAAATATACTGTAAGACTACTATACTGCTAACCCACTGACTGAAAATGTGTCAACTACCACAAACTTCTATTCAAGAACTCCCGGTTACCCGTATGAAAATAGTGAGCATTCATCCCATTCTTCCTTTGGCTTGTCCTGAAGCTGGAGTTGAAATAGTAAGAGCAGGTGGTTGTCAGCTCTCCGAAAACCCGCGTGTGTGCTCCACCTGCATTTGTCACGGAATGTTTGTAAATAGTAGCGCTAATCACGGACGGAGTTGAGGGTTTTAAAAAGATGAATAAAGAAGAAAAACACCCAGCGAATTCTTCATAAAAAAGTTCAATATCGTGCTGTCTCGATCGTTGAAGGAAACAACGATGTTTATAGTACATGATTCCGGATATTATAGTACACGGTACACATCGGGCGGAATCGGCCATTGTCGGCTTACTTCAGACTATGGGGCCAACCTTTCCAAGGAATTTCTGTGCTGCAGAATTTCCTCTTTAGAAGTAGAGACACGAAAAGATCGAGAACCATTCAAATTCTGATTCAAGAGCCCAAAAATATACTGTAAAACTACTATACTACTAGCCCACTGACTGAAAATGTGTCAACTACCACAAACTTCTATTCAAGAACTCCCGGTTACTCGTATGAAAATAGTGAGCATTCATCCCATTCTTACAAAACTGGTCCTTTGGGTTGAGGTGAAAAGTAAGAGCAGGTGGTGGTCAGCTCTCCGAAAAACCGCGTGTGGGCTCCTCCTGCATTTGTCACGGAATGTTTGTAAATAGTAGCGCTAATCACGGACGGAGTTGTGGGTTTTATAGGATGAAAAAAAAGAAGAAAAAAGAAAAAAAAGGTGGCATTCTGCGGGTGGTGTGGAGGAGGGGGTTAAGTCGGTCCCATGAGGAGATCGCACGACCTGAGCCGAACGTGAGGGAAACAATCGGCGAAGCGGTCTCTCTCCTCCGCATAAACCATCCCGCCGCGCGAGACACCTCTCGACCGCGGCCTTCCATGATAATCATGATAATCACGTGACTCGGGCCACTACGACGATCGACATGACGGGAATAATGGAATGCGGAGTTCCTCCCGGGGTGAGATGATCGCTTCCGCTTTCTCGATGACAGCATTGGAATTGCATCCTTCAAACCGCTCAGAAGGGCTCGTGGTAGTTGGAAGATGTTGAAGCTGACACAGGGCAAGTTTACAGGTTTTACAGTAAACCAAATTACACTGCAGTACCCTTGAACGAGATGTCCAGGTACATTCAACTCAGGCGTTCTGAATCCAGATAGTAGTTCAAGAAGATCCAGTGCAGATTTGAGTTCATAAAACTCCAGAGACTAGTTAAAAACATTTTTGTTACACCGAGCCTTTATTGGATTTGTACGTATGGAGTTCTAGAGTGTGTTTTTATCTATTTTATTTATTTATTTTTATTTAGTGCTTTAAGCCGCACCTCACACAAAAGACACTCATAAGGGTCATCAGCGGCATCGAACAAGATGTCCAAAGGGACACTGCAAGTGGCACGATTCGAAGAGGGGCCATCACGGACTCCACTGGCGAATCGAGGAGGACAAGATAAGGGGTACAGTGATTAGCACTGTTGAGCTCCTAGAGCGGATAAAAATAAAAACTCAAAAATAAAATGGTACAACTAAGACTAGATCTAGAATAGGCTGCAATAACTAAATACATGTTACTATATATAATCGCCAATGAGAAATAAAACTATGACTAGATTGTACAAAAATATATCACAGTTCATAGTAGATATCAGCGGCTCTCAGTTACGACCACAGGGACTGGACCTTGTCTGGTCCAGATAATACTGAAGTGTTTTAGTTACAATCGAGTTGAAGTTGCTGCAATACCCTTGCACGGGATGACCAGTTACATTCAACTCAGGCATTTTGAATCCAGATATATTTCAAGTAGATCCAGTGCAGCTTTGAGTTCATCAAACTCCAGAGCCTAGTCAAAACATTCTTGCTACATCGAGCCTTCATTGGGTTGAAAAAATATGTACCTATAGAGTAATGGATTATGTTGTTCACAATCAAGTTATGAAGTGGGATGTTATTTACAGCCTACCGCTCCCAAAGACAATTTTTAGGTACTTAAGTTTTTCACCATTTTGATTCGAACCCCCATTGCGTAGAGAGTATGCACGATAAAGTAAGAAGTAGAAAGAAGAATCGCTTATGCCTTCCAATGACAGCATTGCAATTGCTTCCTTCAAATCGATCAGCAGGACTCGTGGTAGATGGAAGAAGTTGAAGCTGACACAGGGCAAGTTACAGGTGATATAAAGTAAACCAAATTACACTGCAATACCCTTGAACGAGATGTCCAGGTACATTCAACTCAGACGTTCTGAAGCCAGACATAGTTCTAATTGATCCAGTGCAGCTTTGAGACCATTAAACTCCATAGCCTAGTCAAACCATTCTGGCTACACCGAGTCTTTACTGGGTATGCACCAATGAAGTAATGGATTGTGTTATTCGCACTCAAGTTGAAGTTGGATGTTATTTATAGAATACCCCTCCCAAAGACAATTTTTTCGGTACTTGTTTGCATTATTCATCATTAAATTTCGAACCTCTATCGCGCAATGATTAATTTGCAAGAAAAGACAAAAGCTGAATTGTTTCCATTTTCAATTGACATCATTACGATTGCTTTCTTCAAATCGTTCAGAAGGGCTCGTGGTAGATGAACGATTTAGAAGCTAACCCTGGGAAAGTTGCAGGTCGTACGAGAAACCAAATAACATTGCAATATCTTTGCACGGGATGTCCAGATACATTCAACTCAGACGTTCTGACGCCAGACATAGTTCTAGTAGATCCAGTGCAGCTTTGAGACTTTTAAACTCTATAGCCTAGTCAAACCATTCTGGTTACACCGAGCCTTTATTAGATTTGTGCCTATGGAGTACTGGAATGTATAATTCACAATCAAGCTGAAGTTGGATTTTATTTACAGACTACCCCTCCCAGAGACCATTTTATAGGTACTTATTTGCATTATTCATCATCAAATTTCGATTCTCTATTGTACAATGATTATTCTGCAAGAAAGAGCTAAAGCACAATCACTTCCATTTCTGAATGACATCATTACAATTACTTTCTTCAAATCGCTCAGAAAGGCTCGTGGTAGATGGAAGATGTAGAAGCTGACACAGGTTATACAGTAAACCAAATTACATTGCAATACCCTTGAAATAGATGTCCAGATACATTCAACTCAGACGTTCTGAAGCCAGACATAGTTCTAGTAGATCCAGTGCAGTTTTGAGACCATTAAACTCCATAGCCTAGTCAAACCATTCTGGCTACTCCGAGCCTTTATTGGGTTTGTACCTATGGAGTAATGGATTGTTTTATTCACAATCAAGTTGAAGTTGGATGTTATTTACAGACTACTCCCTCCCAAAGACAAGTTTTTACTTAGGTACTTGTTTGCATTATTCATCATCAAGTTTCGAATCTCTATTGGGCAATGATTATTTTGCAAGAAAAAGCTAAAGGATAATTGCTTCCATTTTCAAATGACATCATTACAATTGCTTCCTTCAAATCGCTCAGAAGGACTCGTGCTAGATGAAAAATGTAGAAGCTTGCTGTTTACATGCCATTTGTGAAAACGCGAAGATGTTTGGCATTCTTTGTGTGTGTGCCCGAACTTTGATGGTTGGCATTTAACTGCGTCACCTTCATACAGAACGGCGCTACGGAGTGGCCTTGTGTAGAACTCTTTGGTAAGAATGCATGGCGTTACAGGGAATTCCTTACTGACAAATTTAATTTCTGAAAAATAGCGTATAATAAGTAGCCCATAAATAGTATTACATGTGTACTGCGGGTGATTGATAGTTAATATTAATTGTTATTTGTTTTATAAGGCAATGATTTTCCTATTTCATTTTTTTTCTTCTCATTTTTAGTGTCCTGTACTTCACTTTTATATTGTGAAATACGAACAAATATGCACGAAATTTGAATGTTAACGTAGTGGAATAATAACAATGGTGTGGAACAGGCAATGTATGTAAAATTATAATATCGAACATTTATTTTGTTAAATTTATACGTGAAATTGGAAAAGGGATGTGTTGAAAATATTAGGTACGGTTCAAATCTCCTTGAGACGGTAATGTCCAGCCTTGTCGAACACGTACAAATATACAGCCATGTATATTATGAAAATTCAACAGTAAATTTACACAGTATTTGTCAATCAAAATATTTCTTCTTCTATATAAATATATAAAAGTTGGAATGTGAGTGTGTGTGTGTGTATGTGTATGTGTGTTTTGTCTGTCTGTGTGTGTGTGTAGTTTGGTAAAACTGAAGGAACACGTACCGTAAGATACCTATTAAAGGATCATCCCGTTCTTTTGCGACAGCCGGACAACGGACGCCCGTTCTCACGGTTTTGTTTGTTATCTTTACGTGATGTGGTCAGTCTGCCCTCCCCTCATAACTCAGGAAACTCCCTTTCACAAAAAGCGGAAAAGAAGACAAAAAAGAGGACCTCATATTTGCCTCGTCCACACAATACGTCAAAAGGACATATTACAATGGACATCGGACGGGAAGGTGTCCTCTTCAAACACTCTCAACAAAAGCCCTGCACCGGACCTCAATATCTTCTGTTCCCCTGAGTTCCGGAAAACGACCCTAGAAAAGCATAACGAAAATTTACATATAGTCTCCCTCGATTGGTTTTATTGAGGTTTCATATTTTTCCTTAAGGGAAGGACAGTCTTACTGGGATCTTCGCATTGTTATCTTTGGGATATTTAGAGGGAATGAGGTCAATAGATCGCCAACCGTAAAATCTGTGCGGCCGTTCGAGAGGTTTTGTGAAGGATGGTGAAGAAAAAGACGTCAAGCGATTGTTATTTTAACTGCAAAAACGAAACTGATGGGTCATTCATGAGTCCCCTTCCAGGAATGTTGAAACCCAAAATGTCCTGATATTTGCTAAATGACGTCATTCCCCTATTTTTTAAAGAACATTTTGATTCAATTGTCAATTACGTTTATAAATAACAAGACAAGTAACACAAAGAATGATTAAAATTATACGATATTACTGTTTAATCAGTAAAGAAATTTTGGTCCCCAAGGTCACAGGCCCTTTGGAGTTTACACTTTTTGTTCCAATTAGATACAAAGCTTCATTATGGAAAGTGATGAACCTTATGACCTGAAAATGGATTAAATGTTCTTTCTAGAAACCAGTACAGGAATATTTTTTTAACGCTCGCATGCAGTGGAGAACCCATAAAGTTTATGATTTTCGAAAGTTGGTCAATAAATGAAACTGTCTCATGGGCCGACGTTTCTTTGTATTTGTACAACATCTTTGAGGTTACATTAACTCAGAGTACACATGATGGTACAATTTTGTCCATATGTAGATTCCAGAGTAAATAAAATTTGATAATATACAAACACTGTGTATGTCGGAACTCAGTTACTAATGAAACCCATGAATAAAATTTAATAATAATGCAGATAGGTAAATCGTAGTAGGTAATGGGCTTAATGAATAATAAGGTATCTTAGTAGTGGAGCAGGAAAATGATGAGATCTTCACTGCTTAGCTGTCTTTGCAGTAGATATTGCACAAGCTAGGACACATCACAAAGGCACAATCAGCTAGGATCACAATTGGCACAATTTTCATGATATTGTGTATACTGAGCTTAAATACAACAATCCAAATTTATATAGATGGTTATTATGGAGTTCCTAAAGCGGTAGAGATGAGCGCCTATCGTAGGATGCGCATTTGCGGGGAGATGAGGCCCTCATCTCCAATATGACAAATTTATTTCACCTAAACATAAGACGCTTTATCCCTTACCAACCTATCTCATATCTTCCTCCCTATCGCAAAGTAACCTTACACACCGATAACAGAGATGTTCATTTCTTGTTGGTATTCATGATTCATGAAAGTTACATTCATTTTCTAGTTCATAATTTTCAAAATCTGCAATTGCAGATCCTTTGTGAATAAGAAAAGAACTGGGAAACTTGGAAATGCTGGAAACTAAACACACGGGATAGGCGGGAAAACCCCTTGGTGGTTTGGCGTTACTTGAAGATACGTAGCGTTCCTTCAAGATAAAACACTAATTCGACCCTCTTGACTTTATCAAGTTAGCATACGCTGTGGCTCGTCCCAGATGATAAAATCCCCAAACACCTTATCTCAATGGACATCGTTTAGGAACTCTCAATTGAAGTTACTTAAATAATACTGGTAGGTAGACACGAAGTAGTACCACAAGAACTTGTTTGTCTGATAACGTCGATATAAGAGGAGGTGGTTGTTGTTGTTACAATTTTATGTCTGACTAGTTGGCACGTATATGGAAGGATTCGAAGTGGTGTATGAATGGAACATAGACCAAAAATGCGTGGAACATAGTATAGTGACTAGGTACCTTTTTCTTTGGAGGAAAGATGATCAGTGGGGGAGGGGATTGCAATTGACACTGACTCTTGAACTTATTTGACACTTATCAACTTGACTAATCAAATAACATTTATGAACTACCACATTCAATTTTTAATTTAAAAACAACTGCATAAAAATTCTAAATTAGGAAATTTAAAAATTATCATAAAAAATAATATGAGTTGAAGATTTTAGAGAGTGGGTTCCATCCTGATTAGATTGTTGTAAGTTTGACTTAGGTTTCTGGTGCCTCTCCTAAAGTTGCATAAGTTGGTTTTTTGAACATAGTAAATTGATACTTCCATTTGATAGTCTCTTATCCAAATTTACTTTTGAATAAGGTATTTGAGCCCCTTCAAAATAAAATTTATGACGTACAAAAACAACGAAAATTCGGCCTAGAAGACAGTTTCAACTTCTTGTCTCTAAAAATGGTAGAGCATATTAACTTAGTTTAACCAATTTTGATTACTGCGCCAAGGATGTTCAAAAACCATTCAGACCTCGTTTCCAATAAACGGTGGCTATGATAGGTACCCACAATGATCCGGTAATCTCAAGTTGGACTGAACTCGATAGAATATTGAAGCAGATGAGTCAATTTTTTATATTTATTAAATTCAGACAAAATTTACTACCTTATGCATTGACACCCCATTCACAATTCATCCGAACGAGATAAAACTACGAAATGAAAGTTTTGAAGGGTTTGAGATTCGCTTTTCCCCCATGAACTGAGGAAAGCATTCTGTGGTATATTTCCAACCTCTATATCGCGGGGCATTACTCCAATTGACGACAAAGGCGTTTAGCGATGCAGGGATTTTGTATTCACACTGAAAACTGTGAGGATCATCATTTGATCACGGAAGCGCAGCCGATTCGATCCCTCGCACTGGGAAATTACTCATTGAGGGGCAGCGAGGAACGCTTACCTGGAACGGAATGATACTTTCCATCATGACATGTTTTCTAAGTAGATCGCAATACTACCATTTGACTCTTTCACGTGAAAGGGAAGGTGTTCCAACGGGTGAATATATGTACAGGTGGGTGACTACCTGCATGGTAGCCTAGACCCCTTTGGGTTTCTAGAATCATATAATATTTTTTATTTAATTTGAATTTATATACACATTTTACCCACAGCAGAAGGTTTGTATTTCTTGAATCGTCCACCGGAGTTCTTGAAACGTTAACCAATTATTTTTCGGTTTACTATTTTCAACAATGAACCTTATAATATACCAAGAAAAGAAATTTTCACCCCCATCAGGCTATGTCTCAAAATCATTATGTCACAAAGGCTTATGTCTCCAAATCCCATGAATCCAAAAAAAATTTCAAAGAAAAGCCGTGGATAAAATTAGATCAGGCACTTCAATTCCGATCATTGAGGCCAACCATGTCCAGAATAAAACTAAGGGGACAGATGTGTGACGAGGTCGCAATGAACATTTAGGGACACGCAGCACAACTCGAAAACTACAACATTTTAGTCAAATATGGGCATTCTCCATCTAATAATGCAGTTTTCGCACTTATTTATGAATCTGGAGGTGGTCGCGATCGACATTACTTAAAATACTTCAACTTTGACACCCCACATGCCTTATTGTCAAAAAATCGATTTTTCAGCATTTTCGGGCCGCTAAATTGTAAATTTGAACCTAAAAATCTGGAGCTATAGGGCAAGCCAATGAACTCGACTGCCTTTCGCCAATACGGATCGACTGCGTTGGAACGAACATTTTACGTTGTATTTCAAGGGAGTTATTGTTTGGGATTACACCCTATAAATGTATAATTTATTTATTATACATAATAAGACTGCTTGTGTTGTCAGGGAGTTTATGGTTGAAGATAAATTGAAGGTAGAGAAGGTAGCATTTAGAATTATGTTGATTGTTTTAATTTTTGTTTTTGTTGTTATTATTAGATTAATACGTGTTGATTTGACCCATTGTTATTGGATTTAATTGCTATAGTTCACTTTGCAGAGTAGAATTAGGAAAGGAGAGGGAGTTGGGGAGTTGAAGTAGGGTGTGGGTTGTTTTGTAGGATTAGGTACAACTGTTAGCGTGTTTTTTATGTTTTGAGGATTTTAGATGTGAGAAGCAAAAAAAATGGGGTTAGGGGGTTGATTTCGAATTCTGCATGTGTTTGTGGTCCACCTATTCATACTATTCTATTGATAAAATACAAAGCCCTAGAAATGGGGCATAGTTTTCTCCAAATGCCCTCACAAAAACAAAAACGCGACCACTCTTTATCTTCCTACTTCAATAAGATGTTCATTAGGTACCTAGAGAAAATCTTAAATCAAAAACTAAACTTTTTGAGGACAAATAAATGAGTTTAAAATGCAATGATATCAGGAACTGTTTGCTCTTAGTATTTCGCACAAGGTGTGTTCATGAACAGCTGAATGTGATGGGAGGCGTTGTGACCATTGTCTTCCTCTGAATTGAGTTCAAGTGACACATCGGGCAATGTGCTAAAAACGGGACGTTATGGATTAGGAGCGTTAAATGAGAGAATAGAAACCGCGCGATGTCCCCGCTCGATTAGGTTTCCCCACATGCAGATGACGAAACTCGAACCTCCCTTCCATCTCTCTTTCTCTCAAAAACTCCGAGGAAAAAGGGAGGAGACGGCGGGACTGGGGACTTTTAAACAACAAAAACCCCTCGTGGACGATAGCAGACAAAAATCCGACGGATTTATTGTCGCAAAACCGGGGAAAAGACCCATAAAACGGGCCGGAACCTCCCTTTCGAAATGATCGGGGGCGAAACAAAGGCGAGGAACCTTTGACCCGAGGGGTCATTTGTTACCGCGGTCGCTGACCAACAGATGGGGCGAGGAACGCGGTCTTTTTGAGAGGAATCGCGACTTTTGGCGGATGCGAGGGGGGCTGGATTGATTTCAACGCCGTCGAGCTATTAGGAAGTGTAACATCTGTCATTTCGGTGGTTTTTAGGGTGTCGTTGTGTTTGGTTTGGTGGACTTTCGTTTTATTGGGAATAACGTCCGAACGTTCGTTATAAGGGGAGACATCATTCAGGGAATGCAAAACTCTGGTGGATCACAAAATGCTGATTTCTAACCAAAATACTACGGCGTAGTTTTATAACCTTAGTTACAGTCTGTGCTCCAGGTATTATAATTTAGAGTTTTTCTGACATGGCCATTTGAAAGGGTATCATTTTAAAAATGGATTAATCGTTCCAAAATAAAGTACTGAGGAGTATTGTGAATGCTCCGTGGTACGTTCGTAATGATGACCTCCACAAAGATCTCAAAATGGAGAGAATCAGCGATGTTACAAAAAGATATGCCAGAAACTATGAAAAGAGGCTACTCGCACATACCAATCCTGAAGCTATCCATATTCTCGACAACTCCAAAAAAAAAAAAAAAAAAATTAATGGAATATTTTTATATACAATAAATTTCAGATAAATAGAATAATTATCAGCACGCACAAAAGCGTGCAGTCCTTATTCAAATTTCAATGATATCTAACTGTAAGCTAAACTTGCAATGTTAGGTAGTCAGTTGTCCGTGTGTCGTAGAGTTGCGAATTAACCAATTCTAACAACCTCAGTTTGTTATTATTTATTTCTGAATTTAAATTATTAATCACACAGGAGTTTCATGTTTGTTGAATGAATAAAAGTTAGTCTCGCTAGAAAAAATACTGAAGAGTCCAGTTCTTTGTAGATAGAGAAAAATAGATTAGATGTTCATAGTCGTACAAATAGTTAGGTACGGAGAAAAACATCATAGACTTATTGTGATTTGCATAGAAATCACAATACCCTGAATGAAACATTGCTATAGAAATCCAGAGGAAATCTCTCCATACCACATGGTTGCTCCTGAACACGAATGCCAAGTGGGATAGTTCGGTTTTGGAGCCTAGAATTGGTTTCACCCACGGAGGTAGAGTTACCATAGCAGGCAGGTGGTGTCCATGTAAAATTGCACAGGCACTCTGCATGACGATGTTCCAGCAGATTTCGCCATGCCCAACCACCTGATCCTCCCC
Source organism: Adelphocoris suturalis (assembly GCA_030762985.1). Taxonomy (NCBI): domain Eukaryota; kingdom Metazoa; phylum Arthropoda; class Insecta; order Hemiptera; family Miridae; genus Adelphocoris; species Adelphocoris suturalis. Next base: position 58,149,271 of record CM061048.1, read on the forward strand.
CAGTCCTCTTAGTTCCGTTGGTGTCCGGGTAATATAGAAGGCACCAGTTGCATTACAAAAACCCTTGTCCAATATAGGTTCCAGTTCGTACAGCAGAGACCTTCTTGCTGATCCGCAAACTGCAGACACATATTCAATATGTAACTGTACCACTGCATTGAAAATCCTTAGGAGGACATCCTTCTGAGTGCCTTAACTATGACTAGAAAAAGCCTTGAGAATCTGTTCATCCTGCATAGCAGCATGGCGCGAATACTCAATAGCTGGCGGTCAAGTTCAAATGAAAGAGTGTGAGAGGAGAAATGTAACTATCGTAACTCCTCTAATTGTGAGTGGATAATTCACATGCGCTTTGCGCTCTCTACAAATATAGATATACTTAGGTAGTTTTTGCAGGTTAAAAACTAAAATGTTGATCCCTGTTATTCTATCACGTTGCAATCAGCCACTCATACTCATCAGATTTTCATTTCATATCCCGAAGCAGCTTAGGTAAACTCTGTGGTGACATGGCTTACATGTATGGAATGCTACTCTGTAGCTTAATGTAGCCTAATTATAATTAGGACCACTTTTACCGTTTGAGTTAATCAAACGTTAGAGCGATTTTTCCAAACGCCCGTCGTTGGTTAAATCATCCGTCAAAACTTGACGATTCGATTACTGAAGCTGATTAACTACTACCCGACCCTCGATGAATTAAGAGGTTAACGGATGATTATCATTAAGTTGTCAGTGTACGGTGCCTTCATTTTCCACTTCTCAATCACCAAAAATATAATATTTAATGATTTTTAACATTTAAGTCAAAAATTGTTTAAAAAAAATAACATCAAGTAGTCAATCCCTTAGTAAAAACTCGTAAACGAGTTCCACTATCTGCTTTACAAGCAGATACCATGTTACATGGATATGTCTTTGATTGGGGATTTCATAACGGTTGTCCTCGAGAGTTGTAAACAAATCCTTTAACTTTAAACAAATCCCTGGGCCGCATCCCGACTAATTCCAACAAAACAACGGTTTACTTATAGAAATGTTGAAAATAACTGTGGAGAGAAGCCACTACAATGAGTTGTTGTTAACAGTCGACTGTTGTCAAGAGGATGAAAATGTTTCCCATGGAGTGGAGTAAATGATGCTATTGCTTTACGTTAAGAATATTGTAACCGGCTTATTAAAATTGTTTATAGTCCAATCAACTTAGTTTAGGAATGTAGCCAGGTACGTAAGGTAATTTAATTTATCACATAAATCAAGCGCTTTCCAACGAGTGGCGAACGATTTCTGTGCGATGAAAACTGCGGAAGTTCCATTCCCCTAGCAACGGCTGGGTCGTACGTGAAAAACACTGAAATTGTGACACAAATTCTGCGTTACGGAAATTTTTGGTTGACCCCCCAGAGCAAAGACATATCCATGTCAAAACGGCAACAAGTAACTAGAGAGATAGAATGTCCACTCACATAACGTCCGCCCCCATTTACAAGTTTCTAGGTGATGGGATCGTTTTCAATAAAACGCAACATTTCTCATTTCCCGTACACAAACGCGTTTCGCATTAATATCAAAGAAGAATGAAACGCCAGGAATATAATACGTTAGGCAATTGAACAAGTAGAGAAGAAATAAGACATCACTAAGCTCTTATGGGCGGCTCAACAACTGGTTTTGTTTGCTCATTTTGAATTTGATTCAAGTTACAACGACCTCGAGTCATAAGGAAAAGAATGGAAAAGAATAATTCTATAGAGCCAGTTGAAAACCGTTGTTGAAAAAGTGCTTTGACTCATCCAGCATAGATTAGTCACTTACTGCCTTCGTAGGTACGTAGCGTAACCGATTTACACGTTTCCTAATAAGAAGTAGAGATTTGTATGTATTTACTTCTAATCTGACGAGATTTCCATAGTTTTCTGTCAACCCTACCATCAACTAGTATCGTCCTTAATATGAATTTTTCGGAATGTAGGTATGATACTCTCCAGTACCGGAAGATATATCGTTTAGGCCTCCAAAAGAGTAGAAAGATAAATATGTTTAATTTCATTTCACTTCACGGGTTCTTTTTTCGAGCGTAGGTACCTAGAGGTAATCTCTCATAACTGTATATTCAAAAGTAATGTAATTCTCTTAAACTTCAGTGTTTCAACTTGGAAAAAATCAACTCCTAATCGCGATAAGAACTTGATGAAAAACCACTGTTGAAGTTGTTAAGGTTATGAGCTCCTGGGTGCCACTTTTCTGTCCAATATGGACGAATGTGAAACATTCCGTCGTTAACTTCACCAAACCATAACCAGCCACGAGTGTGATTACTTTGACGTCTGAATTTACGTGGTGAAAGATAATTCCTTAACGCCGCTCATAATCGCCGGTCTCCCGGTAACGTTTGGTTAAGTTGACGGGATAGGTCAGATTGGCGAAACTGTCCTACCTATAAGCTCGTCAAGTGAAACGAACAATTATTTTATTTATATTACTAACAAGAGGAACAAAAAAAATTCCTCCGTCAACTCTCTAGAGGTAGAATGGCAAAGCGAATGCTGCAACCTCAGAGCGTTTATGAATAAACAAAAAAAAACTGTCTAGTACCATTGCAGATATGATTAATAACAATGGAAACTGGGGGAAGGGGAGAAGGATCATATACCTACATTAAATTAGCAATAACAGTAACAATCAATGGATAATTTAAAGAAAAATGGAAGATATAACATCACATTTTTTACCCAAATATCAGTATTTGTTCAACAGTATTCAACTTGGTTATTGATAACAACAAGGGGCTCCAAAATTTAGAGAACACAATAAAACAACAAAGCTTAAAACAATATTCCCAGAAGGAAATGGTCAGAAAGAATTAAATAAATATATTGAAACGATGAAAATGTACAGGAGATTTAACTGGAAGTTTCACACTTTGGGAACAATATGGCAACAACAAAAATGATTAGGCAGAAACAATCATATGTCACAATAAAGAAGTGCCCAAGACATCCTATATGGAAGGCACCACTATGGATTAGCAGTCACTGAATCCATCCTAGCTACTCCATTACACATAGAAAAGGTGGTTTATTTGAGGAACAGCCTTTCCTGTCTCCGTCTATACTCCAAGGAACACCTCGCCTTTTGCGAAGTGAAGGTATTTGTGAGTAGCGATGACTATTGCGTTAGAAGAAAGAATTACAACTAGACCAGGCATCAAAACCCGCTAGACGCCAGCAAAAACCAACAAGGCAATCATCTCGCACAGGTGCGGCAATCAGGGAGTATGACTGTCTCATTCGAGCTCATTAGGTCCGCGGGAGTTGGGGTCCCATTTCATCCTAAAGACTCCGGACCTGACTTCCGGGTACGAGGCGCTATAAAACGCGGCACGGAAACCCCAGGGCTGGCACGCATGGACACCGGCTCCTCCGATCGGCCCTGTGGCAGTTTGGTCGATAAACGCGAGGGGCAGCTGAAGGGGAAGCGACCGTCCCTATTTCCGATTAAGGTCGGATCGTTTTGAAGGGAAGTGAAAAGAAAAAATGGAAATAAAAGAAAAGAAAGAAATGCCCTTCGCCGTCACCCCTCATTGAGTAATTACTATGGGGAGGGATCAATGATCGAACGGCTCGCGAACCGCACACGGTCTCATCGGTATCGGGGGATAATCCTTGACAGTTGTCGATATGAATCGAAGACTCCGCATCGGTGAGCTGCCATGACGAATGAGGTTATCAACCCCGTATAAAACACGTACATCAATTTCCATTCTAGCATACAGAAATATATACAAGCTATTATGGATTATAAATATTCAATATAAACCTTCGTAATCGACCCAAAAAAAAAAGTCATGCAGCATGATCATATGAGCGAATTTTCATAAACTATCCATCGTACTATAGTATGTTAAATTGCATTGAAATTGGAGCAATTTTAGTTGACAGAAATGGTTAAAAACCAATTTTATGGCAAAAAACTTATTCTAAATAAAATTCCACTAATTCAAAAGGGATTTTTGATTTTTAAAATTTTTTGCAGTTTTTTGACATTTAAGTACGTTTTTCATCATAATTTTGAGCAACACTGCTTAATGTCCTAGTTAAACGTTGAAAATTAAGTTTTGACTAAAATTCTGCAAAAAAATAGAAATTTAACGATTTTTGGCCGTTTTAGCCATTTTTAGTGATTTTTTGTGTACATTTTTCGAAATTTGACCAATTCAATGTGCTCAAAAATTGTCCAACGAACTCATCCTTTCTTTTGAAATGCTTGATTTTTTGGAGAAAGAACTAAGTTTTTATCTCAATTCTAAGGAGAGTTATCATCTGGAATGACACATACATAAATAAATAAATAAATAAATAAATAAATAAATAAATAAATAAATAAATAAATAAATAAATAAATAAATAAATAAATAAATAAATTTATATATAAATAAATAAATAAATAAATATATATATATATATATATATATAAAAGCGTTAAAATCCAGGAATCATTTCAGAATGCCTCAAAACAGATTTCGATGAAGAAAATTTTTGAAAATTTTTATTTTAAAATTTTTGGAGCCATTGCAATAGCTTTATTTTCTAAGAAAATTCGCTAAAAAAGAAACTTCGAGCCGTATGAGATCGTATGAGCGAGTTTTCTTAAATTATCCATTGTATTATAATTTTGGTTTATTATTTTCAATAATGAACCTTTGTGATTGACCATATAAAAAAAGTATACTAAAAGTAACGCTGTATGTTGAATAGTTCGCTTTCCTTGGCCTTGAACATCGAAAAAAACCTTCAAATTTCTAAGCGAGAGAAGATAGAGAAATCACGCGATGCAAGAGGATCTACGAATCAAACGATCAAGCTTTTAACTTCATCAAAGATCGCTAGATAGTAATACTGGAATTCATGAAAATTGTCTTGTAAATATCAGCTATTATAATGCCAATATTGGAATTACCAGGTGATATAGTTCCAATAAAATTTATTATCGTTGCGAAATCGAGTTTATCAACTACTGTCCGTGCGATGTACCTACTAGTGAAGTATTGGTACCTAAATGCAAAATTTCATCTCTTAATTGCTCCCAAGTCTACCTATAGGTAGCGTAAGTATTGTTTTCACTTTCGAGTTATTTAAAAGTTGCGGTCTCCACTAAAATCAAACGGCTGTTTTTTTTACAGTGTTAAAATTTCCACTCGCGTTTTACGTTTTAGACTATTCTGAACAACTTTCGTTCCGTGACCATTCTCACTCTATCTCTGAGTGTGTATCTGTGGGTATGTTTGCAAATCCTTGTAACAAGCTTAATTTCCACAATAGCCAACCGGTTCTTACGAAATCCTCATGGTATGTGCGGGTTAGGGTGAAAATGGTTCCCTATGAGATACATATATATACGGACACACACATACATACATTTTCATGAAACGTATAGATATACTTTCAGGTTGAACAAAATACCCATCCTAGCAAGTTTCAGAAATTATTTTTCAGGGTGATTGCAAGACTTTCCCTTGACCATTTGGATTAAGTACGGAAATTAAAAAAAAAGAGGGGAAAAATAGAAAAGACCTAATTTACCAATTTGTTTTCATAACAAAAGGGGATATTAGAGGTTTCTTCTGGAGACTCCTGGAGCTTTGTTCTTTCTGGAACGGCCCGCCAAATTTACTGGATTAAATTACCGAGTAATAATTCCACCTCATAATTTAACACTTTCTGCTTCCATGGGGCGAATTCGGTACAAAGGATTAGGTCCCACATCACCAAGTTTGATATCAATTAACTGTAGAATTCATGCAGCAATCATAAATCCTCAGTTGTTCGAAGTTGGCTTATCCCCAATTGCTGCGTTAAAATATCGAGAACAGCGCGTTCAACTCTGCAGTAGGTCACGGGGTATTTACTCTTTTTCGTTTGAGAGTATAATGTTTGCTTAGAAATAACTTACTTCAGTACCGGATACAGCGTCAGTACCATGCCCCTCCAAGTTTCGCTCATAAGAGCGCTTCATCAAGAATTTAGCACCCTGATTGAGCTCATGAAATAACTTTAATCTTCATCATCCCCACTTTTCCGATTTTGTCATGACTGATGGCATAGCCACACAATCTGCAGGGTTCCTCTTGCAAGAAAATAGGTTTAAGGAATAGTTAGGGCTTGCGGGAATGTGACGTCAATTTATCCTAATAATTTCAGATCTGGGAGTACATGGAGCGTAGCTAATGTTATTCATTTGCCCTTAATTGGAGCTTAACCGGCTTTTGATGGGTTTCGAGAGAATGTGGGTTTTTCTCCGTAACACCAAAGCAGTTTTCCCTTCCGTTATTAATTCCAAATAATCTGTTTACCAAGCTAATGATCCCATTGTCCAAGACTCATCGTTATAGCTGTGTGAGAGACCGGTTCTTTCGCACGGAAAGAGGATTGGACGGATTTTGGTGTCATAGAGATCATATATTTTGTGGTTTCTGAATGAAAGTCTTAGGTGTGGTGCGATTCAATATTCAGTTTCAAGCGTTGGCTATTGGAACAGGTGGGATATTGGTATAAAGAGGACTAGTTCACTGCTTCTTAGGAACAAAAGCAACTGAACGTACTTATCTATTTAAGTTTCACGAGTGGGCCCATTGAACACAAAGGAAGCTGCGGTAAACCCAAAGTTATTAATGAACTATAAATTAATAATCCTTGCGGATGAATCCATGAACCCAGGAGACATTCTCATATTTGGTTTCCGCATTCGTCTTCATAGTAATCCTGCCTGATTACTACCAAATCATTATATTATACATACCTCAAGGATTATTTATAGTTCATTAATAACTTTGAGCTTACCTCAGCTTCATTTATTTTCGGAGCGGTTAAGGCATCGCAAGATTTTAGCATAAATTGATTGATCTTTCCAACGACTGTCGAACGATTTTTGAAAGATGAAAAATGGCAAAGATACAGTTCCGTAGCAACGATTTAGTTGAAAGCAAGGATCGTCAAACACAGTTTTGTAAAGCTTTTCTATAACGATTTTTCAGTTTTAGAGCCAAAGTAAAGACATGAAAAGGACGAAACGTATTTTACGCAAGAAAAAGAAAAAAAAACCTACATTTATACTCCCTGAGAACCGACAATAATGACAGGCGGGGCGCCGTTTTGGGGGTATGTTGGAATCTGAAGTATTCGAAACATCTAATAGGGTCTGTGCTAGGCTCGGAAAATTGATTTATTATTATTATTGATATGGTTTAGTCTCTTGACCGCTAGGTGATAATTAGCACAGTTGTTTGATCTTGAGAGCCGTTCAGGATAATAAAATTCAGGATAATAAAAAAGCCAACGTTTCGATGTATTTATACATCATCATCCGGGCTAAAACAAGATGAGATTCCAAAAGTCTATTAATTGAACAGCTGTTGTTTGACATGTGACATTATGACAAATAGAAAAATTAATAATAAATATATATATTCATAGTATTACATACCTTGTAAAATTAAGGCAGGTTTCTTCAAAGCCATTTCGTAGTTTATAGCACATACAGTATGTATATTCATATCATGGACATACATTGACTAGTGAAAAACGTGAAAAATAACCCAAATTCTTAAAGTAATGTACACGTTAGTTACGTACTAGCTGTTACTGTCCTTTGGAGGAATTCTAAGATGGAGATATATTATTAATATTACTGGTGACGAAAAAGCACCCCTCCCGCCTGGTCGGGACCCCCCTGCTATCCAATGAGACGTCACCAGTGCAAACTTTGAAAATCATAGAAAGAAAACTATTCAACCTATGAGAGTGCGGATGGCATCAAATCTCTTAGAATGGAATCTATTTTTATATAATAATGTAAAATAGATATGTGGGTAACGCTCATTAGGAGAGGAAATCCCTCCCACACTTTTTCCCTGAAGGTCTGATTACTGTAAACGCTTGACCCACTGTTCTGCATGGGCTACCTACCTCTCCCAGCTAAATATTCGTGTGGTTTTGTACACATCCCCCTTCCAAAATCTTAACTTCGCTATTTCAGGAACCGTAGCTGTCAAAACTGAGTCGATCAACAGTTGGGATGCGTTGCCAGAGTTGTGGGGTGTCTGTTTACTTTTTCCCCCCAACTAAAACTCGATCGGTTGGGCAGATGGATAGCGGATTTTTTGTGGGGGTAGTCAAGGATTTCAAGGGGAGGAAGTGAAAGAATGACCCGAAAAAAAGACACCTTTTCCGGAAACACATATATTATGGTGTTATTTCACTCTTACAATACAAAGATTCATTCTTTGAGCCCGAAGGCAATAAATTAAATTAACAGTGAGGTGGTTTTTATCTGTTTTCTATTAAAACCTCGTCATTTAAACTAAAAGCGTTTTGGATTTCGGCGCTTTTTGAATTTCATGTAATTCTATAAATTTGATCACATATTCTGCGCACAATAGGATAGCATGCAATAAACAAATCACGCAAATTTACTCCCCTCTACAATCATGCAACTTGTCGCTAAATTAATTCACAATGAAGTTCTAGATAATTAAGAAATGCAGTTGTAGAAAAGCGGATTACTCCAATGACTTAAAATACAACGTGTGGAAATACCAAGGTCTTTTTGACATTTTATGTCTTTGCTCTGGCACATAACTCGAAAACCGTTACCAAATAATTTTGATGATTTCCGCTTACAACCAAGTCGTTGCTAGGGAAATGGTACTTCGTCGTTTTTCATCCCACAAAATTCGTTGACCATTCGTTCGAAAGCTCTCAATTTATCCAACCATAATACGTTAACTAATGCGAAGTGGGTGGCCAACAAGCTGAGTTATGAGCATGGTTATATAAATAATTATTGTTTACACACAGGTGATCATTCTCAATAATTGATATTGTGATCATTATTGCAACTGCTTGTTAATTTCTGATGATTTCATTGGGCTGGTGTTTCGATGATTTGATTCATAGCAGGTGATCCGAATATTGCGAGAACGGTTTGATTTGTGAAGTGGTGGTTAAATAATTTTAATAGGTAATTTCTATACTTTACACTCTAGGAAGCTGTAATTTCGTATGTAGCCTCTTTAGGACATTTACTTGACGATGCCCAGGGTCCGGATCAGATGAGTGGCTCTTAAAGCTAATTTCTATGCTTTAAACTCCAGAAGATGTAATTTTGTATGTAGTCTCTTTAGGACATTTACTTGACGATGCCCAGGGTCCTGATCAGATGAGTGGCTCTTAAAACTAATTTCTATGCTTTAAACTCTAGGAAGCTGTAATTTCGTATGTAGCCTCTTTAGGACATTTACTTGATGATGCCCAGGGTCCGGATCAGATGAGTGGCTCTTAAAGCTAATTTCTATGCTTTACACTCTAGGAAGCTGTAATTTCGTATGTAGCCTCTTTAGGACATTTACTTGACGATGCCCAGGGTCTGGATCAGCTGAGTGGCTCTTAAAGCTTGCATACGAGTCTGCAACACAAACTCGTACGAGTCTTCAACTAAAGACATAAAATGTCCCAATGTGTTGCAGACTCGTATGCAAGCGTTTCTTTATGTCTTTACTTTGACACATAAACGAAAAAAGCGTAAAAAAAAGCGTTACGTTTGGTTTTGCTTGCAGATGCCTAATGAAGTTTCTATTGATTTTTACGTACAACCAATACGCTACAAGCGAAATGTAACTCCCTTTGTTTATTAAGTTAGCTCTGATTAAACTAATTTGCTTCCTGAAAGAGTTACGAAGACCAAACGAATGTGACGAATATGATGAAATTACATCGTGTAAAGTTAACTAGACCAGCAGAGTTTGCTCTGCTGAATCGTGATTCTAAAGTGTGTCCTATTCACACTTCTCTACTGACATTTAAAAGCTCAAAGCCTCTCTGAGGAAATTAATATTGGTAGGTACAATTTGAGGAACCATCTACTTCAGCTGAATGACTTCTGTAGCTAATTTATTTTCTATCCTATCCTACTTTACTTATATTTGAAATGGAGCTTTTCTAATGGCAGCGATATTCCATACTTTATTGGATCCTGTAAAACTATCCAGATCAGCAGTTAGATCAGGCGACCCCTGTGGCCGAGTGGTTGCCAGAAGCTGCTCAAAAGCAGGGTATACTGGGTTTGATTTCAGGGCAGGTAACGAAATTTACCAGGTCTGGGGTCTATACACTATTAAGCGCAAGATCGAGTTTATGGTTTGATAGTTACAAATTAAGATACCCTATTATGAGTTAACTCAAAGGAAAAGAATTATTTATTTATTCATTCATTCATTTAGATCCAAAGCTAATTTCTTTCCCATTAAACTACGCTGCAGGTATTTGAAATTGAGCGTCTCTGATGCACGGAAAATATAGTGAAATGAGTGGTACTATACAGATCAGTAGGCACAGATAGCTCTGAACCTAATTTCTTTTCTATTTGAACTTCGCTTTCAGGTTTTCGAAATGGAGCCTCTCTGAGGTAGTGATACATAATCAGTGTGTGTGGATCTACCCAAAACAGCTTGGAGAGCTCTGTATCCAACTTCTTTCCCATCCTATCTTACGATGCTGACATTTGAAATGGAGCGACTCTGATATAAGGGAGATGCAGTTACAATATGTAGGGCTCCCAAAATCAGCTGAGTGAGTAAGCTCTGAAAATAACTGTCTTTCTATTCAAACAACTTTACAGTCATTTGAAACTATTAGGAAAAAGGAAAAAATGAAATATAAAACAAAACAGCAGCCATTTAATAAACAATTAAAGGAAACATACTTGACCTACAAAAACAAACTAATAACTCTGGTGAGAATTACGAGAGAAAACTATTACCTTAACGAATTGGAAAAAAATAAACGCAACCCAAGGAAAGTATGGCAAACCATCAATAATATATCGCAGTATAGCAAAATAAATAATAGAACAATATTTCCCTTACAATGGATTGAAGGCCAAAATAGGGACGAAAAAAGTGTGGCGAATGAGTTGAATGAGTATTTTTCAAGCATAGGGAATACGCTGGCTGAGAAGTGCGAACTGCCACTAAATGATTTGGATCCCTTACATTACATGAGATCCGATGTCTCGTCATCCGTGTTTCTCGAGCCTATATCTGAAGACGAAACCATCCGCATTATGAAAAGCTTGAAGGGGGGGTCATCGGGGGTGGATGGTCTATCGGGGCACCTGCTGAAATCATGCATTCAACATGTATCTCCTATGACTTTCATTTTTAACTTGAGTATTTCTGCAGGAGTATACCCAGAAAGGTTTAAGAAGGCCAAAGTAATACCTCTTTACAAAAGTGGGTGTAAAACTGATCCTTCCAACTTTCGCCCAATCTCCATTATGTCGTGTTTTGCTAAGATTTTGGACAAAATTATTAATATGAGGCTGACAAAATACATGAGAGGTTTTGGCACAATAATAAGTATGCAATTCGGGTTTCAAAAAAAAAAAATAAAAATATCGAGAACGCATTAACCAAGTTCACAAACGAGGTATACGCACATTTGGAGAAGTGTAAAAGGGTGTTAACGTACTACCTCGATGTTATAAAGGCTTTCGATTGTGTCAATGAGGATTTGCTTTTGAAAAAATTACACAACATCGGAATTAGAGGGTTAGTGTACAACTGGTTCGAAAGTTACCTGAAAGACAGAAGTCAAGTAGTAGCATTAGACAATGTATGGAGCGATTCATCGACCGTTGGTGAATATGGCATTGCGCAGTGAACGGCACTAGGTCCGAGTCTCTTCATTCTTTACATGAATGATATAGTTAATTTGAATTTATCATCGAGCTTATATTTATTTGCAGATGATATCGATCTAATTGTTGATGAGAATACGTGGGATGAAGCGAAAAGCACCCTGGAGGTTGATCTTATGAATATTAAATTGTGGATGGGCTTGAATAAATTAAATTTAAATGCAAAAAAAATGTAATGTACTACCCATAGTTTTGACCGAGAAACAATGGCCAGATACTTCGGAAATACGTATTCGTACCAAAAGTAGTAGTAAAGATAAATGCTCATGCACTTGTGATCATCTAAATTTAGTAAAGAATGTAAGATATTTGGGGGTTCATATGGATTATAAGTTTAAGTGGGATGAACATATTAAATTTCTCTGCAATAAAATAAGAAAAATAGCATTTATCGTGAGAAAGATTAAACTCTTGGGTGATCAAGTAAAAAAAAAACCGTTTATTACGCCTTAGTGCAATCTTTATTACAGTTCGCCATTATAATGTGGGGGGGGGGGGGGGTACCTTCGGTACTGTGCTGGACCCACTTTTCATCTTACAAAAAAAGTATTAAAGGTTGGGTTTCACCGACATATGAGGCATTCAACTCTTGCCTTGTTCAAAGAATTGAATATAATGAGCGTCCACCAGCTCTGTACCTTTAATATGGGGAAATACATATTAAAGAATAAATGTAATTTTAAAGAAAATATTAGGTATTTAAGAGGAAAACCATATAGAATGGAACTCCCTAAAATAAAATGTTCTTTCTTCTCACGCAGCCCTAAATATCGCATGATTGTCGTTTTTAATTGTTTATTTGATGTTATTCATCCTTTATTTATCAATATAAATCTTTACCTTTTATAAAAGTTGAACAACGCTCTAAAAGAATATGTTCTAACAATGGATAATTTGATATTGTATACGAATGAAGTAAGATACCCCAAGTATGCGCTCAAATAATATAAAGTGGATTATCGTTACAATAGAAGAGCTTGAAACAAAATCAATACAAACAAGAACGTTTTTTCTCACCATATCATGAGTAATATTAAATAGTTAAATAGTTCTAAATCGGATTGCTGAATTTGGCTCATGTATGCCAGCACAAGCTTAGCTTTATACATTGTCCTTCAATAAGTGGACAAAGAACTGATTTATTTTTAAACACCATGTAGGTATTAATTTTATTTATTATGTATTTTTTCAATTTATATATAATTGGAAATTGTTATCTATACTCGATATAAATTTTATGTATCAAGAGGAAGGAAATAAATTTCATTTCATTTCATTTCATTTCAAACAAACCCTCTTATCATGTCTAAAATAACACAGGTCAGATGTGTTAAACTTAAGGCTAATTTTGTTTCTAGTCGACTTATGATACCAGAAGTTGAAAGAGAGACCATGAGGGGTTTACTGTGGTAATAGTTTCTGCAATAGAGAGTACACCCCTATATTAGAAAAATGGTAGTGCAGGGGCAGCGTGTACATAAATTTATACATCCTAGGTACCTAAGGGTATTCAACATGATCACATCTGGGAAACTGCTCTTTGGGATTAACGTAATCCAAGACTTCCACCCCGTTCCAGTAAAGTACGCCCGATAAATATCCGGATGATAGCTAACGGCTAACTTTTACTGACATCGAGGCAAAGGGCCGGTTATAGTGACGGAAAGAACGGGGAGAAAAAGGGGTTGAAAACAAGTCAACGCTTGTCGAAAAGGAACGAAAAAAATTCAACCGCCCTCCAGGAAACGAGGGCGTAAATAAAATGTGGAGATTAAAACAGTAGAACTGGGAGGAAAGGAATGCTTCCTGACCCATGGGCAGATGGGAGAGCACTCGGTTTGATTAGGTGACGGCAGAGGAAGTTGCAGTCGTGGTAATCCACCAACTGGAGGATTAAGGACGTCGGGCGGTCAATCTGGGAAATGTAAAAGACCAGCCTTGGGATGGTGCTTTCTAGCTAATTGGACTCAAACTCGTCTCTTCACCTGATATTTAACTTGATTGCTTCTTTTTTTGTTGTAGCGACTTAAGTTTTTTTTTCTACTTTTTTTCCAGTTCCATTCTCATTATTGAAGGTGTAGCCGTGGGCAAGCGTAATTTTTTCCCCTCTCGGCTATTGGGAAGAGTACCTACGTTGGTACAGTGTAATGAAAGAATGCTCAGTTATATGTCACCCTCAGAGCTTCTTTTTCTCTCTTTCTGCGAGCCTTTTCCCCGCACTTTCGCTTTAATCAAACGGAATTAGAAAGGGAGCGAGTTAGTTGTAACTGGGGTGGAGTTTCTTTGGGGGATAATCCCAATACTTCGTAGGTCGGTAGTTAAGGGCCATGATATTCGGTAGTTTTTCATAAAAAAGGCAAGGGTGGATTGGTTTGGTCTATTACCTGTTTCCAATAATGAGTCGTCGCAATCGATCGAATAAAAATCACAGGCAAGAGTGAACGTATTTTAGTTTATTATTTCCAACAATGAACCTTGGTAATCGACCAAGAAAAAAAAGAGCTAACCCCTCCCCGTCCCCTTACATAAATGATTGACGTTATTACACGATGACGAATTGATTGATGATATTAACGTTTCGAAAAAGCTGCAAATTATTACACAAAGTTTTATCATTTCTTTATTAGAGAGCTCTTCCAAGCACATTACCCTGTCTGTGATGAAGAAACGAAATCAATCATACAGTATCTAAATGTAAGTGCATAGTCGTAGACACCTACCGAGGAAACTTTAATTAAGTAAATTAAATAGAACATCTAAATTTGATTAGTCCTTTTGTATTTCGTAAGAGCTGTCCTGCGTACTGAAAATTACTCAGGTAAAATAAATCACGTACCTTCGCTTCAAAAGCTTAGGTGACGAAAGTTATAATAAACTTGATTTCGTAAAGTGAACCTTTTAAGGCTTTTTTTAGTATATTTCACCAGGTTTCACATGTTGTTTTTCCCAGTCAATGTTTTAGCCCTAATGGAGAGCAAACGGATGATCGTACAACAACTCAGGTGATATCGTTCGATCTTTTGGGATGATATCGGTAAGTTACACACAAAAACCATTACTGTTACCTTGGATGTTTCAGAGAAACCGATATTTTAAATATTTCAACTCTTAAAATCTAACCTTCAAGGTTGATCAAAAGGATTTACTGGCACCCCCCAATTTTGAGCCAAATTTCATAACTTTTTTTTTTCCTCCGATTTTTGGATTCTACACATATTGAAACGTAAACCAACAAATTTTGAAAGGCTGATTACGATGGTTCATTATTGAAAATAATAAACCAATACCTACGTAGATTTCAAAATCGAATAAAAAAGAAAAAAGCATAAAATAAACCACCGCCGTACGCTAATCGAGGATTTTCTCTGAAATGCGGAACTAAAGCTTACTAAATACCTTAAGTTTATAACTTCATACTAAAGTTTACGAAATAGTTCACAGAAATAATACCTACAACGGTCGGATATGTTCCTGTAATTTTGGTGTAATTTTTTATACAAAAACTAAAAAATTAAAGAGCTAAAATCAAAAGAAAAATTGGAATCTTAAGAAGTTACGAAATGAGAGATTTTATGAGTCAAATGAGACCACTTCGATCACTGTATGTCAGTTCACCACATCTCTCTAAGCGCTAGAACTTCGGCAGGAAAAATAAAGCCAAAATAAGAGTGAATAAAAATCGGTGAGGCCACAATTAAAATTTCCTTGCATACCTACTACGGCGATTATGACAGCTTATTATAGGGCAATATGTATAGTTCCAATGGAATTATCTTTTCACGAAACAGGAATCTTTTGTCACCGTTAGATCTTTTATTACATATCATTTCAATAAATTTCTTCCTGCAGGTAACTAGGTGATTTGTGGAAATATCACCAGCTCCTTTAATAGAATTACCTGCAATCTAGTGGCTGCATAGAAAGTCTATCAAATATACGGAAATAATAAACCGTTGGAAAATATCTCGTTAAATTTTTGTTCTCATTTTCATTATAATAGTTAGTTTCCTCAACCATTTTCTGTGATTAGAGTCTATCTTATCATGGAAAAAATCCCTCAACAAAAGGATTCAAGCAGGAAGAAAATTTGAAGAACATACAAAATTATAAAGCTCGTTAAAGACACCTAAATACATCGAAATTTTGAATAATATAAAGGCTAACTCTGATCGGAACATCATATTTAACCACACGGTAAGTTGTGAAAGAGCTATCCCAGGGCCATCTCTCGGCAGTGTGGGTAAACTCCACCGGTTGCAATAATTTATTCTGTAGCCTGACGGCATTGTTGTAGGAAGTTCGTCCCAATGAGTTTCGTGACACTGAAAATGATGTCAACCAATGAGCATGACATAGGTACACGGGAAGAACATCGCTCCCGTATGCCATTTAACTTTACTAAAGCCCACTGAAAAGACAAGGAAGCTGATTTGCCACAAATATTTGGTAGATATTGAGAATACTAATTACTAAATTATTAGTCCAAACGAACTTAAAGATCATATCTTGACAGCTTGCGATGAAGACATTATTCAGGTAGAATTCCTACCGATCTAATATCAATTCCTGATTTCTAGGAATGGATTAGAATTAAAAAAATGAAATTAAAATAATAAATTTTTAATCAGAATCCTACCATTCGTGAACCTATATATTCCCATTTTCATGGGTTTTAATGAAGACATTGAGAGACGAAAACATGAATTTTTTAAATCCCATTGTTTGTGATCCAAAGTCTCAAAAATGTCTTGTAGTCTAAAGTCTCAAAAATGGTATGAGGGGAGATTGGGCCAGATAAATAGGTAGTTAATAGGTACTTAGGTAATAGTTAGGTATATCGAGAGCTTTCCAATGGCTGGCAAACGATTTTTGTACGATGATAAACAGGTACCTTGGATACAGTTCCGTAGCAACGATTTGGTTTAAGCGGTAATCATCGGAAAAAAAACGGGTAAAAATTGGGTTTTGAAGTGTTTTTTCAAGGTTTTGGGAACAAATAATTATTTTATTAGTTAGACAACTCTAAACCTCACAAGTCCATGGTCATGTAAATCGGAAAATCTAATTACCTAGGTAGTACCAAGCAAAACTAACACATTATCATCACACAAAAATTCCTTAACCCCCAGCCAAAAGACATATCCATGTCAAATTTTATTTTATTTTCCATGATATTTTCAAGAGAAACTGGAAGGTTATTTTCTCATTGGAGAACCAAATCAAGCATTTTATTTTCTCATTGGAGAACCAAATAATTTCTCCCTTGATGGGAAAAACAAAAGATCATGGATATGTCTAGTACCTACTGCTTACCAGTTGGTACTTACTACTCAATTGTATACCAACCATGTAGTGCCTTCTTTTCACAAGATTATTCCATTATGGTTACAAAACAATATTAGTTTTTAACTTAGAGTAATAAATCAGCATTCCTTGACACTACAATGGCTTAGAGGTCATGAAATGTCGTGGTAAAATGAGAGCATTCCAAAAAGTGGCGAACGATTTTCCTAGTATGAAAACTATGGGAGTTACTCTTCCCTAGTAACGCCTTGGTTGTACGTGAAAATCAATAGAAAATGTGCCGGTCGGGAAAAAAAGTGTCGGTCGGGAAAAAAAAGTGTCGCGAAAAATTCCTTGACCCCCAGCCAAAAGACATATCCATGTTGATAGGAGCGTAACGCACTAAATGTCACATAACGGTCATTTTGACTCATTTTTGGCCAGGTTATAATGGCAAAAACATGATCCATGTTGAGTCTATCGTGTTGTTACATTTTTGAAGCTTTGCAATGGCTTCATTTTTACAAAAATTCGTTAAAACTGAATATCGTAATTTCTCAAAACTGATGGATCATATTTAGGCGGACTGTAATGAAGTCATTATGTGATGAAGACATTACTTAGTATTCCCACCGATCTCATATCTCAAAGATCTGGAAGTTGAGTGGTCTCGGAAATAAATTACGTCACGCGGACGCTCCCTCCCATAAACTCCCCATAAACCCACCTGTCCGGGATTATTTTTTTACCGTGGTTTTTTCGTGGGGGTCCTCTTTTTTTCTTGGTCCACGACACTTGCGGAGCTCGGAGATTTTATTACGAAAGGAGGGAAAACCTTAGTGGATTCCACCTGCCTCCGGTTCCTCGGGGTTGCTGGAAAAAGGTTGGAAGGGCCCCCGTGAGAAACTTGTGGACGAATCGGACACTCGTGTCACAATGGCTAAGTAGCTTGATATAGGGAGGATGAGAGATCAAGGGTCAGGATCTCTCTCTTCTCGGTTGGACGGGGAAGTGATGCGGTGAGGAAGGGTAGGAGGGGGGGTCGTCTGTTTCCAGGATCTCCCGGGGGTACCCAGGTAACTTAGCTGCTTCCAGGAGATAACTGAGTTATTCCTTTATCTGCAGGGGAGACGGGAGGCTCCGGCCACGGCACCGGCATTCTAAATAGATCGGAGTAACAAGGGCGAGGGAAGGAGTTCCGTTGTGTGGGCTTTTTTTCTTTTGGGTCATCCGGACAGTTCCAGAGCATCCAGAACGACACCAACTGGCCTAATCTATCCCAACAGATACAGTAAAGCATCAAATCTGAAGAAATAATTTATTTATTGCTTCCAAGTCTACCCAAAGATAGCAAAAGCTTCTTTTTTTTACTTCTGGGAGTTAAAATAATTGTTAGACTTTAAAATCGAAATTTCCACTTGCATTTCACGTTTTAGTAAATTTTGAACAAATGTCGTGCCAAAACCACGAAAATACAATATTAGCTTTGATTTATTAGTCACTATCGCAATACAATAAGTAACTGATTTCCAGCCTGGTAAACAGTTATAGTATCCCCCTGGATAAGTGTTCACCATCTCATTCTGTGTCTTTTCCTGTTTTGAGCTTTCTGTTTTCTCTCTAATCATTATGAGCAGACAACGCTGTTAAATAAACAAATAAAAATCCGGAAATGAATATAAAGTGTTACAAAACTCGGTTATTTTCAGGTGTAAACAGAATGGACTGACAGAAACTGAATGGCTGCTCATGCAGAACGGAAGTCAGTGAGAACACGTTGTCTATTTCCACAAAAAATAAAGAGTTACGATTTTAAATCGATTTCGACGGTTAGGTCATCTATCAGTAACAAACAATTACAGAACACACATTAGAAAAGACACAGCTTATATAGTCACAGGAGAAGAGAGATTAAAACTCATTGGTCAAGAGAAAGTTGGTTCAAATAATTAAATGCAAGTAAATTGAAGGGGAAGAAGTTAATCAGATGAAGTGAAAGAAGGGGAAGAATTTCTCAATATAGCTTTAACAGAGTTAGTTCCAAGCTTTATAGAAATGGACTTATCAATGGTAATATATATTGATGTTAATCTTGGTTATAGTAATTGTAGTAATTGCAACTGGGGGATCCAGTGGGGCGAAGCCCCCCGCCCCGGCCCTTTGCAAGGCCCGAAGGGCCAAGTTTTCAAATATGTTTCTGACGAGTTTTACTCTGCGCATGCACAGCGGCTACATCCTAGTTTCCATCACTATAAAATTCATATCCAACGGCCTAAAGAACAACCTCCAACAATCCGACCATTTCAAACAAGTTTTGGATATTAAATCGCTTTAGATGGTTCGAAGACGATGGAACAATCAAAGAATCTCCATTTCATTCTAACGATTTTCCCAAGGAAATTATGGAATAGATCCAAAAATTGTTATAAAATATAATCAGTATAATTTATTATATATAACTTATAAAAAATTGTTTAGAACATGTATATAATATTAGGTTTTCATGTTGAGAATTAAATTAATGTAAAACTCACTTGAATGAAAACTGAAAAGAAAATAATCCTAAAACTGATTTCTATACGTAGCAAATTTTTGTTATTCTTTCAAATATCAGTGATTAAAATTGTTTGCTCCATCTTTTCAGGAAGGAAGGTACAAGAACTTCCAAGCCGGCCGTAGCAGACAGCAAGCAGAGGGAAAGATGAGAGACGAAAAAGAAGAAGAAGAAAAAGCGTTTATAGGCAAAGAGTTCAACATAATTAGCCACAAAGGTCTATGTATTATACTCGTATATCATTAATATTACTTTGCTTTTTCTATTTTTCCACTTATTATGTATCTATTATAACTACTATTCTTGTTATTAGTTATTTATTTATTTTCAATACAACATTAGTAATGTTTCTCATAATTTACTACGATACATGTCTTATTCGATACATTAATTCTTATCAGAATTAATTAATTCATTAATTCTAATCAGAATTACCTTCATATAATTCACATTACATTAATTATTACTATTCATCACATTCAACTAAATTGCTTCTTATTATGGTGTACGCTAATATTGCTGATCATTTGATCGTCGCAGGGGGTTATCGCTTCTTCATATATTGGGTTATCCCTCTTCTATATATATATATATATATATATATATATATATATATATATATATATATATATATATATATAACTAATTTATTTATCGTCAGTATAATCTTTTTATAATAATACATTATTCGTTTACTATGAAATTTGATTAATTTGCGTGTACTACATTCATATTTCTCGTGATTTGATTAGTTCATATTTAACTTTTACGATATTATATTCCTTTGTTATTCTTGGTTATTTACTCTAGCTCTATTTGGCCTACAGTAGATATTTATCATTCACTTTTTTTTCTTGTTTACACAACTTTACGTACTGTGAACCACTCATGCACTGTAATTCAATTCAGCGACCAAAAATAGTCTGTATTTTGTCGCTGGCTTGATATATTTTACAAAATCATCATGTGTATCTTCTTTTGACTTTCATCCAGTATCTCAATCAGTTCGGGCGGAAATGAGAGCTGATTTCTTCTGTTGAAAATTGACTGAATGTAAAATTCACTTGAATGGAAACTGAAAATAAAATAATCCTAAAACTGATATCTATACCTAGCAAATTTTTATTATTTTTTCAAATATTAGTAATTTAAATTCCTTGCTCCCCCTTTTCAGGGAGGAAGATACAAGAACTTCCCAGCCGGCCGTTGCAGACAGCTAGCTGGGGGAAAGAAGAGAGACGATACAGGCTGGACTTCCTATCCCACATCTGGTTGCTTCCAGTTCGGAGGAGGAAACCTTCAGGAATCAATTACCAACAAGTGTTCCGCAGCCAGGAAGCGCGGTTCACTCATTTTCCCTCCGTTCGTCGTGAAGTTTTGGTGCAGGGGTTTATAATTGCTGAGGAAACTGTCCGTTTTTCGGAGGCGCCTTCTTGCGATGAGCGGAAGAGACCTGATGAGGTTGGAAACGGTGGCAGCGAGCTCCCAAAGTGAGACAGCGAAAGCGACTGACAATCAGGGTTGCCATCAGTACGGTAATTACCGTAAACATGCGGTAATTTTGATGCACGGTAGTAATCTCATTACAGTACGCGAAAATACGATAAAATGGAAAATCTAGGTAAATATGTCTATTATAAATATCATTATAGCATGAGTTCATAGCTAAAAGATACCTTCAACAGGTTTTAAAGAAGGAGAATTTATTGCAACCCTTTTGTTCTTGCTAGGCAGCTAGGTACCTACCTAGGTAGAATTTCTGGGTAGAGTACAAAATTAATGATACTCCTTCCATAATTTGCATTGAACTCATTTGCCCTCACTCAAATGCACAATGCGAGAGGACTTTTAGCTAAGTTAATTCTATAAAAACCAAATCACGAAATAAATAAATGCAAGCCCGTTGCTGGAGTCATTTGATCTTAATTTCGACCAGCGATATGCGATTAATGATGATGTCTACCATTTGTATATTCTTCCACTTTCACCGATTTAAAATCCAAGCTCCAACCACCATGAACCTCCAAGCCTGAGAAATCGATCGAAGATGAATTTTTCTTGTAACTTATTTTCGTTTTTCGAATGAAGTTGTATAAAAAAAAGGGGTTACGTCATTATTATTATTATTATTATTTTTTTTTTTAGGTAATTGTAATGAAAAACCTTTAGATTATCACATATTTATCAAAAATACAAAGCTTTTCGGCTAAATTTTAGCTATCTTCAGGTACACACAATCACAAGAAGTCTGCACCAACTCTTCTGTGGTTACGTCAGTTAATTAGAAAAGATACCTTCTAAATTTCGTCATTTTTGACTAAATTCATAAGTTGAACATTTAATTTTTGTTTGAAAATGCGTGCGGTGAAAATTCGGTCGGTTGTAAGACTGATGTAAGAGAATATACGGTAATTTGGAGAAGATTGGTACGGTAATGGTTGGCAACCCTGCTGACAATATGGAACATTTCGTTGTTTGGTACACATCTGTTCATCCAGTTGGTGTGAGACTTTTATACCCAACTTTTTGTAGAAAAGGGGGTATTACAGCCGTCAGCACTTGGGGGTGGGGATGCATTTTTTCGTTTCAGAGGGTGTAGAACACGTTTACAATAGTCATTCATTTTCAGATTTCTTTATATATATTTTTAAATTTTATTTATTTATAAGTATATTTATGGACGACATTTTGTGCTCACTACTCCTCCGATACTGCTGGTCCAATTCGGACCAAATTTTGATATGATGTATTACCATGTTGGATTTTGTACCACGAATTGTTGTTGGGTCAGCAGACCACGAGCCGTAAAATCAATCATAATGATGGCAAAACCGTGCTCAAATCTTTCCTGTTCACCGTCGAACGTTGAGAATTGATAGGAAGCGCTTCTCTGGGACATGAAATGACCAGCTCCACCCAGAGCTCCACCTGACCGATTCGAAAAGTTGGTTCTGCTTACGCAAACTGCGTGATTTTGTCTCCCCATATCTTTTATGAAATGTTCCTACTACTCTGTTAATCAATATCACTCTCTAACAAAACAAACAAAATCCGTTTTATTACTATGGCATGGTTCAAAGGAACATCCAAAGATTATTTGGAACTCTTGATATTGCATATAAACCTAAACTGTAACATGTGCGGCAATTTTTTATTCAAACAGAGGAAGTCGGGTGAAGTGAGATACCATTAGTTAAAGGTACTTAGTTGGGTATCCCACTCAACCCTTCCAAAAGTATCCCATTTCACCCAACTCTATGTGAATTTAGTTTAGTTTCTGTATACTTTAATTCTTTTGTACCCTAATGTTACCTACCCAAATGTATTTTTAATGTTTCTTCTTCAAAACACAAGAAGAAATTCTTGAAATCTTCCGACATTTTCCAAGTTTTCAGAAGTTCCCCAATTCGCCCTATACGCGCTATCCCACTTCACCCTACGTGATATTCCTCTTCGCCCTACTAGTTCAGTGGAATGGGATACTTTGCCTACTTTTACAAAACTTATGATAATTTCATAACTACTGAAGATAAAGAGGCTAAAATTATAGAATACGGAGATAGGGTGATAGGGGGAAGAGGGGGTTTGGTGAAATAATGTTAACATTTTGATACCCTCAGAATGTTTCCATCGAAGTTATGAAGGGAAACCCATGAACTATCCCACTTCACCCTAATCGAATTTCCCACGGCAACAAACTCTGTTATTTCAACACCAGATACCTACTCGAATTCCATAGTAACTACATTTATCAGCCGACTCAACTTCACAGTCTGGTTACCAACTTCGTTCATCAGTCGATTAGTAAAATTATTCATCACAAATTTTGTGAAGGATCCCCATTTGATGATGCTCATGTAAAAAAGACACGAAGATAATAACGAAAAACTGAGAAATAACTTTGTTTGCTCGCGGTAAGTTAGGGTTTGTATTTCGAAATTAAAAGCTAGTAGAAGCTTACTAGTGAGAGTGCTTCAGATGTCAAATGAATGGGATGTTGTTCTTCGCAACTTTTCAGGAGGATGAAAACTCACTTTCAAAACTCACTTTTTCAGATTTTTTTTCAGTTGTTTGATAATATATACGCCCTTTGACGTCTTATTTTTTAAAGTCTCTTTTACTACATTTTATTGCAATCTACCAGTAGTTTACGATACCAAAACCGCTTCCTTCGCATTCGTCATTTTTAACATACGCCCTTCTTTTAGACACCCATTCAAATGTACTTACACACAAATGTACTGTTTACCGGTACTTACGCGCTTACTACAAACACTAAAAATTCTGTTTCTCTGAACGATCGAGTTCGTTTTGAAAAATTAAAGTACAGCAGGAGCGACAAGTTGTTGTGTGCGACATGAGAGCTCTGCTAGAATCTAAAGTGTCGCATATGGAAAGGAAGGTACTTAGAGGGAAGGTAGACCCACGTACTTTCCGTATGTTATACCTTATTGTTAATGAACTTCCATAAACAAACAAAGTTAATTAGGTAGTTTTGTCCCCAAAATTTGTTTAACTGTACCTATAACTCGAGTAATAACTGCACTGCCAATGCCGTCTCTATGAAATCTAACTTTCAGTAGAATGAATTTCAAGGTTTTTTCCTTACAGTTGGTTTTTAATTCATGTTGCACGTTTCCTGATTTGATATTTGACAAACAAGTGAAGGTTATTCAAATATTTTACTGTACAGGTAATGATACTAACTACTAATATACGCGGTTCTTATGAACTTAACCAGGGAATATTAAACGCCAGCTCTCAAAAGAGATCTCCGTGCGTACATGTGTGTATATATCGTGTCAAACATCGTGATGTCGAAATGCAGTTTTCGCGTGTACTAAGGTGAATAAGACATATTCAAGTTGTAATGCACTTCTGTGAGCGGAGGCACATGCCTTAGTATCTCCATAATCACCGAAAGGTGCCAACAACTGGCTATTGAAGAATCAAATTTGGTGCAGAGTTCTTTGTCACTACCTTTAAGTCCACCCGCCACTTTTCTTGCATTATGTCCTTAAATTCGTATATTATTCTCATCTTTGTACTCCTTTTCGCAAATTCATTCAATAAACACCAGCCAATTACCCATCATCACATTTTCTCATCTACGACCAACAGATTGAGAATAAATAAAACCACCTAACAGTTGTCCAAGTTCTAAAAATGTACGTTCTAGGTAATTATGCCAAGAATGTCTGCACTCACTTTAATCTCTCTAAGATTTCAAAGCCTACTAGATCACGTATTTCAGCTACACAAAATGTGTATTTTTTACGAAGAGGCTGACTAATACTGTATAAATCCATACCTTTTACAAAGAATCCAGTAGGATGGGGATTTAATTTCATTAGTGGACTACGTTTCATTAGTGCAGGTTTTTTTTTTTTTTTTTTTTTTTTTTTTTTTTTTTTTTTTTTTTTTTTTTTTTTTTTTTTTTTTTTTTTTTTTTTTTTTTTTAAGTTCCTAAGTGCAAATAGGTACTTTCTCTATCACAACCTAAGAATCGGGGAGAAACGAAACCACTAAAATGCATACCTATCTACATAATAATTGCCGCCAATCGCAACAAAGCCCGAAATGTTCGAAAAATGTCAAAAATGGCCACACCCGGATTTTATCCTCTGCCTTCTCAAAAATCAACTAGTTTCTGTATTTTAACTGAACAATATATTTATTATTTACGAGTAGTCAGCAAAGTATGATCTCAATCTTTCGCTCATGCTCGGAGCTTGTTTCTATGTTTTTCCATAGGTACTCCCTGTATCTTCCTCAATCCGTTCATGGAGAAATTAAACCACTGAAACGTATACCTACCTGACAGTTGTAGCAAAGAGCAAAAAATTGGTCTCTCTCCGTGGTTATGATCGAAACGGCCACCGTCCTTCGAGTGATCGGGTGATAAGGGCTCCTGTTTGTCGGTCCCTTTGTCCCTTCAGAGGCCCTTTGTGTCCCCTACCATTAATTACGGTGTCGCGGAATCAATAGGTTAGTTGCTAACATCAGTCAGTATCGAACCCCCCACTACCACCAGGCCGGCCGTCGATTCAGGAGAAGTTGGCCATGAAAATGATAGCCTCTCCCCCAGCTATTGCATCTGATCCCCGTCACACGCATGCAGAACTATCCGGGCAGCAGTGAACGTATATTCGTATGTACTTCAGTGAAGCACTAGACGTTATAAAGTTATTTGTAAAACAATAATCGTATAACTTATCTGTTGATAAACGCAAGTCCCGATGATTTGAACAACTTTATTGACGCTTCAGTAGATCTGAAAAACGAAATTGACAACAGGGAGGATCGTTTCTACGTTTCGATTATTCAACGCGAAACTTTACTTTTGTCAAAGCTGTCGTAAATTGAATTGCCCAAAAAGACGACGCGCATGCCCATTGGAACCTCATGCGAATCGAGTTTCCAAAATTTGAAGTCAAAACTACTGGACCATGAATGTTTGGGGATTTACAATATTCTAGAGGACCAACAGATTTTGACGAACAGATTGTGACCGATCTCGACTTATAGTTGGTTTAGGTGGATTCACTTGAGAGTGAATCACAACAGTACTGTTTGATTCGAGGAGTGGAAGGCAGATGCAAGCCCGGATGAAAGAAAGTGTCCTTATAAAATGGCCACCGGCTTGAGTAAGAACCCCTCAGAAATAGGGTGGTTATACCACGGAGCATTCTTGCCGAGATGCCCAAATCAAGAAACTCTGTGGCGCTTGTCCCAGACCGCACCCAAGACTTTGATTAAGTCGTGGTCAAAACCTACATTGGTCACTTATTGCTTGCCGCAGGTCATTTCTGTCATACTTTTTCATCCAAGCTTGCTAGGTCTGCTTCATAACCACGCTGCAACTGACAACCTGGTCATCCAGGATTATGTTCTGCAACCTTATCTTGACGTAGGATGCGGCCACCATGCTTCTACCATGAGTTTGCTAGGATTCTCGTTTTTACCCCCACAGGCACGTCACTACCTGCCCACGGTCCCGTGACTACCTCTTGAATATATCACCGAAGAGGCTAGCGTAGCCACCCAGGCGGCATAAGGTTGGATGCTGGCCGAAAGAGAGACAATGCCGTGCCCTCCAGCCCTGACTGGTGGGTAGATGTATGCACTTTGGACACCAGGTGAGGAACCTAACCAAGAGTGCACACATCACAGTGAACTTCAATATTTAACTCATGCAGCCACCACAGTAAGCCTGCCAGAGGGAGGAGGCGCAGCTTCTGCTGTGGCTACAAATGAGCCTTGGTAACACGAGTTAATGCTTCACCAAGGTCAACAAGTCTTGTGGCCGTCTAGTTCCGTATAGGAGCTAACTCGTACAATCCCTGAAAATTTCCTCAAAATCTTTCTAAAACTTGGTTTAGTATTCGGCGTGAAAATAATTTTCCACCGACAGACAGACAGACACAGAACCAATACACTGCCAAGGAAATGGCACATGAGCTTCCTCGTGACCTTCACAGTACGTCACCATTAATTTCCAGAAAACTAAAAACGACCGGTTCTGGCATCAGGGAATTAATAAGGTCGGAAATTGGAAGCTGAATGGTACATTGGTACATATAATAAATGAAATTAATAAGGAAAATTTTGATTTCAATAAGGGACCGTCCAGGATGTAGTCCGCATCTTCCCTGAAAATTTCGTCTAAATCGGATCAAAACTGAAGGAGTTTTTAATTGATTTACAGGATTTCATTAATATTTTGATCTAAATTCATGATTAAAACATCCAACTCGATACCTACGTCCGGAACTAATGGAGTTCACTTCGTTCGAACGTGAACCCCATGACAGTCCTTCAATGATCATGCATGTATTTCGCTGCACATGAATTTCGGTATTTCATACATGGAATAGCAAATATTTAAAATGGAGGAGAAAAAATTGAAAAATTAATTCCCGGCCGGGAATATTCCCTGCAAATAAATTCCCGGCATGATGGGCACAATCACTGGTAGTACCGTACGATTCGTATGGCACCTCAAGGTACTCTACCGAGATCATCTCTGAAAATTTGAACAAAATCCGATAAAATTAAAAAAGCTGTGACCGTAACAAAAACTTCACTTTCGTGCATGCGCCTAGCGTACCGCTGCTGATGATCGCGAAGAATGTGATATGGGACCTCATGAAACCTTGCCCGCATCATCCCTGAAAATCTGACCTAAATCCGTTCACAATTGCCTGAGATGACCGAAACAAGAAAATTTTGTTTGCGCCTGCGCAGAGGCTACCGTTGATTTGATCATGACGGAACTGATAGGGGACCATGTGGAGCTATACCCGCACGATCCCTAAAAATTTGAAGAAAATCGCATCAAAATTGTGGAAATTACGGCTGTTGCAAGGACCGTAACAAGAATATTTCGTTCACGCATGCACAGAGCGTACTGCTAATTCAATTATGATGATTGTCTTATGGGACCTCAAGGGACCTTACCCACATCATCCCTGAAAATCTGACCGAAATCCGTTCAACATTGACCGAGTTATGACCGTCACAAAGAATTCACGTTAGCGCCTGCGCAGAAGAAGCTACCGTTGATTCGATCATGATGAAGTTAATAGGGGACCATCTAGAGCTTAACCCGCACGATCCCTGAAAATTTGGTTAAAATCGGATCAAAATTGTAGAAGTTATGGCTGTTACATAGAAATGTGGACGGACATACAGACAGACAGACAGACACAGAACCAAATTTGTTCACGAGGCTCTGAAACGAAAAATGAGAGTGTAAATTTTGATTTTGGAGCAACAAATTTTTTTTCATTTCGAAAGTGAAAACAAAGCTTCCGCTGCCTTGCAGTCTCGGAAGCAAAATTGATCATGAAGCAAATGTTTTAGACTTCTCTAACGAACACAAAGCTTCCCTGCCTTCGGTGAAGTGGAAAAAAATATGACTGAAATCAAAATGTGGCAATTACTCACGAGTTATTGAACATCTTGAGCAATTTCGGTCTCTGTATATGCATTCGCACACGCTCAAAACTGCTGAATTTATACTGACAGGTTAGTTTGGTACAGTTTGTAATTTGTGAGATTGTATGATTTAGGGAGATTCGGTTCCTGCATTGTTTCCTATGTCTTTGATTGTTATGAAATGAATGTTAAATATTGAAACGCAGAAGGATAATAAACACAGGTTCAATTTTAAATTTCTTGTAACAAGAATCACTTCTGCAGTCGGAACTCGAAGGTATTTTGAGGAATTGAGTAGGTCGGATTCGAAATGGTTCTCTATCTGGTTCTCTGTTCTCTTAACCATAACTGCAGCTGGTGCACCGTGTGCAAATGTGTGATTCTTATAACAAGCGAAATTTTACATTTATCATCCTACTTTCATAAATGATTTAGGGGTTATGGAGGTTGGGTTCGTGATGGTTCACTAGCAACTTCATCCTTGCCAGATAACTAATATTTGTTATAGGTAGTTATCATACTCCAATTGAGTCCAACAGCGCCATTCCTCAATGTTTCGTTATTTAGTTGTAACGCTCATCACCCCATTCCGTCGTAAAGGATTCACGTCTTCTTAATTTCAGCTCAGCTCATTAGAAATGTCATCTAAGCCAACTTAGTTTGAAGAAGCGAAATTTTCGTTCACTTTGCGCTATGTGGATGAGTGGGAAAGTGTGCCACTCTGTCCGTGTTTTCGGTGTTTTTCCAAGTCGGTGTTACGGATACCAGTGAATGAACATCACTGATAGCTTCAGCGTGACAAATATCACAAAATCGAAGAATGTCATAGTATGATTGAATCAAAACTCGGCATACCTCTTTTTTTTCTCTATCTGCGCAAAATCGTGCTACTTTTTGCAAACTCAACAGTTGAAGTGACGAGAAATTTCTTCATAAAATTTTGCTTAAAAGTCTCCAAGTTGGGTGTGGCATATAGCTTCGTCGTATCCGTAACATGAATGTAAAGATAAATGAAATGTTTTAAATTATCTTACGATAGCTGCTTCCTATGGTTGAGAAAAAAAGTAAACTGAGATGGAGTATGAAACGCAAGTGTAGTAGATATTAAGAAACAGATATTACGTTGTTAATACAAACTTTTGAAAAACAAAACATTAGCTTCGGTGAAGTACGAGTCGAATGAAGTTGAGTTAATATTAGAATCGTTGCAATGTGAAAACTGAGCTCGGTATAAGGATTACATATTGGCGCATGCGCAGCAGCTAGTAATGACTCAATCATATTGAAATTTATGTGGAATGCTCAATTCTTCTTCCTCCAACTATCCTCCGAATCCTAGCGAGATCAGACGAGTAGGACGTGAGAAAATGATGCTTGATCGAATTCACAATTGCGCTTGCGATGAGTGAAATATTTATTTGGAAAAATGAAACTAATAGGGGACCATCTACACTCTAATCCGCACAATGCCTTAGAATGTCATCGAAATTGGACGAAAACTGTGGATATTAAGCTTGTTATAAGGATTTGCGGACACACGGCAGACTGACAGACACGGAATAGAGTTGTTCAGAATGGTCTAAACCGTAAAATGCGAAAGGAAATTTTATATTAGGGAAAACAAATTTTTCATCTCCAGAAAGTAAAAAGTAAAAAAGTTCCATAGTTTCCATAGTTTCATCTCATCATCAGATCGCGTGGTACGTAGTTACTCAATAGTACCTACCAGGAATCGGGTTTTCGCAAAGCATTTACACTAATTAGCCTGCCACCAAGTGGCACAACTATGACCAGGATTACCACCTCAACCAAGTGAAAACAAAACAAGGCTTACAAGCAGCACAATATCATTGTTTACTAACCATTTATAACACCGCACTATTGGATTAGTGTATCCTGTAAATAAATATAAAATTACGACATAAATATCTTACTAATCTTCAGTAAAATGAGAGCTTTCCAACGAATGGTAAACGTTTTCTGTGCGATAAACACTGTTAAAATAAAGTTCCCTAACAACGACTTGGTTGTACGTGAAACTCAAGAAAATTTGGTTGACAGTTTTTCAGCGTGACAAATACCTATCACAAAAACGAAGAATCTCATGTTGTGATTGAATCAAAACTCGACATTTCGTACAAATGTATAGATCAATGAAATATTTTGAATTATCTTACGATAGCGGCTTCCTATGGATAAGAAAAATTGAAAATTGAGATGGTAAGTGCAGTAAAAATGCAAGTGTAGTAGATATTAGGGAACTAATATTACGTTTTTAATACAAAATTTTGAAAAACATAATATTAGATTCGATGAAGGACAAGAGTAGAAGGAGGTTGAGTTCACATAAAAATCGTTGCAGTGTGAATATTGAGCTCGGTATAAGGATTACATATAGGCGCATGCACAGCAGCTCCTAATGGCTCAATCATATTGAAATTTATATGGAATGCTCCATTCTTTTTCCTCCTACTATCCTCCAAATTCTAGCAAGATCGGACTAGTAAGGCGTGAGAAAATGATGCTTGATGGAATTTACAATTGCGCCTTCGATGGGTGAAATACTTATCTGAAAAAATGAAACTAGTAGGGGACCATTTACACTCAAATCCGCATGTTCCCTGAGAATGACATCAAAATCGGACGACAACTGTGGATATTAAGCTTGTTATAAGGATTTGCGGACACACGGCAGACTGACAGACACGGAATAATGTGTTGTTCAGAATGGACTAAACCGTAAAATGCGAAGGAAATTTTATTTTGGATTCAACAAATTTTTCATCTCCCGAAAGCAAAAAGTTCCAGCAGCATGATCGTATGACCGAATTTTCTCAAATTATCTATCATAATATAATATGTTAAATTGCATTGAAATTTGAGCAATTTCAATCAGAAGAAATTGTTAAAAACCAATTTTATGGCAAAAATGAAACAACGTACTAAATAAAATTCGGTGATTCAAAAAAGATTTGGGCTTATTATTTTTTTTTTTTGCAGTTTTATAGATTTTTCAGCCAATATTAATAAAATGTAAGTACTTTTTCAGCATGATTTTGTACACAATTTTTTTAATGTCCTAGTTAATCGTTGATAATTTTGTTTTGACTAAAATTCTGCTAAAAATTATAAATTTAACGATTTTTGGCCGTTTATAGCTAATTTAAGTTTTTTTTTTTTTTTAGTACTACTACATTTTTTGAAATTTTACATATTTAATGTGCTCAAAAATTATTGGCCAACGAACTCATCCTTCCGTTTGAAAAAGTTGATTTTTTGGCTCAAGAACGGAATTTTCATCTCAATTGTAAGGAATTTAGAATGAAATATATATAGAAGCTCAAACTTCAAGCATTGTATCAGAATGCCTCAAGACGGATTTCAATGTGAAAAATCTTTTTTAAATTTCGATTTTAAAATTTTCCGAGCCATTGCAATAGCTTCATTTTCTACGCAAATTCGCAAAAATAATGATACCGCTACCTATAGGCAGACTAGAAACCAAAACTACGGTTGCTACTTGAACGAACAAAGTTAGTGTTGATTCCCATGGTTGCACGTTTCGCGGTGTGCGAAAATGCCATGGATGAATTCCTTGCAAAAATTATGAAGATTACCGTTGGTCCCGTAGTTTCATGTTAAGAAGTATGGACTTTTGAGAGGATGGGAGGATCCACTAGTTAGGAGAAATCCTATATAAATAAGTATGTTCAATAAGCTTTCATACTTAGTGGGGTATCCAATATTTTTAATTTTGACATCACTCGCACAACCTGTTTACGATTGATTTGTGCCAAAACTGGTACCTAAATGCCTTAATAAGGAATTTATTAAAAGGCTTGAAAAAAGGCCTTTCTGTCCTTGAATTGGTAATTTATTAATCTCCAACGTTTCTCCCCAGGAACTGTGGCTTCTTCAGGGTGACGAAAAATTAAATTCAAATATTCAAAATTTTAACAAATATCTATTGTTTTTTTACTATTGCTATAAAAAATCGAATTTAAGGTTACCAGTTTATGAGAATCAGATTTAAAGTTGTTTTTCCTATACGAAGGTTACAATGTTTCCCGTGTGTTTTACCTAGTTCTCTGGTGACTGTAATCATAAAGTCCATCAATAAAATACCAGTAAATTTGACTCAAGTTTTAGAAATAGTTAAGATAAAATCAAGCATTTTAATTTCTCCTTTGATGGGAAAAACAAAAGATCATGGATGTGTCTAGTACCTACTGCTTACCAGTACTACTCAATTGTATACAAACCATGTAGAGCCTTCTTTTCACAAGATTATTCCATTATGGTTACAAAACAATATTAGTGTATAACTTAGAGTAATAAATCAGCATTCCTTGACACTACGATGGCTTAGAGGTCATGAGATGTTTTAATAAAATGAGAGCATTCCAAAAAGTGGCGAACGATTTTCCTGCTATGAAAACAATGGGATTTACTCTTCCCTAGTAACTCATTGGTTGTACGTGAAAAATCAATAGAAATTTTAGAATGACCCCCAGCCAAAAGACATATCCAAGTCGAAAATTCAAATTCTATTAACTTCCGAAAATATACTCAAAACGCTTACGCTTCCTCGGTAGACCTGGGGGAGAAATATGTCAGTATTAAAATATACTTCTTATTTAGTGTTCTACTAAAGAGGAAGCATGAATGCAATAGAAGAGGCGGCAGATTCTAAATTTTTGAACGCTTAATTCTACTGGAATGGGTAGTAGGTAGGTATTGGATTTGGAGAATGACAGTCGTAATGGGAGTAATGAACATTCCATTGCGTTGTGCCCGAAACCAGCCCTTCGCGAATAATCGCGATTCAAACGGGACGAGGGCCGTGTAAACTACCGAAGGGACCCCACTACTCGGGTTAGTGACCCGACGGGCCTCTTTCAAAGCTCCACTTCGTTGTTAGAGGCCACAATAGGAGAAGAATGCGGTTATCGAATATGGATTGATCAACTCCATTCGGCAGGAGGCCCTCAATGATTTGACCGCAATACTATCGCGTATCCGCCTTCCCCGGACACCTCCGACACCCTGGGCAGGAGGCCCGGGGGCTCCGTCAGTTTCCAAAGGGGTTGGCAGCCAACTCGTGGAAAATAAATGATGCTATCTCCGCTCACAGTGTGGTTAATAATAAGAGGGAACTATGAACTAACAATCAAGTGGGGAAAAAACACTATCGCGAAAGGGGTCATTGAGCTGAGGTTCGTCGTTTTGCCGATTGTCTATCGAATATGATACTTCCTATGCCTACACTGGCTTGTCATAGGTTGAACGCATTGTCACTAGATTTTATGCAACTACTAGAGGCCTGTTAGGGCTTGGAAAGCCCTAATCTAGTCCGTATAACAGTAGTACCTAACAGGAACTCAGCACATTATAGTAACGATATAAGTCCTACCTATTTGCGGCGTTATGTGACCTGTTGAAAGCTAAGGCGATGTTATTAAATGATTAAAAAAGAGGAAATACCGATCAAAATGTAAGTAATGTAATAAAATAAATATCACCAGTTGAGGTGGTCCTCGCCACTTTGAGACTAAAAAAAAAGTTGAATCGGGGAATTCAGAATGTGGGCATGGTGAGATGATGGTGTCATTCTATCTCAAGTCTTCTTCGTTTCTTTGTAAGCGTGTGAATCTGCGCGTCCGTGTTTTCTATCTCCTTCTTTATGTCGTTGATTGTATCTTGATCGGTAGTACTCGTAGATGTCGAACTGGTGTTGAGTTGTGTGTAGGAGATGCTACAGCTGTCTTCGTCCTGATGTGTCTGGTACCACTCCAGCAAAGCTCGTAATTGTTCTGTGTCTGGATTAATTTCGAGTATTGTGTCATGTCCAATTTGTGCTTCGAATATATTTTTGAATTTTCCGGTTGTAATGAGGTGAGCTGCTACGATGATGTGAGTTGAAATTGAATTGTTTCCTCCCATTGGATAAGATTGACGGTTCCGGTTTTATTCCTAACCGGGATTTTGTAAAGTGTCAACTCTTCGTCATTGCGCGACACTGTGCACACATCGGCGGGACCAACACAAATTTCTAAAATGTTGGCAGTGTTGACGTTTGGAAGATCGGTGATGCTGGTATAAATATAATATGTTACCTGGTTGAGATCGTTTTGGGATGGAGTGATTCTCGTAGATGAGGTTATTTGCATTTCCAGCTCTTTGCTATAGGAGCTGTATTTTATCTCAACGTTCTTAAACAGGCAGCTCTGAAGAGGTTCTATTTGATTGTAAGAGGGTGTTATATATAAAGACCGTTTGGAATTATATATAAAGTCCACTAAGTTCTTCAGTTTCAATTTCTTCGTTCAGAAATAACTCTCCTAGATGTTAGTAACTACACTACGTTTCTTACTTACCGTGAATTGATGGCAACTGTTGTTACCGCCACAGCCTAATAAACAATTCTCGTTGATAAGGACAGCCTAGAACAATATCAAGGCGGGTATAGAGACGAACGGCGACACCTTTGCAACAAACTTGGGGCCGTGCTGATTCGAATGAGCAGTCTAAAATCGGACCGCGAAGTTCTTCACGATTTCAAAGACCGTTCGGAATTATACATATACTAGAGGCCTGTTAGGGCTTGGAAAGCCCTAATCTAGTCCGTATAACAGTAGTACCTAACAGGAACTCAGCACATTATAGTAACGATATAAGTCCCACCTATTTGCGGCGTTATGTGACCTGGTGCAAAGCTAAGGCGATGATATTAAATGATTAAAAAAGAGGAAATGCCTATCAAAATGTAAGTAAGTAATGTAATAAAATAAATACCACCAGTTGAGGTGGTCCTCGCCATTATGAGACTAAACAAAAAGTTGAATCGGGGAATTCAGAATTTGGGCATGGTGAGATGATGGTGTAATTATATCTCGAGTCTTCTTCATTTCTTTGTAAGCGTGTGAATCTTTGCGTCCGTGTCTTCTATCTCCTTCTACATGTCGTTGATTGTATCTTGATCGGTAGTACTCGTGGATGTCGAATTGATGTTCAGTTGTGCGTAGGGGATGCTACAGCTGACTTCGTCCTGATGTGTCTGGTACCACTCCAGCAAAGCTCGTGCTTGTTCTGTGTCTGGATTAATTTCGAGTGATGTGTCATGTCCAATTTGTGCTTCGAATATATTTTTGAATATTTTGGTTGTATTGAGGTGTGCTGCCACGATGTCATGTGAGTTGAAATTGAATTGTTTCCCCCATTGGATAAGATTGACGGTGACGGGGTTTTGTAGAGTGTCAACTCTTCGTAATTGCGCGACACTGTGCACACATCGGCGGGACCAACAC
The DNA here is from genome assembly GCA_030762985.1 of Adelphocoris suturalis. NCBI lineage: Eukaryota > Metazoa > Arthropoda > Insecta > Hemiptera > Miridae > Adelphocoris > Adelphocoris suturalis. The sequence continues at coordinate 58,185,109 of CM061048.1, forward strand.
AATTTACTGAAATGTTGGCAGTGTTAACGTTTGGAAGATCAGTGATACTGGTATAAATATATGTTACATGGTTGAGATCGTTTTGGGATGGAGTGATTCTCGTAGATGAGGTTATTTGCATTTCCAGCTCTTTGCTAAAGGAGCTGTATTGTACGGCGACACTTGGGGCCGTGTAACACTGAAATCGGTCCGCGAAGTTCTTCACGATTTCGAAGGTTGTTCAGAAATAACTCCCGTAGATGTTACTAACTACACTACATTTCTTACTTACGTGGCAACTGTAGTTACAGCCACAGCCTAATAAACGGAGAGTCTCCCTATCAAATTTCAACTTCCTACAGAATTTACTATTTACAGAATTTAGCTCACACAGCTGATCAGAAAAGACCCCATCACTACGTTTCTTACTTACCGACACTTTTGCAACAAACTTAGGGCCGTGCTGATTCGGAATTATATATATAGATCGTTCGGAATCATTATATAAAGTCCGCTAAGTTCTTCAATTTCAATTTTTTTGTTCAGAAATAATTCTCCTAGATGTTAGTAACTACACAACGTTTCTTACTTACGAATTGATGGCAACTGTTGTCATCGCCACAGCCTAATAAACAATTCTCGTTGATAAGGACCGCCTAGAACACGATCAAGGCGGGTATAGGAACGAACGGCGACACTTTTGCAACAAACTTGGGGTCGTGCTGATTCGAATGAGCCGTCTAACACTGAAATCGGACCGCGAAGTTCTTCACAATTTCAAAGACCGTTCGGAATTATATATAAAGATATGAGAACTGACGAACAAAATTTCTCTACGCTGACTGGGACTGCATTTGTCTGTCCGTTCTGTAGGTACTACTAGTCGCTATTTTGAAGCTATCGACTTGAAATTTGGTACCTACATTCATACTACAGGACCTACCCACCTGGAATATGGTGTCTAGTTTTTCGTGATGATCCGATAAAACTTGACAGCGGTGACGTGATATTCGAACGATGTGGATTTGGATAGTTTTGGTCATTTTTAAGGGATTGAGAAGACTTTCAGAACTATTAGATTTGATGCAACATAAATACGTGTTTGAAGCATCTTCTATGTTTTTGAGGATGCTGAATTGAATACAACTCAGATGTACTTACTGAAAGGGAAGAGGGAGATGATTCGCTAGGTACGATCGGAGGATAATGCAGTAGTTGTCCATCTAGAAGACTGAATGCTACCCAAAGATCGCACTAAAACAAACCCAAATCATCCATCTACTAACTTAATGGCAGTTGAATAAATTATTTTTGTTAGTTGGGGGAAAAATAAAATAAATAAGTATCCAGGTATATGTATGAGGTGACCATTATGTTGAGCTGGGATTTATTTTGAGCTCTTTTTCCTGATGTCTACCAAAAAATGAGAATTATTCCCGGTGGTCAGGTATTTTGCACAGTAGGTACCTACTGTATTTCTGAAGTTGAAATCTACTCCTTGATCGTTCTCACACTGGAGAGGTCACCCTACGCATCGGAAATTTGGGGGGTAGTACAGTTTGAGGTTTTGGAAAAAGTTCTGAAATTCTTCATTAAAAAACTGCTATTTCTGCCACAGGTTACCCCGGATTACATGGTTATGTTAGAAACCAATCTAGATCCCATTTTCTGTCATACGCTGCGACTTCACTTCAGTTACATTTTAAAGGTGTTGAGGATGGATTTCAACAGACTCCCTAAAAAGGTTTTACAGGAGGTAGTCACGGCTCGAGTCTATTGATATGCAGAATGGCATAGGCTTTTTTGCAAGTCCGTGGGCGACAGCTTATGGGTTGATCTGGGAGCGAGCGATTTGAGTGATATCTTGAATGGTCTAGTAAGGAGGGTGGTTGAATATGAACGGAATTCCAACTTGAACCGTGTCAATAGCTCCGAGAGATTTGACCTCTATCACCATCTCCAAAGAACAGTGCTTTGTGCGGATATGACCGGTCGTGGTGGCTCTAACCTGGATGTGAGAACGAAACGATGGGTTTTTAAGCTTAGGGGTGAGCTGCTTAACCTGAATGGAGCTCCTATGAGCAACAAGAGGTCGCCATTGTGTTCAATGTGTAATTTAAGAGAGAGAGAGGACTTGTATCATTTCTTGGGAGTCTGCCCGATACTTGGCGAATACAGGAGAACTGTCTTGTCAAAGAGTAGATTCAACCGAGAGGAAATTTTGAATTTATTGAATAGTGGCGGGGAGTGGGATAGGCTGGCCAGGTATTGTACATTGGCTTGGAGGTACAGAAAGTACTTGATTTCGGAGTTTAATTATGATTAGGGCGGGCTGTATGTTATTTTAGTTACCAACTTAATTTAGTAAAAATATTTATATATTGCTAGAAATAGTGAACTTTTTTCTTTTTTTCTTTGTTCTCTGTCTGGCTATTGTTTCTACATAAGTGTTTATCATTGTAGGTACTTTTTTTACGACGAATTCCGGGCAGACGTTTTTTTACATTGCTCTATAAGCTTATAAGAAGTGTGTTTTTATTTATTTATTTTTGTTAAATAAAGCTTTTCTTCTTCTTCTTCTTCTCTTCCTCTTCATCCATCTACTAGTTTAATGGCAGTTGAATAAATTATTCTTGTTAGTTGGGGGAAAAAGGTTGAATTTGTTTTGGAAAAGGTTGAATTTAACTTGGAAAAGGTTGAATTTGACTTGGAAAAGGTTGAATTTGACTTGAAAATGCTATATGTGTATGAGGTGACAATTATATTGAGCTGGGATTTATTTTGAGCTCTTTTTCCTGATGTCTATCAAAAAATGAAAATTAGTCCCAGTGGTCAGGTATTTTGCACATCAGGTACCTAGTGTATTTCTGAAGTTGAAATCTACTCCTTGATCGTTCTCACACTGGAGAGGTCACCCTACTCCTATATAGCAGACTCATTTCCTCGTTGTATATCCGGTTGTTTATCTTATTCGAGGTGGAGGCCGGTATGTTGCTGCTGGCGCTGTCAATCCTCCCGGCCGGTGACCACAAACGCAGGGCGCGTCGCGATACGGCGATCTGTCAGGGGCAGATGTCGCGGCCAATGATTATCAGGCCCGAGCCCCCCTCCGGCCCTCATTGTGTGGGACGAACGTCCCTCGAACTACAAAGTGATTGATACAGATCCTATCTATATCCTCTCGGGTTTGAAATGCGCTATAGTCCGAGAACCGCGAGTTATACATCACCCGATGGACGGCTATCCCAATGAATATGAATAACATTACGAAATCGAGCGGTTTTCACGGCCCCTCCCCTGCATCGCGTCATCTACAAAAGCTACCAAAGAATGTCTGGTGGGTTCCGATTGTGGTTTGGTATATGTAGATGCAGTGGACTGACACTTGGCAGAACGAAATTGATCATCCTTTAGGTACCAGTGTTGGCTCAAATCAACCAAGGCAAGTTGTGCGAATGACGTCATAATTAAAAATATTGGATACCTACCGAAGTCTCAAAGCTTATGAACATACTTATATAGGGTTTCTCTTAGTGGGTCCCCCCATCCTCTCAAAATGCCATACTTCTTAACATAAAATTAGGGGACCAACGGTATAATTTTCGCAAGGAATTCAGCCATGGCATTTTCGTGCTCCATTGGGCAACCATGGGAATCAAAACTTTGTTCGTTCAAGTAGAAACCCAATTTTCGCTTTCGAGTCTACCTATAGGTAGCGGAAGCATAAGTTTAGCGAATTTTAGTAGGAAATGAAGCTATTGCAATGATTTTAAAATCGAAATTTTTTAGAAAATTTTAAAATCGAATTTTTTTAAAAATTTCTCCAATATAGGTATATATATATATATATATATATATATATATATATATATATATATATATATATATACTGTGTGTGTGTGTGTGTGTGTGTGTGTGTGTGAGCGTGTGTGTGTGTGTGTGTGAGCGTGTGTGTGTGTGTGTGTGTGTGTGTGTGTGTGTGTGTGTGTGTGTGTGTGTGTGTGTGTGTGTGTGTGTGTATCATTCCAGATTGAGATACAAATTCCGTTCTTGAGCCGAAAAATCAACTTTTTCAAACGAAAGGATGAGTTCGTTGGCCAACAATTTTTGAGCACATTAAATAGGTAAAATTTCAAAAAATATTATAAAACATCACTAAAAATAGCTTTAAAAAAAACCTAAAATCGTTAAATTTATAATTTTTAGCAGAGTTTTAGTCAAAACAAAATTATCAACGATTAATTAGGACATTAAAAAAAAAGTGTACAAAATTATGGTGAAAAAGTACTTACATTTTAGTAATATTTACTGAAAAATCTGTAAAACTTCAAAAAACCTAATAATCCCAAATCTTTTTTGAATCACCAAATTTTATTTAGTACTATTTTTCGCCATAAAATTGGTTTTACAATTGAGGAGCTGACATGGAAAAGCAGTTAAGTCCAAAAATCAAATTTCATAGGAATTCCCTCTGAACTCTTATCAGATTTTTTTGGACATAATCTCTTCTCCATGCAAAGGTCACACATTTATTCAGGGTGCGATCTAGCAAGGACGGGAGGACCTAAGGCCATTGGCGTGACTGTTTAGTTGCACTTCGAAAAAAAAAAATGTCAGCTCCTCAATTTCTTCCGGCTGAAATTGCTCAAATCGCAATACTGAGAAATTTGAAAAAATTTGCTCATACGATCATGCTGCTGGAACTTCTTGCTTTCGGGAGACGAATAATTTGTTGTCTCCAAAATAAAATTTCCTTTCGCATTTTACGGTTTAGACCATTCTGAACAACTTCATTCCGTGTCTGTCAGTCTGCCGTGTGTCCGCAAATCCTTATAACAAGCTTAATATCCACAGTTGTCGTCCGATTTTGATCACATTCTCAGGGGACGTGCAGATTAGAATGTAGATGGTCCCCTATTAGTTTCATTTTTCCAAATAAGTATTTCATCCATCGCACGCGCAATTGTAAATTCCATCAAGCATCATTTTCTCACGCCCTAGTCGTCCGATCTCGCTAGAATTCGGAGGATAGTTGGAGGAAAACGAATTGAGCATTCCATATAAATATCAATATGATTGAGTCATTAGTAGCTGCTGCGCATGCGCCAATATGTAATCAACCTCATTCTACTCTTGTCCTTCATCGAAGCTAATATTATGTTTTTCAAAATTTTGTATTAACAACGTAATATCTGTTTCTTAATATCTACTACACTTCCATTTCATACTCCATCTCAATTTTCTATTTTCCTTATCCATAGGAAGCAGCTATCGTAAGATAATTTAAAACATTTCATTGATCTATACATTTGTACGACGAAGCTATGTGCCACACCCAGCTTAAAGACTTTTTTTGTTGTTGCAGATTTGGATTTGAAGCAAAATTTCATGAAGAAATTTCTCGTCACTTGAATTGTTGGGTGTGCAACAACTTGCACAATTTCGCGCAGAAAGAGCGAAAAATGAGAAATGTCGAGTTTTGATTCAATCACAACATGAGATTCTTCGATTTTGTGATAGGTATTTGTCACGCTGAAAAACTGTCACACAAATTTTCTTGAGTTTCACGTACAACCAAGTCGTTGGTAGGGAAATGGAACTTCCGCAGTGTTCATCGCACAGAAATCGTTTACCATTCGTTGGAAAGCTCTCATTTTACTGAAGATTAGTAAGATATTTATGTCGTAATTTTATATTTATTTACAGGATACACTAATCCAATAGTGCGGTGTTATAAATGGTTAGTAAACAATGATATTGTGCTGCTTGTAAGCCTTGTTTTGTTTTCACTTGGTTGAGGTGGTAATCCTGGTCATATTTGTGCCGCTTGGTGGCAGGCTAAACAGTTTGGCTACATCATATCTATAAGAGAACAATATAAAATATTCCCGAATTAGCAGGAAGAAAAAATGTTCCATGTTTCAGCATTTTAGCCGAAGGCCCAAAGCGGAAAGCAACCGGGGGATCCAGGGGGGTGAAGCCCCCTTGGCGGGGCCCCTTGCAAGGCCCGAAGGGCCGAGTTTTCAAATATGTTTTGACAAGTTTTACTCTGCCCATGCGCAGTTGCTACATCTTAGCGAGAACCCAATTCTTGGCAGGTACTATTAAGTAGTAGGTACCTTCTACGTACCACGCGATCTGCTAGTAAAGGCTCCTATTTTCTTATCATTTTCAAGTACAACCAAGCCGTAGGTAAGGAAATGGAACTTCCGCAGTTTTCATCGTCAGGAAATCGTTCAACATTTGTTGGAAACTCTAGTTTTACTTAAGATTAGTAACTTAACATTGCACCATTGTACTTCAACGGAAGCTGAGTTAAACGCATTATAGTCCATTGATAGGAAAATGCGGATTATAATCCTGAATTAGCGGAAAGAACAAAAATGCGACCCCGAATGTTCCATGTTTCAGTATTTTAGCCACAGGCTCAATGCGGTAAGCAACCGGGTGAGGGTGGGGGGGGGGGGAAGCCTCCTGGAGGTGTCAAGGAGCGGAGTCCCATGCGAAGCCCGAAGGGCTGAGTTTAATAGAGTCATCTCTTATTACAAGATAACGCCACCTGCTGAGAATTACAATACATTTTAATGTTACAACATGAAACATTTTGGATCGGTTTACTACATAAAAGTGTTCAACACAGTTGTATGATCCAACACTAACTTGATATTGCATAATATATAAGGAATGCTACATAGGTAATCTCGACTAAGCAGATCGCCTAATGATAATGTGATGGTAGGATCCCCGTGATGTTCGCCCTTCAGCATTAAGTAACAGGGACATCGTGTATCCTCGAGGCGTAGAAGACACACATTACATCCTATTTAGTCACAAGCCCGGGTAATTAAAAGGGGTCTTGGCATAGAGGTATAGTGGGCTATAGAGGGATGGGTTCGCGAAGGGGGCATATCTCAACGGGGTCGTGATCCCTGCTCCAAATGAAGAGAAAGAAGGTGTTGGGATCCCTCAAGAGACACATCACGGAGATCGTGGCACTGCTCCCCGTTACACTCATGAGAACGTGATAGCGGCGGTGCCCAAGGTAAATAGGCCGAGCGGCGCGCTCTCCTCAGTCAGGTGTGCTCATCGCTCCTCCTCACTTGGCCAATTTCTTTTCATGATTCCACCCCCTTCGGTGTCCTTATCCAGAACCGTTCCGAGAGGCCATCTAGTTGTAGCGCCGCAGGCGATAGATGGGTCGTTGGAGAAAAGCTGTCTTTGAGACATGAGGTGGTGTTGGCTGGCTAGTGATGACCAACCTTCAGCATGCGGATCACTAAGTAACAGTCCGCGGTGCGCCGTATAATGCTTTGGGTATTGAAGAAAGGCCAAAAAACATATTATTAATAAGCAATATTATTATCGAAGCATAAGCCCATCACTATTTGGTCTCTGAGGCTGATGAGAAAAGTTTACAGTCTGAACGAGGCATATGCGTTCAACTGCAAAGCAAAAAACTTCTGCCAATTTGAGAGTGGCACACTGCTTCCTCGATTACCTATCATGAATGTATAGATCATAGAAAAGTTTTAAATGATCTTGAAAAATTCCATTGCGGAAAAGATTAAAAAAATTAAATCAAGAGGTAGCGTGAAACGTCATAATTGGTCTATTTAAAAAACCAAAAAATGATATTCAATGTAATTTACGTTTGTGCAAGCGCAGAATGAACTGATGAGTTGAAAATAATGAAATAGGTACGGGACCATCTACAACCTAAACCGCGCATTCGCTGACAATTTAATCGAAATCGGACGAAAACAGTGGAAATCAAAGTCGTTACAAGGATTTCACATAGGCGCATGAGCAGTAGCTATTAATGATACAAACTGAAATTGATATTGGATGATCAAATCGTCATCCCCCAACTATCATCCAAATTTAAGCGAAATCGAACGACTAGAGTGTGAAAAAATGGAGCATGACGGAATATTCGTATGCTCATGCGCAGAATGAAGTATTGATTTGGCAACAATGAAACTGACAAGGAACCGTCTACTCCCTAGCCTGCACGTTCCCTGGAAATTTCATCCAGATCGGATGAAAACTGGGGAAAATTTATGTTACAAGGATTTCACATAAGCAGTAGCTATTAATAATACAATCATGTTGAAATGATATGAGATGATGAAATCGTCATTTCCCAAATACCATCCAAATTTGTGTGAGATCGGGCAGACTAGGGCATGAGAGAAGATGCTAGGTAGAATCTACGTTTGCGCATGCGAAGAGTGAGGTATTGAGCCAAGAACGATGAAAATGATAGGGGACCGTCTCCCCTCTAACCCACACATCCCACGAAAATTTCATCCAAATCGGATGAAAACTGTGGAAAATAAGCTTGTTACGACAGACACACACCAAATTTGTTCAGAATCGTCTGAAATGTAAAATGCGAGTAGAATTTTTGATTTTGGAGACCACAAATTTTCTTCTCCCGATAGTGAAAACAATGCTTCCTCTACCTTTATTTGTATTCGGAAGGAAAATGTTGATCTAATAATTAATGATAGGTACTCTAAAATAAGCAATGTTGGCCCGATTTTATTTATTATTTTTAATACCCAAAGATTTTAGGTTTTTTAGGTGTTTTCGGTCACGAGGAATCGATAGGCGCTGTCACCAAATTGGGATAAATCGGGCGAACGTAATCTCCCACCCACCGCGTAAAAATGTTAACAACTGCCACACCTGCCCAAAGTGACAACTACCACCCCTACCTCGTGACTTACTTTAGTACAACTCGAACTAATTGTTGAATGGTAAAACCATTAATTTCACGGCTGTGCTAAGTATTGGTAAAGTTAATACGTATGTTCTCCAAAATATCTTAAACACGTATAACATTTACAGTTTTCATGTGATTTAGATGACATTTTTCAGAAATGTGCGGGTTTGACTGTATATGGTTCTATATCAGTTTCATCATTCACAAATAAATAATTTAGTCTGCGCATGCGCTAGGGGAAATTCCTTCAAGTATAATTTTCTCACATTTTAGTACCGAATTTGGAGGGTAGTTAGGAAAAGACGATTTAATCAATCATCCTTTAATCAATCTTCGTATCTACTACCTAGCCAACTATGTGCGTATGTGTATTTACTGACGATTTTGTGCTTTCTGAATAAACAAGTTTCTATTCCTATTTTACCTGCTTCATTGAATTTAATTAGGTAGATGGCTGCATCTATGTAGATAGACTTCAACTATGATGTTTCATAGTACGTAGATCACTTGTTTCGGCGATCAAGTAAACTGTAGGTGTGTCTGTTAATTTAATTAATTTTATTCCGGTTAGTCTATGTGATTTCATATGGATTATACATATATGTTCTAGCCTTCCTTTCATAATTATATATATAACATGATAAGTCATTTAGTTGATAACTAAGTGATAACTTCCGCAACGTCCATAGGTGAAGCAAAGTCTGGAATTCCGGAACGGGAGGTATAAGTTTCTAACAGGTTGAAGTGTTTTAATATTCACGCATTAACACAATGCGCCCGAGATCCCAAGGGACAAGACAGTTTTTTGTAGCAGATGCATATAATTATGTGAATTTCACAGAAATTATAATTATGACGAGCTTGATAAAAACATTATAATTATGATCCGTGTGGTGCGCTTCTTGTTGTTTAATTGCCCTAGAGTAATTGGAATCGAGGGCGACATCATGAGAAAACCCGACACCATCCGCTCAGGTGTGAAGGCAACGGACGGGATTTCCGCATGAGCCTGCCTGTTCTTTTGGTCAATTCTATTGGACAATTTGGAGAATTGGACAAGGTCGAGAGGACTACTTTTGTTGCAGTTCACGTGAGGGCCCACCTTCTGAAGTTTTTGTAACTCCCTTAGTTTTCATAGCGTTAACTTTTTGGAATGCTCTCATTTTATCACAGCATCTCATAATCCCTAAGCCTCTGTAGTGTCAAGGAAAGCTGATTTATTACGCTCAGTTATAAACTAATATTGCTAAGTAACCATAATGAACTAATAATGTGTAAAATTAATCATTAGGTATTAAATTATCTGACTGTAGAACCGTAGGTCTACCGTCCGTTTTAACATGGAATCATGTTTTAGCGATGGATCCTCCGCCGAAAAGTGAGACTATAAAGTGAGATGAAAGTAGCGCCAATAATTGTGATGATTTCCGCTTACAACCGAGTCGTTGCTAGGGATATGATACTTCGTCGTTTTTCATCCCACAAATTCGTTGACCATTCGTTCGAAAGCTCTCGATTTATCCAACCATACTATATTAACTACTGCGAAGTGCGTGGCCAACAAGCTGAGTTATGAGCATGGTTATATGAATAATTGTTTACACATAGGTGATCATTCTCAATTATTGATATTGTGAACATGATTGCAACCGCTTGTTAATTTCTGATGATTTCATTGAGCTGGTGTTTCGATTATGTGATTCATAGCAGGTGATCCGAATATTGCGAGAACAGTTTGATTTGTGAAGCGGTGGTTAAATCATTTTAATAGGTAATTTCTATACTTTACACTATAGGAAGCTGTAATTTCGTATGTAGCCTCTTTAGCCTCTTTCTATAATAAAGTGAATGTTTACTCTCGAGTTTCTATTAGGAGATCATCATCTCACAAGAGCTCAATCGTCGTGATCATTTCTATAATAAAGTGAGAGCGAGGAGCTAAAACATGATTCCATGTTTTTTACATTTTAGCAGTCAGGCTCAAAGTAATAACATCCGGGGGGGTCAAGGGGCGGAGCCCCTTGCGAGGCCCGAAGGGCCGAGTTTTCCAACAGATGTTCCTACTAAACCTTCCTGTTTTTTTTTTTTTTTTTTTTTCAGATTACTACAGATTCAGCCATATTCAGGCTTCTTTCAGGTTTCATTAAGATAAATCTTATCATTGTACGAGACTATTGTTTTATCTATAGTCTACGTTTATATTATGTTTAGAAATAAGAACAAAAAAATAACCTAATGCCTTCATTTTAACTCAAATACTTTTTGTGCGGGTAATCTTGGAATTTGCGTGATGACACGGTAGATGACTTAGTAAGTTTTCTGAGAAATTTTCAAGCTAAGATTAGAAAAGTAACGTTTTTTTCTTTTGAGACGCGTGGTTACGAAGTGAGAATACTTATCAGCTAAATGAATTGTGAGACTAATAGGCTATCTGATATCCTAATTGAAGTACCTATTCTGTTGAAGTTGAAATGGAGCCTCATTGCGATAGGATGGAGCTCCTCTGTTCTTATTATCAGTTATTGATCATATCAGATGTTTAACCTTTCTTCCTTATAACTACCTACTTGGGAACTATGTTGATGATGACGCAATATGCAAGATGGCGAGACACTCTCGTACGGGACCACAAACAGGGCAAATTAATCAAAATCACAGTTTGCACATTTATCATATTGATAAACTTTTGTCATATTGATCGACCTGTTTCATCTTTATGCGTTTTTGCTGTAAGTAGTTAGAAACTGTAGAACAAATGTTTTGTGACGCACAGCGATACAGCTCGTTGATCAGTTGAATGTCAGCATTTACGAAAGATATATAAATTGAAATGGGTTTCCACCATATCTCCATGGCAACAAGATGCCTTCTAACGTTTTTTCGACTGGACTAATGAGCAATCCAACGAAATGCTGTTTTGTAAAGGTGACACCAACTTATAAGTATTCAAAAGTCGTTTCTTCGTTCTTCTCATGGAAAAAAATGATGGAATAAAATCTCTCGAAACACCATAAAGGAGACACACGACAGCTCGTTTCGTTGACCGTTTCACTCGATAAAAAAAATAGGAAGTCCCGTCCTTCGCGTTTTTCTCACAGGATGATAATGACGTCAGCAGGAGATGGGCGCCCCGTGGAAGGACCATCATTTGTCACAGCTGAGGGGGCTGAAGTTCCAATCTGGTCTCGCTAATGGACGCGGCATTTCGGACATCAACTCCTTTAAAACGCCTCCTCACGGCGGTTGACACTTTACCTATTATGTCCAACTCCATCTCAAAACTCAAATGACGTTATCTCGCTTGTACCCTTTGAACTCTGGAGACTCGAAAGCGATTCCTTTTCTCTTTCCGGAACTGATCTATTCAGTTATTTCCAAATCCTCGCGTAGGAATAAGTTTTTGGTGTGTTTCGGTTTTAAATGGCGGCACGAAAATTGGATAAGGATCGTATCATTCCAGTTTTGAATATTTTTACATGGTGCGTTGATTAAAACATAATATTTTGGCTCAAGACGACTTTTATATTTTAACCCTCACCTTCTTAGAGATACAAAGTCTCTAAAAATCTTCAATGGTTTTCGGGGTTTGCGGGATTTGACCTGAGGAACCACCTCCCAAGGTAGGTATCTTACTTCATCTCCAGTCTAATAACTGGAACATTAAAACACTGTAAATCACACATCGTTGTGTAATTTACAGTTTTTTTAAATGTAGCTTAAGTAGATTTTACAGTTGGTTTTGGAGTATATTAATTTCTGGTTTATCATTATTGTAAGTGCATACGAGGATAGAAAAGCCTGTTACAAGTGGTACTAAATGTTTGGCTCTAAGCACTACTTTATTGCATCAAATGCTGGAAATGAGATCTAGGATCCATAATTATGAATGTCCCATTCAACCTGTTTAACCTCGAATGTCATATTCACCGATTCCTCTTTTCCAGATTCACTGAGCTGAATGGACTATTTGTGAAATATGAACTCGACGACGGCTCATGACGGACGAGGGGGCGTTGCCACGGGAGAAAAACACACAGCAGGTGGGAGCGTTAGCCTAGAACCGAAAAAGATTTCCTATATTTTTTGTTCTCTTTCTATACCTATATATTTTTTTCTCTTCATATTCCTCTTCATCTCGTAAAATTCATTATAATCCCAAAAGAGACCCAGAGACGGCCTCCTGCATTGTCCAGGGCTGGCCCTTTCCCTACGGACCACAAAAGCCCTTCTGAAGCTGGATCTCTGTCTTTCTCGCTAAACAAACCTTTTTTCTTCTTCTTTTATCTTCTCTTTATTCTTTTTTCACTTCTTCACATCTCACGATGGTCCCTCATCCTCGATCTCCAGAGGCCCCGCAATCCTTTTCAAATAAAAACCGGCATCAAGCCCGCCTTCCCCGTTGGTCTGCAATTTTGACAATGGGGAGCCGTTTCACTCCAAGATGAAGTAATTTTTTAGTTTTTTGTTCTTCATTTTTTTCTTCGGTCCGACAATGATTTTCCTTCAATCGCAGGAAGCACGTGTTGTCAACAGTTCACAGTTAAGATATGGGACAGAGTGAACTGAAAGGACAGGGATCACATCACCAGCCCACAATGAATCTGTAAATGGAAGTTACTAGTGGTTTCGAGTCAAGAAGTCATCCAATCAGCATCTTCAAGCTTCGAATACAGTGATCGATCTCGTGGTTGATCAAGGCAATTTTATAAAGGAGAATGTTAACCTATAATTTATGAATACATAACAACTCAGAAAAATGTAGCACGAATCGGACTGCAGAATGCCAAATGGAGGCTACCGATTCTGTGCAATATATATTGGGGTCTCCTCTCCTCCTTTAAGCGGGAAAAGTATACCTCCTGGCTGTCTATAAGTCCGCTTTTGTTCCAATCCTCACCTATAGTAAGAAAGTTGAGTTCTCGAGCGAACTGCCCGGGATCGGATTCAAGCCATGGAGATGAGATTCATCCAGAAGATTGGAAGAAGGACACGACGAGATCGGTTAGCGAGCGGTCCGCAGTTCATTAAAGAACCACTTAAGAAAATATTAGACAAAGAGCAGTTGATGTGGTTTGGCCACGCAGAGCCTGTGCCAGAAGAACTGCAGGTCAAGGAGTTGTTTTCTGCTAGAATGAGCGGCCTTAGGAGTAGATCGTGACTGTGTGAGATGTTACTGGATGATGTAAAAGAAACGATCCGATCCAAAAGGGAAACTTTAGCCGAAGCTCAACAGTTGGCAATCAAATGGAAGCCCTTTAGATTATTGTGTAAATCCTCTACAAAAAATATTTTCAGGTAGAACAGGAACTAGACGTTAACGAACAATCAAGTTGAGTCATGAGCCTCTAGACCCTGACCAATTAATCTCAATTCTTACTAAGGGATTGACTACTTGATGTTACGTATTTTTGAGATGCGAGCGTAGCAAGCATCCAGACCACTAATCTAAGCAGAAAACTGATCTGTGTAAAATTTCATGGCAACTGGAGCGCTGGGAATGCCACGCAGTAGGTAATCAAACTAAAGACCAAGTCAGTGTGTCTACAGTCTCGCGACTCGACTTGATTGTTTGAGAACGTCACGTTAGAATAGGACTTGACTATGTGAATTTAATTTTAACTTAACAGAACTTGGATTCAGGTAGTGCGTTCAAACTGGCTACCTGGCTACTAAAACCCTTAAGTTTGGTGGCGAGAGTACCACCATTCACTCTCAGCGCCAAATGTGCGGAAGACAAGGTTTGGCAACTACCATCAATCACCGTACGCCTCGTAGGATAGAAGTCATAGACTTCAGCGACGACTATTACCGTACGGTCTATTTTGATAGATGTACTCAGAGTTTGGCATCCTACCTACATCACCGAACTCTCAAAGTAAAGAAGGAATGTAGTAGTGTGGACACGCTCCAAGACACTGGAAGCTTGGCAACGGGAAGACTTAGTTACCTACTACCATTCTTTGCATGAACTTAATTAAATGAACTGCATTAAAAATACACGTTTGAGTTGTATAGTTCAAGTACCCGTGTATCGTGCACCACAATTAGGAGCTAGGTGCGTTGATAACAGAAGCTGAAGTTGCGAATAGAACGGCACACTTGAGTTGAGTCTCCCTGCTCTTAAATACCAGTAGCCCTCCTCCAACACCCACCTTGACCAACAATGGTCAAGATGGCATTGAGGTCAGACTCAAGTAAACGTACCTATCCGTTCATTAAGGAAACCACAAATATACGTTACAGGAGTTCAAGACAGTAAATAATAATTCTAAACTACAGATAAAATGTAGTTAATATTACTGAGGTCGAAAAAAAACATTGGCAGTGAGGGCAGTATATGGGTAGATGATTTTCAACGAGCGAAATTTTTTATAAAGCATTTGAAGGATCAACATTTATGGAATATATAGAAAATAGAAAACTTGGCCCTTGCATAGTATTTTATAGAGACCTTCAGTTCAAATTTGATCATTTTCTCCTACAGCTGAACTTAATCGGTAGAGTGGAAAGACGTTCTTGGAAGACTCTTAACACTGTGCGTTAAAAAATATACAAATTTTCGTAATACATACAAGAATTAATAAATGCAGTAATAAATTGGGCAATCAATTAATGATGTGCAGCAGTCAGTATTTCCCGCCATCGGCGTTGCAATATACTGCCGAAACTCAAGTAATGAGAACACAGCCCTTTTGGGTTGGGATCAGTCACCTCCATGGTAAATTCTTAGATCTGCTTACATCAGTAACTCAGGTATCTATCTAATTGAAAAAAAAAGAAAAAAACAATTTGCCTAGTTCGCAGGGCAGTATAGCTTCTTCACACGTTGTAACATAGCCGTACAGAAAAGTTTAAGATCAAACTACGAGTCGAAAATATTGATAAATCAAGGTTTTAAGAAAATATTGTTTGCACGTGCACACTGACTACTGTTCTCCCAACGGCAACGAAATTTATAGGGGAACGTCTAGGAACAAAATCGCACCATCTCTGAAAATTTCATTTGAATCGGGCTGAGACTGGTGTAGTTTTGGGCGTGACAAGGGTTTACCACAAACACACACCAGACAAACAGACCCGGAACCAAAATTGATCATCAAGCTCTGAAACGCAAAAAGCAGGTAGAAATTTTGATTTTGGAGGACACCAATTTTTTCGACTTCAACCACGATCAGAAACCTTCCCTACTTGCAGTAGTGAGAAAGGAAAGTAACACGATACATGTATCTAACTGAAGAAAATGAAATTGGATCCTTCCAAAACAAATTGGAACTTGCTCACATGATCAAAAATGATATGTGATCTTGATACTGGGATCTGAAAAAATGTCTTCGGGGCTCATGCCTTAAAAGTGACTAAACGACTGTTCGTCCGGAAGAAGGGCCTCTATCATAAAATCTCAATTTTGAATTTTGCAGGAGCGCTAAAAAAAACTAGGATACCTATTGCTAATGACCACCAATGGGTTCTTGAACCTAAAAGTTTCATGTACGCGTGGAACCCGTTCATGAACTCAGACGGGTGCTTGGAACACTGCTAGTACGTCATGCCTACTGACTCACGGGGGGAACGTCGCCGCCGCTGGGTGGGCGAGTGTTCTGCATGGTTGTTGAAAAACCCAACATGTCCTGGACATCTCGGATTTCTTCTGATCACTAAATATTCGCAGGCCTCTAGACCACATTTGAAACCTCAAAAATGGTCGGGTTTCTCTTGAAACATACGTCTCCATGTCGAAAGATACCATTTGTTGAAGAAAAAAACGACATTCACATTAGATAAAACACTTTATCACATTAGATAATGAACTGATAACATAGGTCCTTCTTCCACTTCAATTTCTTTCATTTCTTCACGATTTTTCTGGCCTCTCTCTGCCTTGCTTTCAACTGAGAATCTTAGGAATTCTTACTCCACAAGACATTGGCCTTTACTCCACGAAAAACTGGGTTTCGTAAAAATCCTGCGTTCATATCAATTAATATTATATAAACTCCCATTGTTTATACTAATACCTAATCCATTGCTCTCCCGCATCCCTCTCTCCTCCCAGCGGTTTAAATAACCAACTGGCATACCTCTGGGTGTAGCAGGTTAATCGCCTCTCACCATCGAAGGTGAGATCCTTCTTCCGGACACCCATTCAAATATGGTTTCTAGGTTGAATTTGTACCCACCTTCACATTTAAGTCACATAGTTAACAGCTATTTATAAACTATCCATTGACGTTGCTGAGCAAAGCGATTCCGAATAAGATTGATTGGACAGTTCTATGAATGAATAATTTAATCCTTTAATCGGTGTTTGAAAAATCCGTAAACAGAAAACCAGTTTGGACATGAAAGCCGTTTTGAAACTTGTCTTGATAGTGGAACACCCACGAAACTCCGGCAATGTGTCGTAAAATATCTTCGAGTCTATGAAGTTGACAAATATCTCCGAAGTAGAAACATATTTCATCTAGGAGATATCGGTCGAGCAACAAACCGTTTCCCAATGGTTCCTATATTTTGAGCACTTTTTGTGAGAATATAGGATTTCCATAATGTTAACACATAGATAATTTTACTTCGATTACTATATTAATAATTTATAGTTTTATGAAATCGGCATGAAATAACCGATTCTGTAATTCCGACTTTTGCCCCGGCGTTTTGGGCCGAACGACACAAAATTGATACACACAAATCGAAACACTTAGGTACTTATGTTTTTTGAAAATCCAAAAATTTTGTGTATACGAAAGTAAATTAGAAAACGTTGTTTACCAAACATTTGACTGTTAACCATTCCTATACACACGAAGTGCCCAACATCAAATCGATGTTGCCATTAATTAACCTAACTGTAAAGTAAGCAAATTTAAATCCTGAAGTATGAACAATTCTGTCCTTTAAGTCTTTAAAATTACAAAATAAGTCTGTGAGACTACTGGACCAAATTTTATAATATTTGGCTCAAAATCACATAATAGCCCAGAGATATACCAGTTAATCTTGGCAATCGACCCTAAATGATGAAAATGGAAGGTTGAAACAAAAATGGAGGTCTGGAAAACTTTTGAAGTAGGTTTCTTCTCTTTGTTGTTCACAGATTTCATTTGAAATATTTTAATGAGGATGATAGCGATAAATGGAGCAATTCAACTAACTGTTCGGACGAAAATCGCTCTAAAAGCCAAATGACCGGTTTTCCTAGGAAGAGCGGCACATTTCCAGTTGTGTCACATCTCAGTCGTCTTCTTCGGAACCTACCTACATCAACCTTCCAACCTACATATCACGTTACCTCGTGGAAATCGAAGCTAGGAAGCTATCTAAACGTCCATATCATAAACATTTTTGTACTTACATTTGTCACATTATTTCATAGGTACGAAGGAACTCTTGACTGCCGTTACTTTTGCATTCTCTCTTTCATTTTTAAGCAGCCGAGGGAAGTTAGTCGAAACGTTGAGCTCAAACTTCGTCAGGACGGGGCGTAATATTGAGACGTCTGAGGGCTGAGGGTTTAAGCCCGCTCTATAATTAGCCGGCGGGTCCTCGGATCACATGTGCCCGCCACCCCGTGGTCATGGCTTCCGATATTTACACTTAAAATAGAAACAACCAACCAACCTGTCCCAACGTTAAATAACCCGGGGAGGAACAGACCCCATCAGGCCTTTAAGCTTCATTTAGTTCAGGAGGATGAGATGCGACTGTGTAACGCCCTTCGTTTCGGTCCTCGTCCTAATCTGTCTCGATTTATAGATGTTACGCTACTTTTACCATCCTCCGAGATCTTATAGTGGGTAGGTGCCTGGCAACGGGTATACAGAAAAACAAAAAAACATTTTGACATTTTATGTCTTCACTTTGGCACATAGAATCGAATAGTGTTTGGTGGAATCAGTGGGGTGGATGAACACCAATTACTGAAAATCCTATTGCAAAAAGGATTGATGTGGGAAGTTTTGTTTCTCGAAGGACCACTCCCTTTGGAGATGGGAGAAAAAGAGAAGAAATATATATAGGTGACAGGAAACCAATAAAAGATAGGTTTGGAGATAATGATCAGAATATATAATGATTGAAATTAATAGGGAAATTGCAGGTAAATATGTATCTTATACGCTAAGTACTCAAGTGGCCACCATGCATGGAAAGATATGAACAATACCTAATGGTTGAGTTACAGTGATTTAGAGCTATAAAATAGTTTGTATAGTATGCCATGCAAGTTCGTGATATAGAATGATGGAAATGATGAAGAAATCCTTGAAGGGGGGTACATGGGTGGGTAGGTCCGTGCATCCGCGTAGAGAATCAAGGGCGGTGATGTGGTATAAGTATGGTATGAGCGTTGTAGGTAGAACATAAAAGGTGGGTACTAATTATTTACCTTACAACAGTGATTTGCGTCGTCATTTGCCTAAAGTACCTTAAGGTAGAAGTGTCCTCCTTCCATCCAGTTTCACCTGTCGAAACTCTGAACAGGGTTTACAAAAAAACCATCAACAATCGGTCGACATGACGTTGAGGTAGGTAAGTAACGCAAACCAGGAACAGCAGGACAGCAAATGTTGGATGAATATCCCTGGAGAGACGAATGGCTCAGCAACCCGTTCGAGGGCAATTGTTTATCGCCTTCTGTGTCTCATACGTTCGCTCTTACAGGAGAAAATGAAGATGAAACGGAGCTAATAAATGGTACTTTAGGTTTACAGAGGCAGATAGAAAAGTTGATTTGAAGAACGGCGAGAAAAAAGAATGAATATGCGTGTCCTGCGATACATTGGCGGCCTTCTTTTTTGGCTCGAAAACCCCTTTGATGACGTCACGGAGCACAATCACGAAAAATTCATTGTCACTCTAACTTTACCTTATTTTCAACTATGAGTGAATAAATTCGCGACACACAAAGTAATACCAATAAATAGTAACAAACATTTGGAAATATTATTAACGGGTATACATCTCTATCTCTATCTCTATTATTTATAAGAATGAAACTCCGTCTGTCTGTTTGTTTGTCTGTCTGTCGTGTCTATGCACGGCCAAACGGCTGAGTGGATCTACGAGTGGGGGGATCTTTTTGGGATTTTCCGATAGGGTGTATAAGCGAATTTAAAATTTTCTAATCCCATAACCATCCGTAGGGCGGGAGGGGGGTCGAAGTAATAATAATGTGCGCTTTTTGGACCCATTCCCCAACCCCTCTACATCGAAAATTCCGGAAAATAGGTTTCGTAGGTTTTGAAACGAGAAGGGACGGCGCGTCGGATCGCGATAATTCGGGAAATGCGTCAAAAAAATGCGAAAGTTGTTTTCTCGAAAAGTCCGACAAAAACTAATTTTTTTCCGATTAAAATATACCCCATAAAGGTACGTTTTTCGGAACGGTTTTCGCGGGCGAAATACAGCTTTGGGTCCGCCGAATCTGAATCCAAAATCGGATATCGAAAAAAGTGACGTTACGTTGGTCAAATCGCGAGCGGAAGCGAGGAGAAGCGTTTAACATCAGAAATTAATCGACCACAGGCCGCCGTTACACAACGTTGCTTAGGAATAACTTCCTACCTGACAGGAACGGGTTGCGAGCAGGTACACACAATAGGTACCTCATAAAATAATGGCCTACCTTTAGAAAAATAGAACTGGAAAATAAATACTTACAAACATTCAACATCTGACTGTACTGTTAGTACTGAAGTGTTCTTATAACTATACTTTTCGTGGTTCCACATAATGTGCCGCGTTTGATAGTAATTTCCAACAGAAAAAAACCTCTGCCAAGTTGGGTGGGCAGTATAACTTCCTCAAGCGAGCGAAGCGAGCAGCATCCCCTACAGAAGTTAAACCTACCCTTAGAGATCTACCGTTTGCGAACGAAGCGAGCAACATCCCCGGACGCGAGGAGGCTCTACGAAGACGTCAAGGGGTTCGATGACACAGGTGTTTCGCAATGTTACGAGGCGAGCAGGTACACATAGGTACCTTGCGAGCGAAGCGAGAACCATTTCACCAGAATAAATACGGATTTTTTCATACACACATACAGCAATACCTTGCGAGCGAAGCGAGCAACATCCCCGAATAAACTTTTCGTGGTTCCACGTAGTTTTATAAGATTTAATTTGTTTGTAAGAATTTCCAACAGAAAAAAACGTCTGCCAAGTTGGGTGGGCAGTATAACTTCCTCAAGCGAGCGAAGCGAGAAGCATCCCCTACAGAAGTTAAACCTACCCTTAGGGATCTACCGTTTGCGAGCGAAGCGAGCATCATTCCCTACATGTTGGGTGGGCAGTATAACTTCCTCAAGCGAGCGAAGCGAGCAGCATCCCCTACAGAAGTTAAACCTACCCTTAGAGATCTACCGTTTGCGAGCGAACCGAGCAACATCCCCTAAATGCCATACTTTGCGAGCGAAGCGAGCAACATTTACTACATGCCAGACTTTGCGAGTGAAGCGAGCAACATATCCTACATGCCAGACTTTGCGAGCGAAGCGAGCAATATTCCCTACACGCCACACGTTGCGAGCGAAGCGAGCAACTTAATGGGGGGTCCGGGGGGCTTGCCCCCCGGCTGGACGTGGAGGCGAGCGTAGCGAGCCGGAGCGGCTAGTTATTAATAAGAATGAAACTCATGCACGGCCAAACGGCTGAGTGGGCCGGATCTACGAGTGGGGGGATCTTCTTGGGATTTTCCAAAAGTGGGAGCGAGCGAATTTAAAATTGTTTAATCCCACCCGAACCATGGGCCGTAGGGCGGGAGGGGGGTCGAAGTAAGAATTAATGTGCGCTTTTTCCACTTCCCCGCATCCTCTACCCCTCTAAACGGCCGTCGAAAATTCCGGAAAAATACCGGTTTCGTAGGTTTTCCTACGAGGAAGACGACGGCGCGATTGGATCGCGAAAAAAGTATCGGGGAATGCGTCAAAAAAATGCGAGAGTACGGACCCGTTTTCTCGAAAATTCTTGGTTTTTTTAAATTAAAATATACCCCATAAAGGTACGTTTTTCGGAACGGTTTTCGCGGGCGAAATAAAGGTTTGATCCCGCCGAATCTGAATCCGAAATCGGATATCGAAAAAAGTGACGAGAACTCGGTCAAATTGCGAGCGGAAGCGAGCAATAAATAGTAACAAACATTTGGAAATATTATTAACGGATATACATAACAATATAAAGAAAATGCAAAAAACCTGCCACATAAATACAATTATTGTCATAGAAACATCCATGACATTTAAAAGACTCCAGCGTCTCAATAAGTCTGTCATGCTGTGATGAGTCAAAGCCAACAAAGGCGTTACATGTTGTGTTACTTTTACGTTACGAAAAAGTGATAGGTACCTACTTTTTTCTTCTTATGATTATCACTTACAACCAAATCGTTGCTAGGAACTGTATCTTAGGCATTTATCATCGTAAAAGAATCGTTCACCAGTCGTTGGAAAGCTCTCCATTTACCTCTCCATAACTTTTTTAACAACTGTGCTGTTCATAGCTAACAATCAGAAGTACGAGCGTGGTTGTCTGAATAATAGTTTACATACAGATGATCCTTTTTATTTAATTGTGTAAACATGATTGCAACCACTCACCAACATTTGATAGGCTGACGCTCTGATGGGACATTAGGAGACGATTTAAATGATGGGCTCTTTCATAATCAACTGAGTGACCAAAATTCTTTCGAAGTGGAGAAATAAAATGTCTCAATGTCTTGCACACTCGTATGCAAGATTTTCAGCTTTACGAAGGAGATTTTGCTGAGGGATTGACTATTTGATGTTAAGTAATTTCGAGATGCGAGCTTGCGAGCATCCAGACCATTGTAAATTATGCATTACACTCATTTTAGTGATTTTTTCAGAACTTTTTAGTGCATTTTCTTAAAAAAAAAAAAAAAAAAAAAAATGAGCTATTCATGTAGTGATTACTCAATTGGTGCTCTTGATTATGTGCTCTTGAAGATCCTTCAAGGTTACTTGAACGCATGTTGATCGAGTCAAAATGTGTGGTCATCGACAAATATTATTGAGTACTGGTTGGTGAATTTAAAACAACAGCAATCGAAACCTGGAGAAATAGTGGACCCCGATAGGGGTGCCGAAGCCCTTTTAGTTCGAAGCATGAATTCAGCATGTTTTTATTCTCCACCAAAAGATCTTCGAACCAGGAAAGGATCAGGCGATAGTGAGTGTTTGGGGGCAAAATAGTCGTGATTTACTAGCGAATTTTTTTATTGATGAATCAAGTTTCAATATAAATTAGGCGTTGTTGTTTCAGAATGGCAGAACAATCATTTGTATTCAATATTGCTTTCCAGTCTACAACGATATGTGACCACTTTTGAGTGGTAAAAAAAAGTTCTACTTGCATTTCATGTTTGAAACGTTCCTGAAAAATTTTGGTTTCGTATCTATCTGTCCGCCAATCCTTATAATGTGCTAAAATGCACAATGTTATCGTCAGATATCAATGATATTTGAAATGGTTCTTGTATTGTCCACATAAAAAAGTCTGCCAAGTTGGGTGGGCAGTATGAATTCCTCACATATTCTAACATGGACGTATAGAATTAGTTGAAGATCAAAGTACGAGCCGAAATTATTGGTAAGTCGACGTTTACGCACGCGCACAGACTACTTTTATCCAACGACTATGAGAATCATAGGGGAACTGTTCAGGAGCTCACCGCACATTCCTTGAAAATTTCATAAAAATCGGTACATCAGTCTCGGAGTTTTGTCTGAGTCAACCGATATTAGTTTCGCACATGCGCAATTATTATTACTCTACCAATCACGATATAATTCGTAGGGAATTTTCGTGGAACATATAACCATCTACTCCCCGAGTTTGAACGAAATCGGACCAATATATACATACAGTTCTCTCTCCACTTTGCTCTCGTTCTCCAGGATATGCTGAAACCTAACGAGTGACTTTTCTATAGGCGAGTGTTCCTCATGTCCTTTCCACCGGTTTATCTGAAAAAGAGAGAGAGAAACCACCGTAAAGAATGAAAAGGCACCTAAAAGGAAGAAGAACAAAAAAATCAGTTTCGATACCTCCGGCTCAGTGGGCAGAAAGGGCTCCGTTATCAACGCCGCCGCGGCGGGAGGATGTGTGCAGCGCTGGGGCTGGCGGTCTCACGCTACAATGAACCTCTGTCTTGTTTACACCTTGCCGATAAACTCCAGTGATCCCCTTGTCCGGCAAACAGAGTTATCGGACATGGAGGAAGGCCGCTTATCCCCTGCCCGGATGTCCCCTTCCATAAAACAAAGCTCGCGCCTCCCTCTCCCCTCACGCTCCTCATTTTAACAGCGAAGGTGGATAACAGTTTCTCAAAAAGTTCCATTCATGATGTATGATCGTGAGAGCAAATTTTCTTAAATTACCACTTATCATATTGCATCATCTTAAGTTGGCAGGAAGGTAAATTGGCAGGTCACTTTTGCAGGAAAGTAAATTAGAAAAGGGAAGCAAAACTGAACACAAAATTTGGGGGAAGCTAAATAAGGGGTGAGAGAATACAGGCTTTGAATTCATAAAACGGGCTAGAGAAAATATCGAGGTCTTGAAAAATGCTTACAATGTGATTAACGGATCGTAATATTCTGTACAAAGGACGGTTTTGAAGATAATTGTAAGGGGAAAATTTCCAAGGTTTGAAGGCGGCATCTGCTTAGCAGAGAATCGTAGTCTATCTCAGGAGACGGGCAAGCTTGTAGGCTACGTAGCGGAGAAATCTTGAACTCTAGAGTATACTTGTGGGAGGCATAAAAGGGAGACCACACTTGGGAACCGTACTCCAATTTTGGTAGCACCAGGGCCTTGTACAAAAGTATGATGGGCTCAACTTTGGTGAATTCTCTGGTATTTCTTTTAATGAAACCCAAGGTTTTCATTGCACCTGCTGCCGCAACCTCTACATGTTTATTGAAGTTGAGCTGCTCATCGCAGATAATTCCCAGATCCCTAATCTCCTTGACTGTCATAAGAGGAGCACCACAGAGGCTGTAATCATGAGTCAGATGATCATCTGTTCTATGGAACGAAATTACCGAGCACTTGGAAGGGTTCAGAAACAGGTGGTTATTAGTACACCACGCTTCCAGAAGACTGACAGACTCCTGCAAGGCATTGAATCATCCAACGAATTCACGTGACAGAAAAGTTGCATGTCGTCAGCGAACAACAGGCACCTGACCCTCGGGCATATTGTAATATTTACGTTGAATTGCATTGAAATTTGAGCAAATTAGAAAAGTAAAGTAAACAACCAATACAGGTTGAGGCTTTTCGTCCGACTGCTTCGGGCGTCGCGGACGTCATCAGCTGTCGTTCAAATGGAGGATCAGAATGCGTCTTGGTGACGTCGCTTAAAGCTACTTATTTCCTCGCCCCCTTGACTACAGAGGGGTTCGCCGTACAGAAGCGTGAAAATTACTTGGACGGGAGATCGTCACCTGGGCGGTCACCCATCCAAGTACTCACACGCTCGACGTTACTTAACTTCGCTAATCGCATGAGAAACGGTTCATTGCAACACCTAATCCGTACGGCTGCAAATTAGAGAATAGAGCAATAGTTGAAAACCAATTTTATGGAAAAAGAATTCATACTAAATAAAATTCAGCAAATCACAAAATATTTTGGATTGTCTTTTGGCGGGGGTCAAGGAATTTTTCACACTTTTTTTCCCGACCGGCACATTTTCTATTGATTTTCACGTACAACCAAGGCGTTACTAGGGAAGAGTAACTCCCATAGTTTCCATAGTAGGAAAATTATTTATTTATGCTCTCATTATACCACGACATTTCATGACCTCTAAGCCATTGTAGTGTCAAGGAATGCTGATTTATTACTCTAAGTTAAAAACTAATATTGTTTTGTAACCATATTGGATAATCTTGTGAAAAGAAGCACTACATGGTTGGTATACAATTGAGTTAGACCAACTGGTAAGCAGTTTACTAGACATATACATGATCTTTTGTTTTTCCCAAAGGCAGAAATTAAAATGCTTGATTTACACTTTACAAATTTTGACATGGATATGTCTTTTGGCTGGGGGTCAAAATTTTTTTCAATTTTTACATATTTCCCAGCAATATTGAAGAAATTTAAGTAAGTTTTCAGCATAATTTTATGCAAAAGTGTTGTAATGTCCCAGCTATTTATTTATAATTTTGTTTTGTGTAAAAATTGGCTAAAAACTTACCAATTTTTGAGCCACTTCTATCGTTTTTAGTGATTTTTTTAAGCATAATTGGAACATCATGCAATGGGGACCTTTCATATGGCGCTTTAACACTTTTGACCTCAGATTCGGAATCAGCGCACGTGAAAACCCCAAGTACCTTTTTTTAACTTGAAAGACCGTTTAGTTTGGTCAATAAACGGATAGAAAGTTCACGCGTGACGTAGTAGTGCGAAGGAGCTGACGGTTCCCCCAGGCGGGCGGGGGCCGTGACGTCATCGTGCAAATTAATTTCAAGAGCCGTATTACTGGTCAGATACCCATCATATAGCTCATTTTTGGAAAGCTCTCGTTCATAGCTTTCTATTCAGCAAATAAAAAGGAAATTGTCCATCATTTCATTCAAGAGGCTCCCTATCAAATTTAAACATCTTACAGCGAATTAGAGAGAATTCACCTCACTTAAATTTACCTACAGTCAACAGGTACCTAATTATTTTATTGTCTCTCCTACAAATTTTATCAACTACCCACATGTTATTATCACGACTACGTTTGCTCGTATCGCGGTCCTGCAAATTTGCTCGTCTCTCAGTCCTGCAAAGATATGTAGACAGGATGAGAATTTTGGATTCAGATCAAAAGAACGGATCATGTTTCGTGCCTACGAAATTCCAACTTCATAGGTTGAATGGCAAAGAAATTCGCTCCGGAGCCCACTCAGACGATAATTGAAACTTCAATTACTTCTAATTACGTAATTATTTGATAGTCTCTTCTCCGCATGTTATTAACTACCATGGCAAGATGTGAGCATAGAAATTACCACCTGAGCTCACAATTTAATTCGTCTCTTGATGTTCCAGAGAGGCTCCCTGTCAAATTTCAACATTCTACCAGTGAAAAGGAGAGAATTCGCCTCACTTAAATTTACCGACAATCAAGAGGTACCTAATTATTTAATAGTCTCTCCTCCATATTTTATCTACTACCCAGATGTCCCCACCATGACTAAGTTTGCTTTGCACGCCTAGCGGTCCTGCAAAAAATGCTGACCAGCGGTCCTGCAGTCCTGCGGAAGTTCAAAACTTCAAATCACGGGCCACTCAAAACACATGAAACAACTCAATATTAACCGTGAAAATTCGTCATTGCTTATGCAAATAAGCATATCTGTGAAAAATGCGAACCCTGATATAGACCCAAAAGACCTCTTTCAAATATAATATAGTAACTTTTATATTTTGATTTAAAATATACTAGAGGCCTGTTAGGGCTTGGAAAGCCCTAATCTAGTCCGTATAAGAGTAGTACCTAACAGGAACCCAGCACATTATAGTAACGATATAAGTCCTACCTATTTGCGGCGTTATGTGACCTGGAGCAAAGCTAAGGCAGTGTTAATAAATGATTAAAAAAGAGGAAATAACGATCAAAATGTAAGTAATGTAAATAAATACCACCAGATAAACACTAATCAGAAAAGACCCCATACTTCACTCGTCTCTTATGTGAAAAAAGGATGAGAAAATACCCTATCACGCTATCAAAACCGACACTTTTGAAATTGGGGCCGTGCTGATTCGTAATTTTTATAAAGACCGTTCGGAATTATTATTGATCAAGGCGGGTATAGAGACGAACGGCGACACTAACAAACTTGGGGCCGTGCTGATTCGAATGAGCATCTAACATGGACCGCGAAGTTCTTCAGTCTTGTAATTTAACCTAAATGGAAAAAGGATCATTGACTAAACAAATAATTCATGAAGAGTCTTGTTTTTTTCATTGAAATTTATGACGGTCGATTATGATAATAATATTCTCTCGTGTAGCTGGTTTTATGGTCATTCCTCTAGTACCTTCTTACCTGCATAATCTTACAATTTTACTGGTGGCTTCATCATCTTCCAAATACTAGTTGTTCTTTTTAAATCTGGGACAAAGCAATAGATGTTAATTCGTTTGATAGTGGAAGGTGTGTAGCGAACCAGCTGCCAGGTAAGATCTGAGAACTGTGCGAAAATGTTACCCTTCACCTGCTAAAAATGAATCATCTTTTAATAATTTGCATCGATTATTATTCGGAAAAATGTATTCTTAGTTTGAGTTCAAACCCATAATTAGGAGTGTGCCCAGAAAAGCACGAAGCCCGAGCACGAAGCTTCTACATAGACCCTTTGGGGCATTGGAAAGGGAAAATAAGTACGGAGATATAATTGGAATAATCGTTCTATTTCTTAGTTCTTTTACTTATTACTAAGGAATCATTATGACCCTGGACAAACAAGCAACGAATGATAACATAATACATGTGAAGGATATGCAAGATATCGGAAGTCCACGCTGCACCTATACCTCATTCGTGAGACACAATACACCCTTCTTGCGCTTTCCGGCTCACGCTGCACGTTGTTATTCCGTGGTATTTGCATAAGCTATAATTGTTTGATTATCACCTAATTTATGAATACTGAATGTTATTCTCAATTCTAATTATATACCGACAGTAACTCAGTAGACATGTACGCATGAATGTAAAATGCGGGTTCTACAAGCACCTTGCTGACCAGTCACGGTTGCATCGCCCTGCACGCACGTCCAATCAATATGTGGGAAACGTCCATTCGTTTTGTACCTACATCTCGTGTACATCATCATCTCGTGAGTTTTGTTCTCGATACATATGAATGAAAGCTCTTGGCTCTCACATAAAAAACGCCGTTGAAAAAAACTGGGAAAATCTTTGACTAAATATGTATAAGTTGGGCGTCCTTAGTGGCCGAGCCGTCTAAAGCCGGGTTCACAACAAATGAGCATTGATGGTGAACACTGTTCGCAAACAATCGCGAGCAAATGCTCGGGTGGTGTGAACAGAGTTTGCGAACATTCAAGAGCGTTCCGCCACTTGTCCGTAAATCAACGAAATATCAAAGGATTCAGTGTTCATTGTGCGTCCGGTGTCAACGGCATATCTGCAAGATCACGAGCGGCTGGTGAATATCTGCATAAATATTATCTTCAAAACTTCAGAAATTCGGAAAAGGTACATGAGACTAGCATATGAGTCTCCTGTCGCTGCCGATCTAACTGCCGTGGGAATAACTCGCGGTAGTTATTATCATCCCTTGACACTTTTTCTTCAATTTTTAAAAGTAAAA
This sequence comes from Adelphocoris suturalis, assembly GCA_030762985.1. Lineage (NCBI taxonomy): Eukaryota > Metazoa > Arthropoda > Insecta > Hemiptera > Miridae > Adelphocoris > Adelphocoris suturalis. The sequence goes on from CM061048.1 coordinate 58,214,182, forward strand.
AATCAAAATCTGATGAGATGACTTGTGGCTGAAATTTTTGAACAGTCTGGTGTCATCCGTCCCAAAATTAGCCTGCAGTTGCTTATAGTTTCTTCCTTGAAGAAATGAAGACTCCCATATTCTGCGTTTCCTCTTCAGGCGGCGCCCTACATATAAATGATTTTAGAAAAAAGTTCCAGTCATGCAGCATGATCGTATGAACGAATTTTCATAAATTATTGTGATACATCTGTTACATTATTTTGAAAATTGGGGACTTCAAGTGAAAAGAAAAAGTTAATTACCAATTTTATGGCAAAAGCTCGTTTTAAATAATTATTAGCTATTTAAAGAGATATTTTGAAATTTTAACTTTTTTGCCGTTTTACCGATTTTTTGCAATTTGTTTTAGAAATTCATGGAGGACTTTATTGAATGAAGTACATTTTTCAGCTCAATTTTGTACATAAATTTTTGAATGTTCTATTTTATAGTTAACTAGCTGGTTACCCGTGCGTTGCACGGACCCATCGGTATGGGTTAGTCGGTGCATAGACTGCTGAAATAACCATATATAGACTGTGTTCGTAACTAGGGAGGCTGCATGTCAAATTACAGCATACAAGTAGCAAAATCAGGCTATAAATGATAATGAAAGAGCCCATAATTTCCATCGTCTCATACAGTCCCCTAAAGTCGAGCTCTCAAATTTCAATTTCCAAGGGTAAACATTACAGAATTTAGCTCACTCAGCTGATCACAAAAAATACCATAATTTCAATCGTCCCTCAATAACCCAGAAAGTCTTCCTGTCAAATTTCAACTTCCTATGGTGAAGAGGAGTGAACTTAGGTCACTCAGATGATCATAAAAGAGCCCTTCATTTCCCCCCATGTAATAGGTTAAAAAACGTAGTTTTTTTGCTCCTTTTTGGTCTTTCCTTCAATATGGCTCGAAGGATATTGATGAAATTCACTGGAGTTATTTTTTTTAAGGATACAAATGATTTTCGATACCCGTAATGACCAGGAAGATGCATCCAATCATGATTGCATCCCTGTAAAATTATTACAAGTAAGGAAATTACTGTGAAGCCTCGCACCAGATGTTTTTGAATTTTAACCAATTTGAGCTCAAAAAATGCTGTACAACGACATCATTCATTCGTTTGAAGAGCTTGATTTTTTGGCGCAAGACGGAATTTTTATCTCAATCCTAAGGAGAGTTATCGTGTGGAAGGACGCATATATACATAAATTTATTTATACATATGAAAAGGCGTAAAGTTTAGGATTCTTTTCAGAATGCGTCAAAACGGATTTCAATTGAAAAATTTTTGGAAAATATTGATTTTAAAATTTTTTGGAGCCTCATTAATTGCAATTGCCTTTGCTTAAATTGCGCTTCTTCTTGGTACATCAGCCCCAATCAATGAACGGAATATGATATGGTTTCACCATCGTAATAATTGTGTGCGTAAGCGATTTGCTTTTTTTTGACGATCTATAATAAATACATGGCTGTAAACACAATATTCAGTCCTGCTTTTGACTGCTTTGCTTTTCAGGTAAATTTTGGTATAAAAGCTACTGTACTGACGAGTTAGACATTTTTTGAGGATGTGCCGAATTGATTGACAAAGAGTGTGCGGAGGTGTGCCGAATCGATAGGTGTGCCGAGTTGATGGTGATAATCGTGCCTAGTTGCTGTCAGTAGTTATTTAGTTAGAACGCCATGCATACCCTTCTTAATGACTTCTTAATCCTGAACGAGATCCCGAGGTACGTATAAGGCTCATTCTCATCGGAGAAGGGGAAAATGTTAATATCACGAAAGGAGGTATAAGGCGAGGCCTCGTAAAGGACAAATGAAGGGATTTGTTGGGAAAATGAATAATGCATCCGCGGAAGCGTGGGAGACGAGGAGGATCCCCGCTTTTAACTAGGATCCTGTCCTTCTGCCTTGGACACGAACTGGTCAGGGGAAACGAAGCCGCATCAGTAGGCTCCGAGTGTTGAGGGCGTCGTGGAAATGCCCATATCTGAACGGGGCATGAGAGAAATCTCGGTCGCACGATGTTAACAGATCGGAGTAAGCGTCCCTTAGAAGAGGATGCCTGTGTTCAGATGGTTTTCCATTTTGCGGATTAAACTCAGAGAAATGTCCTCCATTTGAAAATAATAGTAAGAACAAATCAACATCAAACTAGAGTTACCGAAATTTCATTCTTAAAGGGTCAGGATAGGTTCAAACCTTCAAAAATCACATTTTGCTTCCGAGTCTACCTAAAGGTAGCGGACGCACTGTTTTCACTTTGGAAAGAAAAAAAATTTTTGGTCTCCAATATCAAAATTTCTACTCGCATTTCACGTTTTAGACCAATCTGAACAACTTTGGTTCCGTGTCTGTCTGTGTGTGTCTGCTAATCCTTGTAACAAGCTTATTTTCCACAGTTTTCATCCGATTTGGATGCACTTTTCAGGGGATGTTCAGGCTAGGGTATAGACGGTCTCCTATAAGTTTCATCGTTCTTGTCTCTATACCTCACTCTGCGCATGCGCAAACGTAAATTCTCTCAAGCATCATTTTCTTACGCCCTATTCATCCGATCTCGCTCAGATTCGGATTATAGTTGGGGGATGAAATTTTGTTCATCTTATATTAATTTCAACATGATTGTATCAATAATAGCTACTGAGGATGCACCAATATGAAATCCTTGTAACAAGCTTATTTCCCACAAAGTTCATCCGATCTGGATGAAATTTTCAGAGAATGTGCGGGCTAGAGGGTAGACGGTCTCTTGTGAGTTTCACGGTTGCCAAATCAATACTTCATTCTACGCATGCGCAAACGTAAATTCCATTTTGCTCAATTTTTTCATTCTCTCGTCGTCCGATCTCGCTCAAATTTGGATGATAGTTGGAAGAAGATGACTTTTTTTTTTTTTTTTTTTTTTTTTAATCTCTTTATTAATGAATGAAATACAATTACAACTTTACTGTATGCTGCTTAAGCTCAAAGCTTGTCTGCAGCGACCACACACAAAATACAATTTTTCTGAATGTCTCATCAACCGAGATATCTTAAAAAGCAAAATCATACAACACTTCTTTTACTATATCTAATAACAACTAATGAAATTAAATTAAGAACAAAATCAAAGCTAAAATTAAAATTAAAATTAACCGCCAATAGAAAGAAAAGGAGAGAAAAAACAACAATGCAGCCTGCTGATGAATAAAATTACTCATGCTAACCACAACTCGTTAGAAATCAAAAGGTTCGGGGACATTAATACATTTAACGTTTAACATCCAGTCATTCTTTCTTTAACAGGTGGACTCGCAGATTCTGTTCAAGTACCTTGAAGGTTTTAATTGTACCATCTTTAAAGGCGTCAGAAAGATCGTTCAACAGTTTTGGGACTAAGACCCCCCGACATCTGTCACCATTCTTATTATTAGTTCTCTCCGCCTAACTGGATATTTCGCCTAACTGGATATTTATTGTACTTGATGTGTTTGTACTTATCTGAAAAGAAGTGATCCACTATAGTTACATAATCAAATTTGATTACTTCATATTAGTTTCAACACGATTGTATCATTAATAGCTGCTGCGGATGCGCCAATGCGTAATCCTTATAACGATCTTAATTTCCACAGTTTTCATCTGATTTTGATGAAATTGCCAGCGAATGCGCGGTTTAGGTTGTAGATGGTCCCACTCCAATTTCATCGTTTTCAACTCTTCAGTTCATTCTGCTCTTGCACAAACGTAAATTACATTGATTTTATCTTTTTTTTCGTTTCTTAATTGACCAATTATGACATTTTACGCTACTTCTTGACTTACTCTTTTCCGTAATGGAATTTTTCAATATCATTTAAAACTTTTCTGTGATGTACACATTCTTGAAAGGTAAACGAGGAAGCGATGTGCCATACCCAGCTTCGCAGACTTTTTAAAAATACATTGGCTCCGTGTCTTACCTTCTTACCTATGAGTAGCGAATGATTTGTTTCCATTATGGGGGAGGGGGGAGAACCATTTTTGTCTTTAAAATCAAAATTTCCACTCGCATTTTACGTTTTAGACCATTATTTTAACAAGCTTAATTGCCACAGTTTTCACCGGAATTTGATTAAATTTTCAGCGATTGTGCGCGCTAGGGTCTAGATGATCCCGTCAATCTCGTTAAAATTTTGGGGATAGTTGGGAGATGACAATTTGAGCATTCCATGATGATTTCAATATGGTCGTAACATTAGTAGCTCCTGCGCATACGCGAACGTGGAATCCAAGTAATAAGCTCGATTTTCACAGTTTTTTATATGAAATCCTCAGGGAATGTGAACGGCCGTTATTCTCCTTGCAGCTAGAACTCCTATTTTAATTTTGAACTGGCAATTAAACAGATTATTTTGTATATTCTGGTACGTACGTAGCAAACAACTTGTTCTTTCCAGTACTATGGTATGCCAATTATTGTTAAGTGGACGTCCCCCGTTAAAATTTTTACAGTGTTACCGAAATAGACAATCAATTCAATTTCTTTCTGGATTATTTACTTCGGTCTCAGGAATTCCTTTCGATTAAGCCAAACTAATCTAATTTAATGACACATCATATTACTATCTTAGGAATAGCCTTACTCTTAGGAATAGCTCCTTACTGTTTAGTGAACCGGGGCAATAGATACAATCGAGTTACCCTTTTATCAGATTAGTTTATGGCTGTATTATTAAGAAAATTCTCAGTGGTAAAGACTACTGTACTTACTCACATAGCTTCCTTACACGAGCCAAAGCGATGTGTAATTTGAAGTTGCCAAAGTGCAGAACAACTTTTGCACATCTTAATTATCGCCATAGACGTGTAGTAGAATTTAATAAATTGAATGTAAACGAAAAAAAAGGGCTGTTATTACACGAAAAACATAAGCTACATAGAATGATTGTGTCCATCTTTCTTGATAAGCTACAGAAACTTTAATTCCGAATGCTCTTAGCTATTTAATTTGTATCTTTGTGATACATGTATAATTATACCCCTGCTCATTTGTTACTTAGTATAATATTAAAAAATTAGAAGTAAGCAGTATGTTATACTACAAAACTTAACTTTTTTTTTTTTTTTTTTTGCTTCCAGTATATATCAAAGTAGATATTGACTTAATTTCTGTTTCATATTAAGTAGGTATATTGTAGCACACAAAATTGATTGGACTATAATATTGAGATGTTCGCCGAAACACGGTCTGTAGAGGAGAATGGATACCCCACTGCGAGCAGATGAACTCTTATGGGGTTATTAATTTCCGTCATTATTAGTGTAAAATTATGTAAATTGGTTTTTTGTCTGTCATATTGTATATTGTAACTTTTATATAGGTAATCAAGTATTTTGTGGAAATAAAGAACTTTAAATAAATTAGAAGTACTTGATTTAGTAATTTTAAACATTTTTAGTGTCATTTACCACACTTCTCATTAACGAATTCGAATTGAGTTTGTCATGGATCAACATGATAGCTTGAGCATTACCTAATTATCTTAAATTCAGTTGTTAGGGACGATCCCTACTCTATTTTTTCATTTCCAGCACGTGTGAAAATTTATTTTCTATTTGACCCCTAATTCAAGTACATCCTGAGGGTTAATTTCCCTTTATAATTTCCATTTGTACTTTATTTTACATATACACATCATTTCAGGTCCATTCCTGAGAGCTGATTTCTTCCCATGATTTCAGTTTATCCTTCTTTCTTTTCTTTCATCACCTCATTTCTGGATCATCCCTCAGAGCTAATTGGTACCCATCACTTAAGAAAACTTAACAAGATTTATCAGGAGCACTGTTCCTAACAATAGTCTCCATTTTTCTATTAATTTCACTGCAATAAGTTAAAACCTTAACCTCCACTTCTTAATCATAACAATAACACTTTCTATCTTCCACACCTGGCCAGGACAGTTAAGCAACACACAACCCTTTTATAGTATCCATCTTACAAATCTAAATTAATAACAAAATGGCTGAAAACCATGAGATTTGTGATACTTACTTTCAAGCTCCTCCTGAGATTGAGCAAGATGATCCCGTGTTATGTGTATCCAACAATACCATTCTCAATGTCACATGTTGTTTGTTTTCCTTAGTTATTTCACTACGCATTTACCTTTTCGAACAAGTACAGTTTATTTTGACATGGATATGTCTTTTGGCTGGGGGTCAAGGAATTTTTCGTGACAAATTTTTTTTTCCCGACCGACACTTTTTTTCCCTACCGGCACATTTTCTATGGATTTTCACGGACAACAAAGGCGTTAGAAGGGAAGAGTACCTCCCATAGGTTTCATATTCTGTTAATGGTTTGCGTCTTTTTGGAATGCTCTCATTTTACCAAGACATTTCATGACTTCTCAATCATAGTGCCAACAAAACAAACGGCATCGTTTACTATAAGTTATTTACTAACATTAACCATAAATAATAAACTTGTGACATGAATAGAAGAGCAAGGTACGAATAGAAATGTGTGATAGGTACCAACTAATAAGCAGTAGGTACTAGACATATCCATGATCTTTTGTTTTTCCCATCAAGGGACAAATTAAAATGCTTGATTTTGCTTTGAGTCTTGTGAAGAACTAAACGCTGTTTCATTTCCAAGGCATACGGCCAATACAGTCGAGTTGTACGTGAAAATCAAAAGGAAAAATTACGCTTTTTTCAAATTCAAATTACAAAGCAGTTTATTGTCATTTAAGTTTTGTTTGATATTACTTATTATTGCTACATTCTAGTATTAATTTATGTATGTAGACATAAATGTTTTCCTTTATAATTTCCACTGCGCACTTACCTTTTGCCTTTTCGAACAAGTACAGTTTATTTTTCCTTCATTTATCAATTTTTGTTTTTCGTACCTAATTATTTTACCTTGTTGTTAAGGTTATTAGGCTATATTTTTCTGGAGATTGCTCCAGTGGTAGCAGAATCTGCTGGGTTGGGTACTAATTTCTTCACATTTGGTCACCCATGCTCACAAGTTGAAGGTTATAAGAGTAACGCTCCAATATTCACGAGAAATTTTCCTTAGCCTTTACCTCCCCTCGCTGCTTTTCCGGGCCCGCAGAAGGTCTCAACTTTCGACATCCTCGTCAGCAGGAAGGAGCTTTTTTCGCGCAGCTTCCTGTCCCCGACCAGACCTTCCTGGCCAGTCAATTGAACCGGGCGTTCCAGAAGGCGGAGCTCCGAGGAGACGAACATTGTCGCAAAAACCAGGACCGCGGGGGTGGAACCCAATACAACTCAACGACGGTTTCACGAAAAAAAAAGAACGAGGGGGTCCCGCATCCCGGTCGTTTTTTTAAAGGTCACCATTGTCCTTCCACCTGCCCCCACTCTGCGATTGTCCCGTTTAATTCTGAAAGACGTGGCATTTTTTTCGTCTCTCTCCTTAGAGTTTAACTCCCCTCACCCTGCTCACTGCATCTCAAAAAAAAGGAAAAAATGGACGGCCATTTTTTTTTCTTTTCCGAAGGTTGCCCCCGAAGGAGGCGTTACGCCTAAGTTGGCTCCAATGGTCGGAAATCTGACCCCTTTGAGTGGGGACGGACAATGGGCTGCCTGGATCACCTTCAGGCCGCCCCCAGATCTTCACCACCGACATCGGACGAGGCCTTCGATAAGGAGGCCGCAGTCACTCCTCTTCTCATATCTGCAGAAATATACGAGATTTAAACCCAAGCTTTGCTCTTGAGCACTGATTGACGGAACTTGTCGCAAAATGATCAAGCCACTTACCGTTATATCAATACCAACTATTGACCCTTAAATGTGTACTGTTATGGTCCACACCAACATCAAAAATCATGAATAAATGTTGAGTTAGTCAACTTACTTCACTGCTGCTTTTAAGGGATAACTGTTGATTCAGTATTAACTGACTTTTAATCTTCTGAGGCGAAACGGACCCTTATTCAATAAAAAAGATCTATTTAATCCCACCAAACGCTTACTTATAGGTTTATCAATATCATTTAACAGACAGTTTGTTACGAAGTTGAATATCACTAATCAATAGGGAGACTCTCTGTGATGTTGAGAGACGATTGAGATTATGGGCTCCTTTCCGATCAACTGAGAGAGCTAAATTCTCTCATGTTCATCCAAGGAAGTTGAAAATTGATTGTGTGGCTTTCTGGAACATTAGAAGACTATTGAAAATATGGGCTTTTTCCTGATCAGCTGAGTGAACTAAATTATCTCCTTATTCAACTGTGAGTGTGGAATTTGATGTCTTGAGCCTCTCTAGGACATAAAAAACGAACGAAATTAGAGGTCCCACTCTGAACAGCTTAATGAGCAATTGAATCTCATGAAGAACCTAATAATCTAAGAGGAAAACCTCTGGAAATCAAAATGAGTGGAACACCTCCCAGCCTTGGAAGACCTCATAAGCGAACCAATGGCGATACAGGATCCGTAAGGAGCTAAAGTGGACGGGAAGTTGAATGTTGTCGATATAGCAGCTCATTTACTCTGTAAAAAGAAAAATATGAAGAACCTGGAAGTTTTGGCGGTTGGTTTTCTCAATGTGTACTCTAGAGTGGAAACAAATTGTACTAATTTTTTCCATTTCTTGGAAAACCATTGAAATGTGGATATGAAAAGACTGTGCCCAAACATATTCATGATTCAATGTTTTTCCATACAGTGGAGAATTCTTCGATGCCGATTTGCTTAAAAACCTAGTATTTTGTGATGGGGTGCAGTCGGGAATTCGTACCACAAATACCGACACCGAAACCACTTTCTGTTGATTTCTGTTTACAACGGAGCCGGTTTTCCTTGAATTTGTGCATCAGGTTTAGTTTTTGTGTTCGTCATGAGTAACATTTAAAAGCATTTATTTGTGAATGCGAATTCGCTAACGTAGAGCGTGAGGCTCATACTGTCATCATTTGTTGCAATTCCGCCGAGTAATTTTGGTACTTCCATGAGTAGTTGAAAAACTATAATGCTTAGGCACATCTGTTCATGAAGTCAAATTGTCCTAACGAGAGCGTGAAAAAATTATGCTTGATAGAATTCACGTTTGCGCCTGCGCAGAATGAAGTATTCATTTGGAAACAATTAGACTGATAGGGGATGCACATTCCCCGGAAATTTCATCAAAATACCATGAAAACGGTGAAAATTAGGCTTGTTACAAGATTTTCTCATTTCCGCATGCGCAGGAGTTGCTATTGATACGATTATGTTGAAATTGATATGGATTGAATAAACTGTTTTTTCCCAACTATCCTCCATATCTAAGCGAGATCGGACGACTAGGGCGTGAGAATATTATGCTTGATGGCATTTCCTTTAACGCAAGCGCAGAATTTAGTTTTGATTTGAGAACAATGAAACTAATAGAAGGCCCTAACCCGCCCATTCCCAGAAAAGTTCATTTAAAAAAAGATAAATTGCAATACTTAGGTACATTTGTCACACAAATCATCGGTTCCTGAAGTCAAATTGTACTAACTAAAACCAGGTAGGTGGAATAATGTATTCAATGTTAACCTACGTTATATTTCAAAGGGGCTATACTTATTCGGAACGAAATTCCAGGAAAATTCCTGTTCAACGATTTCGGGGATGATCCCTATCAACCATACTACAGGTCACATAGACAAGGCAACCATACAACAAGCAACAACAACCCGCTCCTACACTAGCGTCACTAGTAACCATAGCAAGCAACAGTCACCTGATGATCCCTCCTAGTTGTTCCAAATGCGTTCCATTTCGTATTTTAGTACCGTAGATTCATTAGGCAGACAATTAGCCACAAAGTACTCCTTCATACCTTGTAATTGTATTCTATGTATCAAAACGGCGCTTGATTGATAGTTACATCAGGAAAACAACTGGTATCAGGGTATTTCAGATGATTTCGTGCTACGCAATTTTATAACTTCACGGTTAGGTGACCGATTCGCGTGACACAATTTTGTGGTAATCGAGCGAAAAGATGATCTCGTCATCATATATTTTCAAATTTTAAGACGTACTATTACTTTAAACGTTACTATTTCGTTTTGAATATTATTCTAAATTCAGAATTTATAAAATTGGTAATAGACCTCTGGCCTTGAACTCCGTGTGCCTTGCTCCGTCTCGACCTTCTCCCGGACCAAAGGATTTCGGATTTGGACTTAATGTCGGGTGGTGGTGAATAAAAGACCTTCCATCCACCCTTATTTTTCGCGTTCGCATTGTCCTTTCGTTCTGACGAAAAGGGCTGTCGGTAAGGGTGGAAGGAGGTGGATAGGAGGTGCTATGTGTTATCTCGAGCCGCGACAGGAGCATCGAACGCTGACAGCCCATTTCGGACCTGGATCATTCATTGTCCTGGAAGTTTTTTTCTGCATCTGTCTATTTTTTAGCAATAGGTATAGATTATATCGAGGACAGAGGGATTTTTTAAAAAATGGCGGCCAAGATACGTCAAGCATGACAACGTAACTATAGTCTGGTGACAATTGAGAGAATGAGAAATATATGTTGCGATCTTTCACTCCATTCAAGTTACCTGGGGCAATAGTATTCTTATTCTCTTGTTTAATATCAATAGCGAATTTTGAACTCACTTTTTGAGTTTGTCTGGAGTTTCCCACTTAACACAAAATAAATAAGCACATCACATATTGATCCCCTCCGTAACAGCTAGTACACATCATTATCAAAGTTTCCCCTAAAATAAATAAGAAAACGCTGCAAACTATTTCATAAAGGTTTATTTATTTTTTTTCAATTGAGTATGATCGTAGTTTTAGTTGGCTTGCGTACGTCATAAGGCCCGTCCAGACTCCTCGGCGTGTCCTATTTCGGTTGCCACAACCTACACTTCTATAATTATATACGCATGTTTATATTTCTCGATTTGAGCTCCTATCTATACAAACAATTATTGCCTTAATAATATCATTATCTAAGTACGTACGAAAAGTCGAGAGGATATGTTATTAAATGTGCGTAGGCAAAGTATTGGTATTAACACACAAATATGACCTAGAAAAAAATGTATATTCATGCATCGAAAGAACATGAAATTCGAAAGCAATACATATGTAGGAACTTTTCCACGCCGCCCTTGGTTTCGCTACCGCACAACCGGAGATTCATCACCCTATTACGCTTACACTATATCACTATATACACTCATATCAATGTTTTCATCATTCCACTAAGCGTGCCAGGCGTGCGCGCGTACGTCAGTCTAACACTCAATACCTCGAAAAAGACACTTTTTCACCTATTTTTGGCTCATAGCACCCATGGGTGTGGAGCGATCAAGCTGGCGAGAAGTTAGGACCAACTAGACCCCAAGTGGAGTCTATATGCGAAAGAACGGATTTTTAAAGTCAATTCTAAGGCCTTTTATGGCTCGGACGGCGAACGGCGGACGGACATTGCAAATTTGGATTCTATGCACTTAGAAACGTAAAATGACAAAGTTTGAGGGGGGGTTATCAAAATTTTTTGCTATACGATAACATAGGCTTATTATTGAAAATAATAAACCAAAATTGATAGAAGAAAAATATAAAACTGAATGGAGTTATTCCGATAGCTTGTGAAAGTACCATTGCGATTCAGGGTTGTGTCGACGATATTTTTCCAGATCAAACTTGTAAACCTCGGAGAGTGCAAAAGCTCCGATGAATATCATTCTAAAATACTATAGGTACGTTTATAACGGGAATCGTTGGAATAACGATTTTTCAATCCTGATGTCATGTTAATGCCAACCCATACATTTCACTCTTCGATTTGATTGACTATTCATGAATTTTGAATGTTGAAAGCTTCTCCATTCGGTTCTTCGAATTTATATAGGTATTGTGAAATGTGAGCCAACTAATTCGAGGGTCTTGGATTATTGGGTAGGTAATCCATACATTACATGTTAGGATCATTGAGATTATGAGTTCAAATTCTTCACTTTCTCCTCTACATTTCTCATGAATGTATTTGTGTGGGTGTATGTATGTGACGAAATTCGTCGACGCTGCTCAAGCTACAACTGTTAACCGATTTTCGTGATTCTTATTTTGTACCGTCACAATTTTAGTCAAGTTGTGCAACAAACCTCGGGGAATTTAAATTACCCGAATTTTTCGAATTTGAATATCCTGGCGTATGGGAGAAAAAGTAGAAGATAATGTCGAAGAAATGTTTTAACACGTGTCAAATCACAGCTGGAGACTTTTTAACACAAAATGTGTTTTTGCAATCACCAACCGGTTAAAAACCGACACGGAATTATGTAACGAAAAACGTGCGATCCCGATAAAATTTGTACCGAACCTTCGCTTGTTAATAACAACAGTTGCTATGCGTAAGATTCATAAACTCCAAGTTATTTCTTAAGGCGGTATCACACTTGCATTTTTTAAGCTTTTTTCTCGCATTTTTAATGCTTGAACGTGAAGAAGGCAAAGTGCTTTTTTCCAAGGTTAGCTGTGAATGTTGAGGAGGAATAAGCGCGAAAACAGCGCATTTTGGCGGAATGCAGTTTTATTAAGTCTGTCAGGTTAAGGTTAATATGCGGTTTCCATGGAATCGTTACCTTCCCAAGGGTCACGTTTTAGCATTTTCTGCGTTGAGGTAAAAATCAGAATATGTTCTAATTTTCCCAAGTGAGTTTAAAAATGCTCCTCCAGGATGCGCAATGGTCAAAAAAGCTGACCTTGGAAAAAAACACTTCTTTTTCTTCACGATTAGGCATTAAAAATGCTGGAAAAATGCGGAAAAAATGCTAGTGTGGTACGGCCTTTACACATTATTATTATGCGTGGGTTAGTTTATGGATACGAGCTTCGAAGTGTTACATGGTTATTAATCTTGCTGGTTATTAACCGAAGGACATTCATTCAAAAGGCCTCTGTAGGTACCACCTGACCAGAAACTGGAACATCACTGACGGGTGTTTCAGGAAGCGATGCCCTAATCTTCGTCGAGTTTTTTGACATTCAATTCTCGAATTTTTACGTGTGGGGTACAACTATCCATTTTTCAGCAATATTGCGAATATGTATAAAGTTGAGTTGTTCAGCAGTTGATTTTATTTACTGTCATCATATTCATGATCCGATTTTCAGTAGATTTTGTAATTAACGGTAGTTCCTAAGGAGTGCGTAATTCCTAATGGAGTTCACCTACTTGCCAATGCTTAGATCCCGGATTACCTGATTGGCTCTTACAGCTACCTACTTTGAAGGACCGGGCATTTTATTTTAGAATTCTTACAATAAAATGAGGTAAAATTAATAATCAAAAGGCAAAAAAAGTCCAGTCATGCAGCATGACCCCATGAGCGAATTTTTGAAGAAATCTTCGACATTTCAGTCGCTATTGATCGTGTAGAGAAATTTTAGTTTATGATTTTGATAGACAAACATGGAATGAAATTTTAAACAAGCACCTACTACCTACGTTTTAAACAGCATGGTTCTAGGATTGGTTATACAGGGATACTTCCATAAGAGTAGTTCAATCTGAATTTGGACAATGTTTCATGCAAATATTACCGATTTTTACAACTAGCGAACGGCATTATTTCGATTTTTGACTGATTTTTCAACTTTGAAATTTTTGAAAACTTGATACATATTCTTATAGGAAATTTTACGCTGATTCCGAATATACCACATGTTAGTATGCTGAAAAAATTATTTCGCACAACAAATCGCAAAAAACAGGCTATTTTGAAATTTTTGACTACATTTTTGAAAATTTCAACCCGAAGATGTAATCCGATCATGCTGGCCAACGAACTTGAACTTTCGTTTTGTGTCCTTAACATTTTAAAATTTGTTTGAAGTTCCTAGCACAATTCTACGGACAGTTATCGTCTGGAATGACACATATATACATACATACATACATACATACATACATACATACATACATACATACATACATATATACATACATACATAAAAAAATGCGTTAAACTTCAGAATATGATTCAGAATAGCCTGAAACGGATTTCTGCATAAAATATTTTCAAAAATTCACATTCTACAAATTTTGAGGCGAGAGCAATAGCTTAATTTTCTTCAAAAATTCGCTAACACATTCTGTGTTTTCGTAATTCCACACGGAGTATATAAAAAGAATCAACCGGAGGGTGTAGGGGGGCGGAGCCCCCACCGAGGCTCGAAGCGCCAAGTTTTTTGTTTTTGTTTGTAAGATTAAGTTATTGGTCTAGATTAACATTTAGCCAGTGAATCCGCATAATGAGGATAATTTAGATCAACTTTTACATACCAGATTTATCGCCGTCCCTGCAATGCATTCATTAATTACCAACATGATTAACATTCGTGATTCGGCCCTAGTTGTTTGCTGATTTTCATGTTTTTCTTCTTTGTTCTGATCTGTAATTCCATATCGTTTTACTCTGCATTATATTGAACGAGCAACATCCCAAACACAGTACTCTCTGATATAGAAGCTGTTTTCTCAAAGCCATCACCATGTAAATGAAAGCGATCTCTCACGACAGTCCAGAAATGGTTCATTTCGATTGGCGGTCATCCTTTTACTTATCCCCCCTCCCCCTCACCTTTCGGTACGACAAAAAGATCCGACGCTTCGATAAAACGGGGGCGTAAAAGACGCCGGTGAGTCCAAAAGAGCCCGAACGTCCAAAAACCCGACGATCTCGCTAAGTGAAGTTCGGTTTTGTCTTTGGTCATTCGGTCTCGCCACTAATTAGGATGACTTTTCCACGTTTAAAGCTTCTCGTCGGATTTCGTCTTTTATTTTATATTCCCGTTCGGTGTCAATCGTAGACAGCTCCGGATCAAAGCGCCCGACACCTTTGTGTATTCAAATGTTTCTAAGTAATTTCCTTTTAGTCCCATGGTCCATTCCGCTACCGAATTTCCGCCTGAACTAAAAGCCCACTGCAGATTAATAGAAAAGTTTATTATTTCCGTATTAGATAGCTCTTCTGCGTAGATGACTGGTCTGTAGATATTAAACCGAGCCTTTGATACATAATTAGCATCAAATGATTACATTTGTTCATTAGTTAATTTTCACGGGCAATGCCAAATTTACAATAACAGGAGATAGTCCCATCTATTCAGAGGGACATGACATTACACTTGAACCCTTACGATTTAAAAAAAGTTTTCCAAATTGTCGTTTGAAAAAAACATGGTGGCACAGAACCCAACACCAAACTTACTAAGGTGACTACTCAAAGAGACAAAAATTACAGCGAAGGGAACTGAAAATCGTCAAGTAAATGGCCTTATAACCGGCTTTTGCAGCCCGCTAAGTTTCCACCATACACAGCATAAGGGTCAAGCAAAGTTCATACGTGTGCAGTCTATGTGAGGATACAGACGAAACAGCGTCCCACATTAAAGCTTCGACTTAGCCCTGAACTCACCTATCGGAAATCGTCAAGAAATCTAAAAGGTACAAACCCCATTAAGGTTCTATTCGAAGCGAATAAAATTACCTCGGGACTCACTTCCCTCACCAGAGGTTGAATTCAGATCTGCTTGATTAAACGCAAAACTCTCAAAAAAATATCAGTTAAACCAATCAGGTTCCCGTCCAATTGAGAGCCAAACAATTTTCCTATAACATCTACCCGACACTGTTTGTGGATTCAAATGTTTCTAGTCATTTCCGTTTAGCCCCATAGTGAAAAACCATTCCGCAACGACTACAGAATTTCGTCGTCTGAACTAAAAACCCACTGCAAATTAATAGAAAGGTTTATTATTTCCGTATTATACAGCTCTTCTGCGTAGATGACTGGTCTTTAGATATTAAACCGAGCCTATGACACATAATTAGCATCATATGACTTCATCCGTTTATTTGTTCATTTTCAGGGACAATGCCCAATAGGAAACCGTAAGTTTCAATCAATGATTTGAGAGATGGAAAAATAAAAATCGGACTTCCGCAAAAAGTGGAATAACTCAGAAACGAAAAAAGGTCCAGTTCTATTTTTCGATAGCTCGCACCGTAAGGCTGTAATTTCCCGATGGGCCCGTTTAGATGGGACACTCTGTATAATAAATAAGCCGAGTTGCCCACGTCCGTATCATCTTTGACAGTCAAGCCTCGATAAAAGCATCATTGGCTTCAACCATCTCTTCACGAGTGGTTCGGTGTTGTATCAAACCCTCAACACCCTAGCAAAACACAACCGGGTTCGCCTGACGTGGGTGCCGGGGCATAGAGGTATTACTGGTAACGAAAAGGCGAACGAGCTCTCAAGAAGGGGATCCCAAACCCCATTTGTAGGGCCTGAGCCAGCAGTTGGTTAACCAAAAACTACCTTCAGAAGGATCATCAACATGTTGTTTGACCAAAAGACCACATGAAGGTAGTCCTATATTGAGGAAAGTGTCCATGGTAAACTCATGGTGACCAAACCCAACACCAAACTTACTAAGGGACTACTCAGGAAAAACCGTAGGGAACTGAAAATAATACTCTCAACACTCATACCTTGAAGACTTCAAGGGAGCTCATCGCCTTGCTACGTGTGTCTGCATTGCGGGATTTGGGAGTGCTGCTTGATCCACAGTTGACATTCTCCGAACACATCTCTGCCATTTCATCAAAAGCAATGAGAGTTTTGGGTTTTTTGAAGAGAAATACGAGGGAGTTCTACCATATGCCAGCGATCAGTACTCTGTATAGGTCACTTGTACTCCCAATCTTGGAGTATACCTCGATTCTTTGGATTCCTTATTATAAGTGCCTTATTAACCCTATTGAGAGAGTACATCGTAGATTATTACGCTATATCTCTTATAAACTGTATATCTCGCATGTTTCTATGGACTTCGATACTCTGAATAAGAAATGTGGCATGCTGAAACCCATAACTCGTCGCTGTCTGGCGATGAGTTGAGGCGAATTTTTTTGGAAAAACGGCTCTCCTGAAAAATCATATTTTTTTCCAACTTTGGGTATCTATTTCTCAAGAACAATACATAGTAGCAGGATGGTCCTGTTTTGCCTGATAGAAGAAGAGAGCTTCAAATAAGTCGGATAGTTTCATAAAATGAGGCTTGGCTTAGGTAGAACGATTTTATGAATAAATAAAAATCGGGGTAAAAAAAGCCTCTTTTTGGATCGCACGTAAAAAATATTTTTTCTAATCATAATCTTATTCCATCCAACTTATTTAAAGAGTACCTATAGTACATACTGAAAAAACTGGAACAATATTGGCCGAACAGCAACCGAGAAAATGATACCTAAAAATCGCCTCTTAATTTAGGTAGTTACCCGTTACCTTGGCACTGGGCTTATATCCACTTTCCCACCTCGGTGTCTGTTTTGAGCACGTTACGAATTAAATCTCCATTCAACAATTATGAATTTATACTCAGAATGGGCTAAGTTACTTTGGTAATTCCATAGAAGCCGTTACTTCATGAAGCACCATCCAGTAATTCACCCTTTTCAACGACAGAACACCCCCTCAAAGGAGCCAAGGCACTCTCTCTCTCTCTTTCCCTTTCCTCAAATCCCCCATCAGTAAAAATAAAATCACCACAAACAACAGAAGAAAAAAAAGGGGTTGATGTTAGGAGGTGTTTTACACTCTTTCTCGCCCCCTCTCATTCATCCTTAGCTCCCTTTAGACGTAATTAAACCCCGAAAACCTGACGAGTCAACGGGCTCCTCTTTCTCCTCCCTTTAATTTATGTCTTCAGCTGGAAAAAAAGGTGAAAGGGAGGAGTCCATTATTTATTCGGTTAATCCTCCTTCCGCGGGTCGTAAAAACTCTCGAGTGGAGGCCATCGAGTTGATCAATGGACTCAATGAACATGATAATTCGGGCGGCTACCGCTGTTTAGGAAGTTACCCGGTTGTTACCGGCTTCATTATTTGGAGATATACGGCATCTTCCCAGTCTGTACTATGTAGACCGATTATTGCATTTCTAAGCATTTGAAGGCCTTGCATGCAGACAAAACGAGGATTGTCCTTTAAAATAGAAAAAATCCGCACTTTTCATATTGGAATTCGGTTTCGTAGAATTCTTATGCACTTATGCTCACGAGATAGCTTTCGATTCTCCTATCAAAAAGACTCCATCGAAAAAAAAAAAAATATTTAAAAAAGTAAATAATAAATTAAAAAAAAAAAACACTGCTTTCTCAGTATGTCACCATTAAATTTTCAGAAATGACTCCCTTGAAATGATCCCTGAAAACCTTACTAAAATCTGTTCAAGATTGACGGTCTTATGACTAGCATATGAAACACGTTCGCGCATGCGCTGAGCGTACTGATGATCCAATCATGATAAAACTAATAGTGGACCATCTAGGGCTAAACCAACACTATTCCTGAATATTTCATTGAAATCCAATCGAAATTGTGGAAGTTATGGCTGTGGCAAGGAAATAAAGATATACGAACGCCCGCGTATGCGCGCAGCGTACCGCAGATTCAATAATTATAAATGTCGTAAGAGACCTCAAAGAATGTATCCCGCATCATCCCTGAAAATCTGACCAAAATCTCTTCAAAAATGACGGACTAATGAATGTAACAAGAAAATCGAGCATGGCCAGAGTGTACCACTGATTCAATCATGATGGAACTAATAGGGCTATTTAGGGCTATTCCTGAAATTTTCATCAAAATCCAATTGAAATTGTGGAAGTTATGGCGGTGGCAAGGAAATGTGGACAGACAGACGGACGGACGGACTGACAGTCACGAAACCAAATTTGTTCAGGAGGCCTTGAAACGCTAAATGCGAGCGGAAATTTTTGATTTTGGAGCACGCAACTTTTTTTTCATTTCGAAAGTGAAAACAAAGCTTCCGCTGCCTTGCAGACAAGGAAGCAAAAAAGTATTGAAAGAATATTGAGTTATACCCGATTTAAACGCTGGACATTGCATATCAAAGTAACCCCCCCCCCCCTCTAAGTTTCACTCCGATACGAAAACAGTTACGGAACACTTCATCACCAGCTACCCTATTAACAACCCGATTAAGAATGGGGACATTTCATCACCTGAGGCAGATTGATGATAATGGGGACATTTCATCACCTTTACGCTTGATTAAAATGTATGCCTATGTTACTGGCACATCCTCGGCCGATGAATGATTTTTGAGCAAAATTTCATAAAATTTGGTCCAGTAGTTTCGGAGAAAAGCTGTGGATGGCGGACGGCGTACGGTGGAGAGACGGATTTTTTTTCTTTTGATTTGTGGGTTTTACGCATTTTGAAACGTAAACCAACAAATTTAGAGAGGGCGTTAAAAAACGTTTTTCCCTGTCTATTACAAAGGTTCATTATTGAAAATAACAAACTAAAATAATGGAAAATGATAGCACAGCATGACTGCCTGAGAGTTTTTCCTCGTTGATTGCAACAAGAAAATGAGTGGAATTCGAATTTTATTTTTAATTTTATTTCATTTCATTTTACTTTCTTATTTATTTTATTTTGTTTTATTTATTTATTTATTTATTTTTTTTTTTCAACAATTTAATTATTAACATGTATCATGTTTTAGCCTTGGGGTCCTAGCAAATTTTGCGAGTCAATTTTTTCCGCGCACGAAACATATAGTGTTACAGTGATTTCCGCCTACAACCGAGTCGTTGCTAGGGAAATGGTACTTCGTCGTTTTTCATCCCACAAAATTCGTTGACCATTCGTTCGAAAGCTCTCGATTTATCCAACAATATTATGTTAACTACGGCGAAGTGCGTGTCCAACAAACTGAGTTATGAGCATGGTTATATAAATAATTGTTTACACACAGGTGATCATTCTCAATAATTGATATTGTGAACATGATTGCAACCGCTTGTTAATTTCTGATGTTTTCATAGAATTTCGAATCAATATCGAGGAGAAAACATGATACATGGTTGAAATTTTTGGTTCTACAACAGAAATAATTTTGTATGATGTAGAGGTAAGAGATCGTTGTTTCTTACTTCATCTTATGTTGGAATTTGAGATAAAGATCAGACGACTAGAAGTATTGTTTAGGATACCTTATACGTGTATACGTATGCGCAGAGTGATAGAGTTATGTAGGTATTGATTTGTGAATGCTACAACTGGTGGGAGACCATCTAAAACCTAGTCCGCAAATTCCCTGAATGATTGCCCGAGTTTGATTGCAAACTCGGGTGACGACTGTTGAAATTAAGCTTGATAACGAGTATTTGCGAGAATATGGGCACTGACAAAGACAAATCCAAGCTAAAGACTCGAAACCAAAGTTGTTCGGAATGGTCTAAAACGTATAATGCGAGTCGAAATTTTGATTTTGTCGAATATTATTCTTCATATTAGGAAAGTAAAAACAATAAGTACGCCTATAGCTAGACTTGCAAGGAAATGACATAAATATCACAAAAGCAAGATGGGTGTGACGCATTGCCTCCTCGTATCCGTAACATGAATGTATATAGATCGTTGAAATGTTTTAAATTATCTTATTCTATAGCTGGTTCCTATGGTTGGGGAAAATGGTAAATTAAGATAGAGCATGTTTTCAGACGACTAGGGGGTGAAAACATTATGATTGATGGAATTTACGTTTGCGCATGCTCTAAATGGAGTACTTATTTGGGATCAGTGAAACTGATAGGGGACCATCCACACGCTAATCCGCACAATCCTTGAGAATTTCATCGAAACCGGACGAAAACTGTGAAGATTAGATTAGTAACAAGGATTTCACATTTGCGTAAACGCAGGAACTACGATTGGGTTGAAATTGATATGGATTTTTCAAATCGGCTTCTTCCAACGACCCTCCGAATTTGAGCAAGATCGTTCGTGAGAAAATATTGCTTGATGGAAGGTACTTTTGCGCATGCGCAGAGTGAAGTATTTATCTGTGATCAATGAAACTTATAGTGCACTCCCCGCACTAATCCGCACATTCCTTGGAAATTTCATCAAAATCGATGAAAACTGTGGAAATTAGGCTTGTTACAAGGATTGCGACACACGACAGACTGACAGACAGACGGGGAACGAAAGTTGTTAAGAATGGTCTACAACGTAAAATGCGAGTGGAAATTTTGATTTTTGAGACAACATTTTTCATCTCTCGAAAGTGAAAACAATACTTCGGCTACGTATAGGTAGACTCGGAAGCAACAGCGACAATTATTTCACAATATAAATGAAGGGTCCTGGGAAAGAACGAGTTAAGTCACTTTTTTTTTCACGTTTTGAGCTAGTAATGCCTAGAAGTAGGTCACTGGCGAACCTTTCAGATCCCTGAAGACTATGGAAAAGAACGAGCTTAGTCATTTGAAAAACGGAGTTCAAAAATACAGGCACTGGGGGAGGATGTTCGAAATCAGAGAGCCCCCTGGAAAGAACGATCGAAGTCACCCCTCACGGGAAATAGGTGGAGCATATGATCCTGGGGAAGAATGATCAAGTTCATGAACTTATTGGAAAAAAAGTGTCATTTTTTTATTTCTTTTTATAAACAATTTTACTGCTCTAATTTCGTTCAATGCACTATTCCAAAGCACCAGAATATCGAAAAAATAAAAAATATTTTGTTCTTAATTTTTTAATCCCAAAACGGATCGAGAAAATTTCAAAAGCGTTTTTCTCTAAAATTGTATTGCATGACTAAAATCGTTCTTTCTCCCGTCAAATGGTAAACTTTTGCTTCCGAGTCTATCTAAAGGAAGAGGAAGCATTGTTTTCACTTTTGGGAGAAAAAACATTTTTAGTCTCCAAAGTTAAAATTTCCACTCGCATTTTACGTTTTAGACCACTCTGAACAACTTTGGTTCCGTGTCTGACTGTCTGTGTGTGTGTGTCAGTGTGTGACAGTTTTACACAGTGTTTGTGAACGGTTACGAGCATGGTGCACGTGCTGTGTAAAAACACTCACCCGCGCCGAGTAACGTTTGTGAACAGCGTTCGTTCGTGCGCGGTGTCGATCCGTCCACTTCGGATTTTCCGCAAATGCTTATATTTCTTGCACGAGAACAACAATAGTATGGTTTGGTGAGCGGGCAGCGTACGCGCACCATCCTTTTTGGAGTTTGTCAACGTTCTCCACCAGATTTCAATATTTCCAGAACACAGTTAACCCTAGAACTAATTTAACTCTTACATCTAGAAGACCGCAATATCTTGTTCATTTGATTTACAATTCCCTACCAAGAGATCTCAAATAGCCAGAAAATTATAGTCGTTCGGTCAACAAGAGGCTTATTTTCACTTGGTTTATTCGAGAAGGACCAAACAAAGCTGAAAACATGCTCAGCAGTATTTATGTTTAGTTTTATCTATAGAAGATAGTATGTTATTTGGAAAGAGAGAGTTCGGTGCAATCGAATGTATGGTTGCTTTCAAAAATTATATTTTTCTTGTAAATGAAGACAGCGCAACTACATTTTTGTCAAGGTAATTATGATCTGGATGTTTGTCAAGCGGCTCTGGCTCGTCAAGACAGCCTCAGCCTACCGACGGGCTATATTATCCAATATATCAACAAACAACACAGCAGCAGAGAAACACGGCAGCTGAGAATAATTGCGTTGATTCATTTTTCAATAGTTTTTCCGTTTTTAAAAATCACATCATTTCTTATTGTTATAAATTTTCAACCTAGTAAAAGGTACCTACTATTATTCTCTTTTGTGATTGATTTAATTTTTGTTACTAACACTTTCAACTCTGTATAAATTTCTATTTTCATTCGTTGTCTGTATTTTCCATGTATTATTAATGTAATATTATTGTATATTGGGCTAACTAGCCCGTAAATAAATGAATAAATAAATAAATATGTATTTTTTAGGATTACTTTCTTGTATAATATTGAATAAATAAATTTTTCTCTCTCTCTCACTTCTGCACGGCGCGGCAGGACCTGTTTGCAAACGGTGCGCGCTCAGTATAAATGGGCCTTAACTCTATAGATTAGTGGGGTAGATTAGTGGGGAATAAAAGTGACGGTTGGGGTAATGATAACCATGATCTAGTCGCACATACTTGTAATATCGAACCAAGGTGCTCATGTGTTTCCTTTGAAAAAGTGGAACACTATCGGTACATGGGAGTAGTTGTAGATGACGAGTTGTCATGAAAAAAGCATATAAACATCTTACACGCGAAGCTGAGGAAATTTCTTTATGTTTTTTATTATATTAGGAACACTTAAGCCTGACAAGCTAAGACTATTGTATATGGCATTAGTCCAGTCTTTAATTCAATATGTTATCATAGCTTGGGGGGGTGCTTATCATTCTCATCTGGAACAAATCAATGTAGTTCAAAGGAAGATTTCAAAAATTATATTGAAAATAACACATTAGATACCCCAGCATGCAGCTGTATGAGTTCGAGGTGTTTGCCCCCCCGTCAACTTTTTATAAGGTCTCTTTTGCTGTTGTTCCACGGGAACCCAAATATAATTGAGAGCGTTGATAACCATAACCATATGACTCGTTTTAGATTGTTAAATAATGTTATCACGCCAAGGCCTGCTCTCACGCTTACGACTAGGAGCCCACATTATGTATTATATATTCTTCATAGATCAATTAAGGTTGAACTCAAATCACCATTACAATATAGCCGAGCCGCTTACAAAAAGAAAATAGATACTTTGTTGATAGGGGTGGGACTTGCTCAATCGGAGAACATTATTTGGAGTATATATGTGTAGACCATGAAACTAGACTGTAAATAGATGTAATTAGGTACCAAAATGAAGTATGTAATTATATGAATTAATGCTTGGCACTGCTCTTGCGGGGCACCACGGGCATTTGTCTATTGCCTTGCAATAATGTTGTTTTAGTTTTATATTACATATATGTAAATTTATTATAATGAGAGTGTAATGTACAACTTGAAATTTAAAAAAAAATGAAAAAAAGTCCAGTCATGCAGCATGACCCCATGAGCGAATTTTTGAAGAAATCTTCGACATTTCAGTCGTTATTGATCGTGTAGAGAAATTTTAGTTTATGATTTTGATAGACAAACATGGAATGAAATTTTAAACAAGCACCTACTACCTACGTTTTAAACAGCATGGTTCTAGGATTGGTTATACAGGGATACTTCCATAAGAGTAGTTCAATCTGAATTTGGACCATGTTTCATGCAAATATTACCGATTTTTACAACTAGCGAACGGCATTATTTCGATTTTTGACTGATTTTCCATCTGAAATTTTTGAAAACTTGATACATATTCTTATAGGAAATTTTACGCTGATTCCGAATATACCACATGTTAGTATGCTGAAAAAAATTATTTCGCACACCAAATCGCAAAAACAGGCTATTTTGAAATTTTTGACTGCATTTTTGAACATTTCAACTCGAAGATGTAATCCGATCATGCTGGCCAACGAACTTGAACTTTCGTTTTGCGTCCTTAACATTTTAAAATTTGTTTGAAGTTTCTAGCACAATTCTACGGACAGTTATCGTCTGGAATGACACATACATATATACATATATACATATATACATATATACATATATACATATATACATATATACATATATACATATATATACATATATACATATATACATATATACATATATATACATATATACATATATATACATATATACATATATACATATATACATATATACATATATACATATATACATATATACATATATACATATATACATATATACATATATACATATATACATATATACATATATACATATATACATATATACATATATACATATATACATATATACATATATACATATATACATATATACATATATACATATATACATATATACATATATACATATATACATATATACATATATACATATATACATATATACATATATACATATATACATACATACATACATACATACATACATACATACATACATACATACATACATACATACATACATACATACATACATTAAAAAATGCGTTAAACTTCAGAATATGATTCAGAATAGCCTGAAACGGATTTCTGCATAAAAATTTTTCAAAAATTCAAATTCTACAAATTTTGAGGCGAGAGCAATAGCTTAATTTTCTTCAAAAATTCGCTAAAAGAGATCGCGTTGGGGAGCTTTCCAAAATATCAACCCCCCCCCCACCAAACACTCTCAACCCCTTTGAGGGTGAAAGGTCTGTGGCAAGGAGGGTTCATTGGAAAGAAGAATGGGCAGTTCTTAGTGAGGTCAGACCGCCCCCGGGGGCCGTCATGGGGGGGCGACGGAGAAGTTGAGGGGGGCAATAAGATCGATGACGGTGCCAGGTTTGGTCATCTCCCGACGGAGCCCACCGACCACCGTACCTGGCACGGCGTACCGCGCACGCCACCCCATACATCAAACCCGACCCTCCCCCCGACCTTCGCGGGACGTCCCCTCCGCCCCCTCGCCAACCTCCGGACGGGCTATAAAGAATAATTGTCGCTGGGGGCGGCCGCGGGCGGCGGGGGGAGGTCTAATGGCCCAGAGCCGGGCACAGGCCAACACCGAGTCCGAGTATCTGATCCGGCTCCCCTTTGACAGGTCACGTACCTTAAAAACCCCACCTCCGCCTCCCGACCAACTCCGTCCTTGTTCTTTAATACTTCACCCCCTCCATCACCACAGCTCTTATCATCCCTTAACGTACCCCGACCGCGTCTTATCCACCCCAACCACCCCTTAGTTGCTCGTTCTCTTCTCCAATTCTTTGCTCCACGACTTCTAACTTTTGGTTTACTATTTTCAATAATAAACCTTTGTAATCGAACAAGAAAATTAAAATGTTTTAACCTCCCTTAAAATTGTTTGGTTTACGTTTCAAGATGCGTAGACTCCAAAAATCAAATTTAAAAAAAAATCCGTCCGTCCGCCGTCCAGAGCTTTTCTCCAAAACTACTGGACCAAAGTTTATGAAATTTGGCGCAAAACTCATACATCGGCCGGGTAGTAATTAAGGGCCAGCATATTCAAAAATCGAAACATCAAAAACTTTCGAAGTAACAGTGATGATTTTTTCGCTTGTCAATGATAAATTTAATCTATCGAATACTCTATTGAACTACATGATCAGAATTTTTTTAAGCAATTTCGCCAGTGGCGATATAACGTGTAGAGCAACGTTTAAATGTGTACATACATATTACGTATCACTTGCTAAATAGAGAATTGCAATTTTTAAACACATAATTTTTATTTTTACTTTCCTTACCCCTAAGGGTAAGGGAAGTATTGTAATTTGCCAAAAAATCAAAATTCGAATTTTTATCAAATCTTTACGTTTTGAGGTCTCCTGAGTCGAAAGCAACCATTTTTGCAAATTGGTGTGTGTGTGTGTGTGTGTGTGTGTGTGTGTGTGTGTGTACCCACATTTTTTTAATAAATTGAAGTTCACAAACGCAAAACTAAAACTATAAACAAAAATATATCTAAAAGTTAAAAAAAAATCAATGTATTTTATTTTTATTTTTTTTTTTAACACATTTATTTGTTGTACATAATACATATTTATACAATATTTGCTACAAATATTTGTATATAAATAAAATACACTTTAGAAAAATAATATTTAATTAACTAACTTAAACAAGATAGAAGTTATAACATGTATTTAATTTAATAATGAAATTTTCAACCATTTTCCCCAAAAATGGGTCCAAAGATCTATTTGCATCATTCTATTTGAGTTGAAAATGATAGCACCATTTCCTCAATTTCTCCCGCAAACCGTTTTTCGCACTATTAGTATTCGCAAAACCAAGTAAGTCAGTCAATTTTTCCAAAGCCACGTCAAATTCCTTAAATTAATATTGTTAGATGTAAAAAATTGAAATAGATCGTCATTTATTTTGTTTTAATTTCCAATGTGTCGAAGCGAGAGACAACATCAGACTGATTCCTTGTCTACCTTTTGAGGAGAATCAAATAATAAACAGAAGCAAAGACTAATCTGATTACAAAATGTCAACAAAGGCGCGTAGGTATTAACTTTAAAAACAAAATATCTATTGAATAGGCAAGTTTAGGCAAGATCTGACAACGTTGCAAAATCAATCTGCTCAATTGAAAAGCGTTTGTCTGGTACTAACAAAACAATCAAAATCCCAAATCAAAAGTTTTATTTTTTTCCCCAATGTCCAACATTACTGTAGGATCGAACCAGTGTGCGGCGGCTGCACAATTTTTTTCTTCCTGGTCAACTTGCAGAATGTTTTATTTCACACAATAGTCTATTGCTTCCGAGTCTACCTACAGGTAGCGGAAGCATTGTTTTCACTTTGTGGAGAAAAAAAATTTTAGGTCTCCAAATCGAAATTTCCACTCGCATTTGACGTTTTAGACGATTCTAAACAACTTTGGTTCCGTGTGCGTGTGTGTGTGTGTGTTTGGCGACCGATAGCATCAGGGTCATGGCCGCGACCGTGTCATGGCGCGGGGTGTGGTGCGGGAAAAGGGCCACGGAGTTACTCGAGTTGGGCATTTCGGCGGGAGTACTCCGTGGTATCACAACCTGCGTCCAGAGGGGTTCGTACTTGAACTAGTTCTTCCTACTCATCCTTCTGCAACTTCCCTCATCCCTAGAGGCGGCGTCGAGCAAACCTGGGCGTCCTTCCCACTTTTTTATTTATTAATTTATTTTCTCAAAATAATGGTGTGCCCCTCCGCCTTTGAGGGGAGATTATTTGTTTAAAAAAAAAAAAACAAGTGTGTGTCCGATCTGGATTAAATTTTCAGCGGATGTGCGGGCTAGGGGGTACACGGTTTCATTGTTACCAAATCAATCTTCACTCTGTGCATGCGTATACTTAAATTTCATTATGTTTCATTTATTCACACTGTTGTCGTTCGATTTCGCTTAAATTTGGATGATAGTTGGAAGAAGATGACTTGATTACCTCATATCAATTTCAACACGATTGTATCTTTAATAGCTACTTAATTTCCACAGTTTTCATCCGATTATAATTAAATTGTAAACGAATGCGCGGCTTTGGTTGTAGATGGTCCCGTGCCTATTTCATCGTTTTCTACTCATCAGTTCATTCTGCGCTTACACAAACGGAATTTTTTTTTTTTGAAAAAAAAATATCATTTATTTAGATAGGTAGGTATTGCAATACAAAAAAAAAAAAAGTTACACAAATCAGGAAATGCTACTCCCCACTATAAGTCGTAGACTTGTGCTGTGGGGAGGAGTAATACATAATCACCACACTCATTCAATACCTTATTCAATAATCAACTTGTAAGTAAATATAGGTAAATTAGAATCAATAGGTACATATACATCGGGTAAATCAGAATACATAGGAATTATTCAGTTAACATCTTAAAATTTTAATATTTTCTAATGGTTCTCAGATTGCCTCATTATTATATGTTTTTTCAGTTCTTTTTTGAACTTTTCAATTTTAGAAATAGAGCGGAGCTCATGGGGTAGAACGTTGAACAGTTTTGCTCCCCGGTAATCATACGCCTGTTGGCCATGGTGAGTCCTGCGGAAAGGCAGTTTGGAAAGAAATTGTCCACAAGTTATTGTTTTTCCCTCATCTAAAAATGTCAGGTGGTTGCTATGTAAATCCTTACATATTTTATATTATAGTTATCTTGTCAATTAGCTCTCCCAATTTGAGTACGGCGAACTCTTTAAAGAGAGCTTCTGTCGAATATCTTGTCCTTTTTTTAAGTAAGACTTTGATTAAGAGCTTCTGGGTCAGGAATAACGAATCAAGAAGTTACTCAAATTACATTGAGTATCATTTTTTCGTTTCTTAATTGACCAATTATGACATTTGACGCTTCTTGATTTACTCTTTTCCGCTATGGAATTTTTCAAAATTATTTAAAACTTCTCTATGATCTATACATTCATGATAGGTAAACGAGGAAGCTATGTGCTACACCCAACTCGGCAGACATTTTTTTTTTTTTTTTTTTATTATTGAGTTCATCGTAACTTTTGTCACCTACATATGATCACCGAATCTTAGGTAGGTATCTTATTTTATCTCATTTATTTCAATTCGTGGAAGCCTCGATCGATGTCGATTTATACCTGCGATATGTATCTACTACTATACTTAAATTTCAGCCCTTGTTATGTTTAAAGGGGCGAATAATTTGTATTTATGATTAATTGCATAATAGAAATTTCTCCATGTTTTGCTTGTCCATGTTGCAACGCAGTACGATGAACAGCTATTTTCTCTAATAAACCTACTGAAATACAATAGTTGTAATTGACGTGCAAAGAACAAACATTGTGTTTCAAAACAATGAGCAGTGCATGCAAACCTGTTACTTTATGGGAAGATGACTCTTAGTCATTTCGTTCCTCAACTTTACTATAAGGCGTAAATTATGGGATCCTGGTGCTGTAATGGAGTGATCCCAGTTGCGGAGTGCGAAGCCCCGATTTCGGTGATAAATATATTAGGTATAAACGGGGTTTAATGATAACGAACCAGTGTTCGACGAAGAAGGGCTATATAATACAGAAATAATAAACCTTTGTGTAATAATTTGCAACGTTCTTAAAACCTCATTAGCTGAAATTTCTTCTTCCATGATATTTAACTCTACATCAAATGAATTGATTTCAATAAGATTGTTATATAGGTGGGTTGCCTTGTTCTTTATATAGGCAGGTCATTTTTGAGGGTGAGAATTTGATAGGCTTCTCTGTTTTTTTATCCTCCTTCTTCATCGTGTACGTGACAACCTGTTGAGTATTGGTGAGTAGTTAGTCAAATGTTGTACTGGATAGTATGGTTATTTAGTGTTTGATTTTAAAAGTCGTTTGCTTATCAGTTGTTTTTGGTTGTCATGCTATAGTCAATTTTAGTTATTGAGAAAAATGCAAGATTTGGTGGGTGGAGCACGTTATCCAGGGAAAATACCAGCCCACCAAAACTTGCACCCCCTTGAGACGTCTAGAAACGAATTATAAAATGTAGAGACACCCTCCAGAACAGCTGAGTGACATCCGGAGTGTTTTTTTTCTATTCAGCCTATGAAGCTTAAGTTTGAAATGAAGACCTCTTGAAACATCTTGAATTGAATCATGAAGTTTAGAGCCCTCCAGAACAGCTGAGTGACATCCGGAGCTAAGTTCTTTGCTATTCATCCTACGAACCTGAAATCCGAAATGGAGAACCCTTGGAACGTCTAGAAACTAATCATGAAGTCTGAGCCCCCCAGATCAGCTGAGTGAGATCCGAAGCTAATTTGTTTGTTCTCTAAGAACATCTTGAAATGAATTTCATATAAAAAAAAAAGAAGTCTGAAACGCCTTAGATCAGCTGAATATTTGGTTTTAAGAGCTTGTTTCATTTGTGAATTTGAATAGTTTTGTGTATTTAGATATAATTCTGCAAAGTAATTGCAAGTAAATATGCAAATTAAACAAATAAATAAATGTATGACTAGGTACCTAATGTCTGATCAGCATGTAGATGGATCTCACGAATCTCCTACACATCGATCTCTATCTCATACGGACTTCATAATAGGGTTCCAATTCAGGAATGTAACAAATTATCGTGTAAGTTGAATAGTTCCAGTGAAGCAGCATGATCTTATGAGCGAATTTTCATGAATTATCATATTATTATCTATATTTATGTTATATTGTTTTGAAATTTGAGTACCTACTATGGATGCAAAGAAATTGTTAACTACAAATTTTATGGCAACGGAATTCGTTATAAATAATATTCTACAAATGAAAAAAAGATTTCAAAATTTTTAGCTTTTTTAGGGAGTTTTTATCGATTTGTCAGCAAATAATAATGAAATAGTTTTATTTGCATGAATGAAATAGTTTTTTTTTTTTTTGCATAAATTTCATTGTTCCAGTTCGATCTAACTCTAGGATTCGTTTCAGAATGTCACAAAACGGATTTCTATGGAGAAAATATTCAAAAATGTTGATTTTAAAATTTGTGGCGCCATTAAAGCGTAGGCATTTAACCGAGGTGTGTTATATAATTTGGTTAATTTCTCCTTAGTAGGCGTCTACGCGTTATATTTATAGGTAATGTATACCTAATAGACATAATTTAATAATTTAGATAGGAGGGCTATCCAATACAGAAATAATAAATCTTTATGCAATAATTTGATAAATAACTTATTTATTTCGTTTTTTTTTTTTTTTTTTGCAACGGCTCCTCAAAATTTAAAATCAAAATTTTCGAACGTTTTGTCCATATAAATCCGTTTTCGACATTCTGAAACGAATCCTGAAGTTTGGTTGAAAATTAGGAAAAAATACAATTAATGCAAAAAAACTATTTCATTATTATTTGCTGAAAAATCGATAAAAACCCCGTAAAAAAGCTAAAAATTTCCAAATCTTTCTTCATTTGTAGAAAATTATTTATAACGAATTCCTTTGCCATAAAATTATTAGTTTGCTCTTACTTTACATCCATAGTACTCAAATTTCAAAACAATGTACAATAATATGATAATTTACAAAAAAAAAAAAAAAAATCGCTCATGAAATCATGCTGCTTCACTGGAACTTTTCAACTTACACAATAATTTGTCACGTTCTTGAATTGAAACCCTATTACGAAGTCCATTTGAGATCCGATGTGTTAGAGATTCGTGAGATCCATCTACATGCTGATCAGACATTAGGGAGGCATACATTTATTTATTTAATTTGTATATTTATTAGCAATTACATTTCAGGAATCTGTATATAATAGACAAAATTATTCTAATTTACAAAAAGAAAATATCTCTTAAAACCAAATACTACTTTCAACATTGTTGTGAGGCTTTAGGTGAACCTGAAATGCCCCACAAATATCGCGCCAAACATTGGATCAAACTCTATTTGGAAAACTTCTAAATTTCAATTTTGATATCAGTAGTGTAAACCTTTAGACATTCGAACGGTCATTAAAATTGATGTCATCATCCTGGAGCTGTTTTTTCTCATAAAAAAGCACGACAAGAATTGAGATATGGTTGATTTTAAACTCTAAACCGACCTATCATGAAGCTTTTTCACTTGAAACACACATAGTAAAATTACAAGATGCCTGCTTTTTAGTTAGTAGAAAAGGAACAATAAAACCATAGTCGAGAGCTGAAAAATGCATTAATTTGGCGCACACTGGTGGTGTGGCCGCCAACAAACAGGCGTATTAAAATCTCATAGCACCTAGAGTAAACCTGTGTGAGTGCGTTTCCAAGCAAAAAAGCTTCAGGGTTCGCCGGTTTGAAGCTTAAAATCGACCATATCTCAGTTACTTTCGTGCGTTTTTATGCGAAAAAACTGCTTCAGGATGATGACGTCAATTTTAATGAGCGTTCGAATGTAAGTGTTCAGGTTTACATTACTGCGATCGAACCACGGATATCTCCACAGGTTTGTACCTCCTAATATTCTAACTATACCTAGGTACCGAAAATCTTCAAAAATAATGGTATTCCACAGTTTGCTCAATATTTAATCCAATCCGGTTCATTTTTACTGATTGCTATTTTATTCCTCAGTTTTGAGAAAATTAAGGATTAAACCATAGGTTTGGAAAAAAACGTTAAAACTAAGAGAGTCAGCTGTTTCGCGTGGTAGGTTGGAAGATCGGCGGTTTACGAAAGGGGAGGTGAGAACTTTTTAGTTCAAACATCACTCGCTGGGCTGCAGCACCTCACGGCCACTCGCTCGTTGGTCCAAAAGGCTGCGGCTCCCTCATTTTCTGTACGCCTGAACATATGTTAAAACGCAAATCATTTGTGTTGAGCGGGTTAGCGTTATTAGTAAAATTAGGCTAACACATTAATATTATACAATATGTACCTATACCTATACACTAGCAAAACATAGGTCTACATTGGTTTACATAGGTCTACATAGGTTTACATAGGTATACACATTGTCTACACTTCAAGTATTTATTATTTTTATTTATTCAGTTTATTATTTATTATTATTATTATTATTATTATTATTTTTTATTATTATTTTATTCATTTATTTTATTTTTATTTTTTGTTGAGAAAGGTGTGTTTAGTTTCGACGAATAGCCACATGACATTGATTATTTATCGGTTACAGTGAGGAAAATAATTATAAAAATAACAACTATAATTTTATATACGAGTACTTATAGGTGCCGTGATACTATCTTTATCTGAAATGCCTTCCTCAAAAAGTTCAAAATAATTGTTATCGAATTCTCGCAAAAAGATTTTGCAAATATTTTCCGAAGGAATTCCGTTCTGGGATACACCGAATCGAACCCTGAAGAAAACTCTTTCGTGTTCTTAAATGTCGGTATTATGTAAAATGTTTCGGGTTTCTCGAGGGTTGGTCAATGAAAAGTCTATATTCTAGGCCGACGTTTCGAAATATTTATATTTCATATACAGGGCTTGGAAAAATGTATTTGGACGCTCATTTCATATCAATCCTCGTCATACAGATTTAGTAGGTTGCTATAAAAACTTCGTAAAGAAAAGAAAAAAAAACTGACAGAGTTTTCATAATTGAGGGCAGAAAAGGCGGTGAAGGTTAGGGAGAGGGCGGAAGAAGGTTCAACTCGTAAAAGTGTGAGGCAATCAGGCGTCTGGGGGAGCGGAGAAAAATAGTCAGCTGTTAATGAATGAAAAGTTTGTCAAAAGAGAAAAGAGAGTTTTCTCCCCCTCCCCACCTCGCCGTAGCCTCAGCGAACGTAAAAGATGGGCCTTTAGGAGGCTACGACGGGAAAGGGGAGAGAGGATTTCATTCAAGAAAAGGCAAGAGCGAAAAACGGCGCTTGCGCAGAAGGCGCCCCCACGTATTTTTTTTTTTTTTACCTCGACTTCTTCCGCGATGAGGCAAGTCGTAGTAAAAGGGCTTCACGACGTAAAAAGTCAGTCAAGGTCGCAATTAAAAAAGAAGGGGGAAGGGGGAAAAGGGAAAAAAAATCCGTAGTACGAACGGGGTAATGGGGAGAAGAGAGCGAAAAAAGAAGGATCGATGTCTTAGCTTTTCCCGCGAAAAAGACCTCCGCCAGTCAAAACAAACTTCCAGACGGTTTTTATTTGCATAATCACTCAACTCTCGCCGCCCCCCCTCTCGCCTGTAGGAGGGGCCCCAAGTTCACACCTAATTATCCTTCAACTTTCTCTTCTTCTTTCTTCGACGGAGGTTTCTCCCTTCTTCGGGAGAAAATATTTTCCTTCGGAGAGGTCGCCGGGAAGTTTCCCGTCGAGGATTATAAAGTTGTTTTATCTTTCTGGAGGGATGTCGCGAGAGTCAGAGCGAGAAAGAGTGAGGAAGAGAGGTACAGATGGGGGTTTGCATTCATGTTGACAATAATCATTTAATAACGCGTTATATATTTATAGATCGCCAAATATAATATCAAAAAACGCTGCAAATTACTTCACAAAGGTTTATTATTTTTTCAATTGAGTATGATCGTAGTTTTAGTTGGCTTGCGTACGTCATAAGGCCCGTCCAGACTCCTCGGCGTGTCCTATTTCGAGTTGCCACAACCTATACTTCTATAATTATATAAGCATGTTTATATTTCTCGATTTGAGCTCCTATCTATTCAAATAATTATTGCCTTAATAATGTCATTATCTAAGTACGTACGAAAAGACTACCCACTAAGCGTGCCAGGCGTGTCAGTCTAACACTCATAGCCTCGAAAAAGACACTTTTTCGCCTATCTTTGGCTCATAGCACCCATGAGTGTGGAGCGATCGAGCTGGCGAGAAGTTAAAACCAACTAGACCTCAAGTGGAGGTCTATGTGCGAAAAAACGGATTTTCTAAGTCAATTTTAAGGCCTTTTATGGCCTGGACGGCGAACGGCAAATTTGGATTCTACTTTGAAACGTAAAAGGACAAAGTTTGAGGGGGGGGTTATACAATTGTTTTGATACACGATCACATAGGCTTATTATTGAAAATAATAAACCAAAATGAAGTTTGGGCTCTAGAGAAAAATTAAACGTGTTGTTTTATCTTTGGAACTAATCTGGTATAACAATCGTCCAGATCAAAGAAGGTACATAAGTACTGGATACATATAACAAAGAAGAACAAATTTCAACAGTTATTACAGAACTATGTATCAGGTTACACGTCCAACCAAGATTCTTGTTGGTGCAAGACAACGTTGAGGGGGTGTGTCTACTCTGAACCAATAAAACCCTATATGAACAATTTACCCCATTTGGCCAGATCTCTACGTACCTTACATACTTAGTCCCACGGTTAGTTT
Source organism: Adelphocoris suturalis (assembly GCA_030762985.1). Taxonomy (NCBI): domain Eukaryota; kingdom Metazoa; phylum Arthropoda; class Insecta; order Hemiptera; family Miridae; genus Adelphocoris; species Adelphocoris suturalis. The sequence continues at coordinate 58,249,460 of CM061048.1, forward strand.
ACTAGACGGTACCCGTCAATCTGAAGGCGCTTAGGGAAAACCCAAGGAGCGCCACGTCACTGGTCCCCTCTGCCACCTTTCACTCGCCCTGTGCATTGCGCTTATACCCTCATTCACGTTTCTAATGTTGTTGGTGGGCTAAGTTTTTAAAAAATGGTTTGCTGTGCCATAGCGACTTGTTCGAACAAAGACGGTGAGAAAAATCCTGGACTCCATTTTCACCGGTTTCCGAAGGATAAGGAGACGAGATCTAAGTGGATTGTGGCGTGTAAGCGTGCAGACTCTTTCAAGATAGACAAAGCTCGGGTATGTTCTACTCATTTTGATCAGAGTGATTATAAGCGTGATTTGAGAGCTGAGTTACAAAAATTCCTCCGAAAATTTGATTTGAAACCGGGCACAGTACCACACCTGCTTTTGGGTAAATTTCCAGCTTTTCCCAACGATGATCGCAAAAATCGATCGGAAAAAGCGATCCATTCGCAAGGAAATTCAGGCTGTTTTGAGTTCCGAAACGGAGACCGATTTAAAACTTGTTGAAAATCCATGAAAATCCAAAAAAAAAAAAAAAATCATGAACTGTGTACGGGAAATCGAAGACGAATTTCGAAAATTTTACGGGAATTTTATTTGTCAAAACGCAGGAGTTTTTTTCTCGTCTAATTGAAGTCGAAAAACATAAGAATCCCAAGATTGATGATTTCGTAGTTTCGTGCTTTGTTAGGACTCGATCATTTATCAGAATGAAGAATATAAATAAGTTACGAAAGGAAGAAAAACTTTTGAAATCAAGAAAACGGAGTGGCAGTGAAGACGGAAAAAAAATTCAAGAGAAAATGAAGAAACTAGTTGGATAAATTTGTATTTTTGTGTTGTTATTATTACCTACCTATTATGTACCTACAATCAAAGTTTACCAAGGAATTGTTATGTTTTACTTCTAATTTTTTGAAAATAATCAAAGTAAATAACACGTAGAATTAATGTAATTACCTATCTGTAATTAAATATTTTCATTTCATTCATTATTCTTGAATATTCTCTTTTTTATCCTAGATACCTACCTTGCAAACTCGTTTGCCTCAAAGTAACATATATCTGTTATATTCTCAGTAGAATAAATGAGGAAAAGATGATCTTTCTGTTTTTTTTCCTTCCATCTATTTCTAAAAAAAACAAATTTTAAACTAGGTATAATACAGAAAATAGCTTTCAATAACAATCTATCGAAGAATAGTTGATGAAATCATCAGTAGAGTTACTTAAAACGTTTGTTTTGCACTGATTCCGTGCGTATTCGAGAGGCTCCAGCAATAGTAAAGGGACCACCTACGTCATAGGCCAGGAGCCCCCGGCGTTGGCAGGTACCGTCTAGTAAAGTAACCGTGCTTAGTCCCCTATCTAATAGCCGGACATACCGTAGCTCTATTGGCGAGATATTAGAGAGTTCCTAAGTGATAGAAAGATAGAAATGAGGCGCCTTATCGTGAACGGAAAACACTACTGCGCATGTGCGGACAGATCTCCAATATCTCCAATAAGACAAATTTATTTCACCTAAACATAAGACGCTTTATCCTGAACAAACCTATCTCATTTGTTCCTCCCTATCGCAAAGTATCGAAACATAGATATCGAAAACTGAAATATTCATTGTTGGTATTCATGATTAATGAAAATTATATTAATTTTCTTGTTCATAAATTTTCAAAATCTGCCATTGGGAAACCTTTTTGTTAATAAGGAAAGAACTAGGAAACTTATAAATGCTGGAAACTGAACACATGGGACAGGCGAGAAAATCCCCTTGGTATTTCCGCGTTACTGTAAGATAAGTAGCGTCACTCTAAGACGAAATGCTAATTCGACCCTCTTGACTTTATCAGGTTACTATCCGCTGTGGCTCGCCCCAGATGATAAAATCTCAAATCACCTTATCCCAGTTGACTTATTGTTTAGGAACTTTCTATAACCATAGCTCTAACTGCCACATATATATTTATTTTTGAAAACTATATCAGATAATTTTAAAAGATCTGAACCTTGTAAAGCTTGTTAGAACCTGGCATTCAATCGACTTGCGAAAATAATCTTCGAGAGAATTCGTTTAAAAAACAGATGCCGTTCTGCATAAAGTTGCTTTTCAGGGATGTCGCGAGTTGAAAACAGGGTATTAATAAGCCAGCTATTTATATGATGCTCATAATATATACTATGCAAGTGGTACCTCCAAAACTACACGTACAAATAAAGGGGTATTTGGACTGGAAGAAACTGTAGAGGTTTTGGGGGTTACATGGTAAAAAAAAAATCCGTTTCTGTCGAGACAATGTTTTTTATTACATAATGCCAGACTCCAGGTGGTGCCATCTCCAGTGTCTTATCTTCTGCCGAATCTTCAGCCGCTCTTCACTTTTTCGTGTGTCTCTCAAGCCCTTACTTAATGATCTGATGGCTGCATATTGGATGAGTGCCCTTATATCATATTTTATGGCACTAAGAGGACGCATACAGACTTCTTGAAGCTTGAAGCCGTTCAGGTAACACCCTCACAAATCAGGCCTTCTGAGGGGCAAATACCACCGAACAAAGCAAAGGATTGGATGAATCATATAAATACTTCCTTTTCTTTTCCTCCTCCGCTGAAGTCAGCATTCAAAGGACTGACTGGGAAACACATGAAGTGGCGTCGGTGCCAAAAACACGGACGTCAAATAAGGCCATTCTCTGTGGTCCCACTTTCCTTTACACACCTGATCTCGTCGCAGTCCAGGACTCTTCGATAATAGATAGTTGCCCCAAGCTGTAGACATAAGCACTCCCAAGATGTCTCACACTTCATTATGACTTCCAGAAATCAGCCCTGACGTCTTGCAACTTAACGCATATTCTTGAGAAAAGTTAATCGCGTGTGCATCATAAAATCCAAAACGAGATAAATCGGAATCTTGCTATTTTGGGGCAATACTGATTAGCTTTTCAGATGATTGACACTTAAGCTTTTCTGATTTTGAACGTTTTATTTTTCTTTGCCGTTCTGGTGGACAGAGAGTTAATGAGCCTTTACAGTGGCGTGTGTCATACCCACGGAAAACAGAATTGGACGGTAATGAACGCATCACCATCCTCACCTGCTTTAGGCTTTCAAGTATATATGTGGGCGCTGGATTTGAAGAACAAAAATGGATCTACCTACCAGGATTGGAGAGGTTTTCGGTTGCCCAGCGAGAGCGCAGCAACGCATGATTATTGTTGATGTTGGTAGCTAGGAGATCTCGAGAAAAATAACTGAGCTGGTGTTCCGAAATCATTGACGACTGAGATCTGAGAGTTCGCGTAATAAAGTGTTTAACTAGAATGAACAATACTGTGTAGATTATTATGTTGCTACCTGAGGACAACCAGGATCCAAAATCAGAAGTGGGATACGATGCGACGCCCAGAAGGAGAAAAACAAATTTGCCGACACTGGTATCCCAACTTGAGTTACAAAATCATACCATGCATACCCTTATAATGTGAATGTTTTTCAAACCAAATGATAATCAAATCACGCTTCCTACATTCAACCCAGGGGCGGAAGGATTGGATCCTAAATCGTAGATTAGTACGGTGGAATGTTGTTTAACGGTGGACAAGAGCCTGGGTTTACAGCCAAAAGAGGCCAATTTCCTGTTACCATAATTAAGCTGTATACTCAGTTCAGTGCTTGTGAATCGGAAAATCGGGCACCATGAATCTGAATGTATTATTTTCGATCACAACCAGCACCCTGTACCCAGACACCACACCCACACGCAGAGCTCTATGCGCCATTAATCTGAATGTATTATTTTCGGTCACAACCAGCATCGCTACCCAGTCACTACACCCACACACAAAGCGCCAACTCTAGACTCTACATCGTCAACTTCCACAATAGGAAATGACCTGCTGCAATGCTAAAGGAAAGGACTCATACCTATTCGTTGCCCTTTGAAGAAATCTGATTTTGGAAGCAGAGAAACAAGACCTAGTAAAAATGAGTTGCTGCCTGAAAAAAAAGGTTTCCCTTTGCAAAGGTTTCCTGTTGGAGAACTCACCCACAATGGTAAGCATTTTGTCGATTATTTTGATAGAGGTTCAAAGTATTCTCTCCTAGTAGAATATCTCAGCCCAAAATTTCGAGGTCAAATCCAATTGTTCTTCAAATCCAGCGCCCACATATATACAGAGGAAATGGTCAAGCTTCTTGTTTTCCTAATAAACCTCCACGATAACGCTATTAAAAATTCGGATGGTTGTCTTCTGCCCTTTTTAAACCCTAGATGAGCCACCGGAACCACCCACACGCAGAAACAACCCATTTGATGACCTACTCATGAAAAGGCCAAAATACACCGAACAATGCCCAGGTAATGACACAGACTTGGACATCCTAAGAACATAAAAATTTAAGGAAGATTCCAGATAGTGATTCCAAAACGCTTGTTTGTCCAAAACAGAATCGGTATTCCAATAATTTTCATAATGCGAAGCAGTATCTCTGAACTTAAAGTTTTCATCGAGTAAGATAGTCCTCTTCGAAGGTTGTAACTCAGATAATGACTAATCAAACACGTACAAGTATCTTTATGTTTAGGTACTTAAAATTTAAGCAAAACGTGTTACGTCAATGTAACGCTCCAACTGAGAAAAGTTTCAGACCAAATGGATATGTCGATTCAAACCAAAAAAAAAATTCAGTATCCACTTAACATACTCGTTAATTTTTTTTACATTACGATCACAATTTCTGTCGTTACTGGGATACAGATTAATTCCTCATTCAAGATACTTTGGGGAGCTCCCGTTTTTAGTGCCTGCTTTCGAAAAGAGGCGTTTTAGCCTAAGCTTTCGAAATGCCAGTTTAACGATTCACGGCCCTTAATTCTGCCGAAAGGGCTTCCAGCTTGAGTTGAACAGTCTACCACACCCGCTCAAACCCCTGGAGTCACTCCAGAAGTGGTTTCCCGAAAAACCCGCTGCGGCCTTCCAGGATCGATGGGGAAATAATACATGGGAACACGCCTCGTGAGATGAGATTCTCATGTATAGTCACATTCGGAGATTTCCACCTGCTAGTCAGGGCCCTTCTATTCAATCCCGAATCCGCGGTGCTTTGAGAACAAAAGCACGTTCGGAGATATTGAATCAGGTATCGGCGGTCCCTCTGCGACTATGAGTTACGTGACGAAACATTTTGCCTCGGTTCCCACAGAGAATTAAGAAAAAACGCACAATGGGGCTCAAAGGGGAAAATTCCCTAGGTTGAAAGACGCTTCTTTGCATGAATCTACATCGAAGGTGATTGGGTTTATTGATTGAGAATGCCTCCGCCACCCGTCCGCGGTCCCCTTTCACATTGAACGAGGCAACAATAGAAGACTTCCTTGCACCCCTTCTTGGATGTCAACCCTTTAAGATTTCCGCATATTCATACTCCCTCATTTGTGTTCTTATTTGGCTTTAGTATTCAACGTATTTGTCACCGATGAGACTCGGGGTTGACGGTTTTCTTTCAAAAGGGCCTCCGCTTTTTGGCGGATCCCCGGGCTATACAATTTAATTAAAGGGGTACGAAAAGGTCGCACAGGGGTGTTTTGAATGGTAATTCAATCCTGTTAACGGAATTCAAACCCGGAAGAGGCTGCGGGGCGTGAGACTGGATCTCAAGAAATTCGCAATATTGAGCTTAGAGAAATAGCAACTTTTTATTCATTATTCAACAACCTAAACTTTAATACTTGAATACGATATAGGGTAAAAGTACCAATAGTGGAAAGCTTAAGCAAACTATTTCTGTTGTATTTTTTCACCCTACGATGGTAGTAAGCTTTTTGCGTTATCTATGACTCCAGAAAACTTTATTTTTTTAGGGAATAGTGAAAAATAGCCTATAACTAAGATGTCAATTAGAGAAAATCAATTTTCTTAATACCTCTTTTTGTACCAATTGTGGGAAGCAAAAGGAATGATCCTAATACGGAATTTTTGTTCCAATTGTGGAATGTTTGGAATCTTACAGGTCAATTGTCATTTTCCTATTCACAAACTATAATTTTCTCTAATTAAAGTAGCAGAACTATTTTTATTTCTACCAAAGACACTCGGTAGTATTTTTTGAAGCATGGAAAACATAAGGTAAGTAAGAGGTAGGTTGAAAAAAAAAATTAACCTATTGAAAAAAAAAAATGAAGAGGTGTTTTTTGTACACATTTCAATTCATATTATGAATCAAAGAAAGGCTTCTGCGGGAACGCATAATATTGGTTCATTCCAAATCCAAAATCGGTCAAAAATGGTAAATAAGGTAGGTACGATTTGAGAAAGACTTATAATTATATGATGAGGCCAAGACGAAATTATACTAAATGGATTTTACGTTTACGCATGCGCAGAGTGAAGTTTGATTTGTGAGCAATAAAACTAAAAGCCTGATAATGACTTTGTACAGCCCAACCACATATTCCATGAAAATGTCATCAAAATTGAATCAAAACTGTAGAAGTTAAGCGTGTTGCTAGGATTTGCGGAGACACAAACAAACAAAACATTTAACCTGATTAATACCATATGGGATTGAAAACAAGTTTCCATATATTTCACAAATTGGATGGTAAGTGAATGAAGAAAATGCAGGGCGAACTGAAGAATAGAATAGTGACAAAATCATGCCAGCAAGCACTAAAAGCTTAAATGTGAAGACATTCACCTTAACGATTTCAGTAAGCAATTGTTTAGTATTGAAGATTTATGAAGTTATAAAGAAGCATATTTATTTATGTGAAATTGTCTTATCTCTAGGGGTCATTAGAAACTTATGTCACCCAAATAAAACGCGAAATATCACACGAAATTTTTAATGATTCTCAAGTACAACCAATCCATTGTTATGAAACTGTAACTTTGTCATTTTACGTCCAAACAAAATCGTTCACCACTCGTAGGAAAGCTCTCATGTTGCGCTAAAATCTTATACTATGGAAGCTATAATAAAATCCCAGTTGAGTAATATGTAAAGTATTAATAAACTGTTTTACTAACCTCTATCTAACTAACTTTTGTTAGGTAAAAAACTTGATTTCTTGGCGACATATGATTCAATGCCGTAATCGAATTTCACTCATTATTGACATGTATCATCTTAATTATAAGTAGAATGAAACTTTTGTTGGGACTTGTATCCGTTCACCTAATTTGTTGGGTAAACAGTACCAATTAAAAGTTATCCCACCTGCTGTGCTCATAATAGATTTTCATGTATTGATGTAACTGCGTAAATCGCAGCTTCTTTAACATTGTACTCTGGTTACGTTAGAACTCAACATCAAATTCAGCTGCATTTTAGACAGTTTGGTTTCCAATCAGCTTTGATTTATTCAATTTTGAGTTATACATTTTGAGTTATCTCAATAATCGCTTTTTTAATTACACTGCGAGCTCAATTTTTGAGTTAGCTGAACTCAAACCCTTGCCTAACTCAACTGATTTTAGGGTATTTTTCCCGCTGAATCACGGGGTGATTTTTTTTTAATGATATTTGTGGCACCAAACTCCCCAAAGCAACTTATTTCCACACAGCACAAAGCGTTCTAAAATTTCGTTATTCCAGTGTTTTTCCAAGTTGGTGACCGCATAATCATTGATTACGTATGGCAATTATTTATATTCAAAAATTCTATATTTCACAATTTGTGTTCTATGTACTTGCGCGTGATTGTGCTCGTTTGTTCGTACTCAAAAATTCAAGTTATGGGTAATATTTTCATGATATTTTGTGTAGAATCCAAATCTGCAATAAAAATTGGGGATTTCCGCTTGAATAAACGAAGTTGGTGTTAATTGCGCGTGGTTGTGCGATGCGCGGTTCGCGAAAATGTAATGGTTAAATTTCTAGCAAAAAATTGTGAGGGTTACCATTTTTGAGGTTTTTGAACTCGTCGCACCCTGATGCTCGTCGCAGTGATACTGGTATAAGTCCAAAAATGGCAGTTTTGAGTTATATATCTACTGTGTACATTTAGACGAGCTCTACATGCGGCTAGTATCGGTTTAATCATAGGACAAAAAGTGACGGTAGAGAGCAGGATAAACCAGTATGATTCTGGTCAAAGTCTTCATCTAGCGTCGGGGAAAGATCGGTCTGTGTCGGTCATGTTCCAGCTGTCAACGAAAGGAGATGGAAAATTCGGTGTTAATAGTGGTTCATCCCGACATAAATCACTATCGATGCAACAAACCAGGTAATTATCCTTTATTTTTACAGCAATACTGGTCTATTTCAAGAAGTACCGCTACTGAACCAAGGAATATCAAGTTTTTTCGTATTTTTCACTGTTTTACGGTACATATTTTGCAATGCACCACTATTCGCCCAAAATTAGTAGTCGTACTGAAGCAACCTGTTGATTATCTCGCGATGTACCAATATTGTACGAAGGAAAAAATCAAGGTTTGTTGTGTTTTACCGTGTTAGTGGTACATCATAAGATTTTTATAATTATAATTATGTTAATCAAAAACAGAAAGGTGGAGAAGCTAATTAGAAGTAGGGCAGTAAAGGTAGATGGTATATGCATGACACAGACCAAAAAGAACCGAGAAAATATGAATGTGTGTCTGTAGTACGCCAACAAAGTCATAAAAGACACTCAATTTGACACAGAATCCATTATATCCGTTAGACGTTAAAACTTATTTCTGTTCTAGAACCAAAAATTTCAACCATGTATCATGTTTTCTCCTCGATATTGATTCGAAATTCTATGAAAACATCAGAATTAACAAGCGGTTCCAATCATGTTCACAATATCAATTATTGAGAATGATCACCTGTGTGTAAGCAATTATTTATATAACCATGCTCGTAACTCAGTTTGTTGGACACGCACTTCGCCGTAGTTAACATAATATTGTTGGATAAATCGAGAGCTTTCGAACGAATGGTCAACGAATTTTGTGGGATGAAAAACGACGAAGTACCATTTCCCTAGCAACGACTCGGTTGTAGGCGGAAATCACTGTAACACTATATGTTTCGTGCGCGGAAAAAATTGACTCGCAAAATTGACTCGCAAAAATTGCTAGGACCCCAGGGCTAAAACATGATACATGTTAAAAAATCTTTAAATGCGATTTTTCAGAATTCATGTTTTTGGACTTATACCAGTATCACTCCCAAGGTGCGGTATATTGACGGAGATAAGCCGCTAGAGCATAAATCATGAGACACTATATATTCAAGTTTCTCATGAGTTTGTATCATCATGAAATCATAACCTGAACATTAAATGCAAAATTAACCATTAAAACTTCCATTTTGGTTCAAACGATGAGTAGATACATGTATGTACATACAGATACATGTATTTTTTGTAGTTTTTTGTAGTTATTTTTTTTTTTGTGTAGATACATGTATTTGTATGTATCATACAAATCACAGATCATAGGAGGCATTTAAGGGTACCTAATGGTACCATGTGAACAGTCCTGTTAATGCTTCCATGTAAGCATGTTAATAATACGAGACGTCAACGAGCTTTGTTCACATGGCAGAAGTGTTTTGATGTTCTCTTGACAAAGATCGTCACGTTTCGTCTGAATGATGATGGACTAAGTTTAGTGGAATGTTGTCAGATCGAATTGCCCGCGCTAGTTGTTTCTTGTTCAAGGAATTCGAGGCAGTTCAAGTTGGTTCCCGAGTAAAACCGCCAAGAAGAGTTGATGGAGAGAGAGCCAAGAGCTCCTACAGTTCCCGTTACTTAGCCCAACTAACTCGGCTAAACTGAAGCTTGATATGACGAGGCAAGTTGTTAAGGATGAGGCTTCCCGACTATGCGGTATCAGTTTCTCCGCTAAGCTAATGAAGGTTCCTCCAGCTGAGTCTTCCCCTCCCATTCAAAGGGGAAACACCCCAAAGTAAACCCTTTCAACCTCCGATTCCTGAGGCAGCGGCCTCGTAGCCCGAAGTCCTCGGGAGCCAGGATTTCCGAGACAGGACTTGGAACCTCGGCGGTTGGGGATCGGGTTACGTTTAATGAAGGTAGAGAAGAGGGGAAACCTGTGTCACGTTAGGCGGTTCTGGAAGCTTATCCCACTGCCTTGGTAAACAGGGAGAGCCTTATCCTCCACAAACAGTAATAAGATACAATATAACAACATCCAAAACTCTAATCTCGAGCACGTAATTTCAAGCCAGAGTATGATTATGAGAGCCTCACCCATTTTTGGCGATCAATACCTATTAATATATCTCTTCGAATGTTGAGTGGATTTATCTTGCGAAAATTATTCCGATAACGGAATCTCACATTGCGCATAGACTGGGCATTAGTTTTCAATGAACGCATTCGGTTGAAACGATCACCTATCCCAGGATCTATAACATTTTAGCATGAATATGCTTTAGCCGTGACCTAACTACCGAAAAATGTCCCACGAGAGTGCAACGAAAGTAGCGCCAATAATTGTGATGATTTCCGCTTACAACCGAGTCGTTGCTAGGGATATGATACTTCGTCGTTTTTCATCCCACAAAATTCGTTGACCATTCGTTCGAAAGCTCTCGATTTATCCAACCATACTATATTAACTACTGCGAAGTGCGTGGCCAACAAGCTGAGTTATGAGCATGGTTATATGAATAATTGTTTACACACAGGTGATCATTCTCAATAATTGATATTGTGAACATGATTGCAACCGCTTGTTAATTTCTGATGATTTCATTGAGCTTGTGTTTCGATGATTTGATTCATAGCAGGTGATCTGAGTATTACGAAAACGGTTTGATTTGTGAAGCGGAGGTTAAATAATTTGAATAGGTAATTTCTATACTTTACACTCTAGGAAGCTGTAATTTCGTTTGTAGCCTCTTTAGGACATTTACTTGACGATGCTCAGGGTCCGGATCAGATGTGTGGCTCTTAAAGCTAATTTCTATGCTTTACACTCTAGGAAGCTGTAATTTTGTATGTAGCCTCTTTAGGACATTTACTTGACGATGCTCAGGGTCCGGATCAGATGTGTGGCTCTTAAAGCTAATTTCTATGCTTTACACTTAGGAAGCTGTAATTTCGTATGTAGCCTCTTTAGGACATTTACTTGACGATGTCCAGGGTCGGATCAGATGAGTGGCTTTTAAAGCTAATTTCTATACTTTACACTCTAGGAAGCTGTAATTTCGTATGTAGCCTCTTTAGGACATTTACTTGATAAATCGCTCTTGATTTATCACGAATTTATTTCGTATTTTTTTTCGTAGTTTCAAACTATAACTATATAAATTGATGTTATAATGAATAGTAAACAATGACGCTTGTTTGGTTGTCACTTGGTTGCACGACAACGCAAACACATTCTGTGTTTCAATAATTTCGTCCGAAGTATGTAAATAGAGGTAACCGGGGGTCCAGGGGGCTTGCCCCTGGCGAGGCGCGGAGCGCCGAGTTTTTCAGAACGACCAATAACAGCGAAAACATATTTTCCTATGACAGCCTAGAAAACGCTAAAGGTTCAGAAACTAGACAAATGAAATGCAATTTAACCCTCCTAGGTCACACCTCATTTTTTGTGACACGGTAGACACTATGGGGTCAAAATTGACCCCAAATTTATTTTAATTTATATATTATACTCAATAAATAGTTTCACAATAACTAACTATTTAAAAAAATCTAAAATTAACCTACCTACGCAAAGAAACAAGAAATAGCATTGAATATGTAAGAATTGAATATTTTATTCGTGGTTTCTTGAAACCATTCTTAGTAAAATGTTCAAAAATCGAAATTTTGGGCATATGCATATTAAAAATTCAGTTCTGAAGATACACAATAATTAAAAGCAAATTATCAAAGCTGACTGTCTGTCGAATATTCAGAAAAAACTGTAACTTTTTAAGTTAAATGGTAAAGTTTTCACGATACCTTAACTTACCCCATTTTTCACATCTCTTCCTTTTTTCTAACCTAAACTGATACACTGTTTTTATTCCGCATTCAATTTTTTATCATCTCATTTTATTAATTTTTTTTTACAAAATAATTAAAGGTAATTGCAGGATAATATTTAAGCAATAGGCACACATATAAAACGAAATATGAATGTATTTTTAAAAGTTGTTTTTAAAAACACGTCGGAATTATTAGGTAGGTAGTATCATTATTTGTTATAAGTAATTGCATTTTTCACAGGTCGTTTCTGTATGACTGTGCACTTCACACACGAGACGGTTGTACCCTGTGCACGACCGACTCGTCTTTTTATCGTTAGATCTTGGGCAAATGTAGCATCGCCCACGTACAACTTGTTCAGCAGATCTCGAGGACCCCTGATCCCCAGCCTGGGGATGTACCCTGGCTCTTCAGGGGGTGCTCTTCCAATATGCGCCCCCCTATCACGCTTCTGTTCCAATATGCGCCCCCCTATCACGCTTCTGTTCCAATATGCGCCTCCCTATCATTAGCAACCAATAATACGTTACTACTCTTGATAAACGTACCTGTAATATGATTTTGGACATTGAATCCTGCAAGATGATGCTGTCGTCGAAGTTAGGTAGGTAAAAATCATGCCCTGTACAAGTCTTTCATGTCTCTCAAAAATGCTTCGAACAGGTCTTCATTACGGTGGGATCCGTTCCCACCATTTGCCCTCGCACAGTGACAGACACCTTTAAAGTACACACTTCGCGGCACATGTTGAACCAATCAGTTACAGTGTTAGTAGATCTCCCTGAATACGCCTGTGCTGTGTGGGTGGGTATTTCCATAATGAAGAAAAGCACAAGTTCCAAAATTTCGCATAAGGACAACTTTGCATTCATTCGACCATTTAAATCAGTGTAGTGGAAAAACCTGTTACCCGATCGAACCGACCGCGTGGTTTTACACTGTTTCTTGGTGCATCGGAGTACTGGATTCGCTTCGCCACGTCTGTTCCTTTTAGAACCCTCCACCATTACAGTACCGCACTTTTCACAGGGACCTGCTTCCAATACCTGGTCAATTAAACCACGCTCGCGTAAAAAATTGGTGGCCGATAATTATTCATACACGACATTTCTGTAAAAATCTTTCAGTAGCATTGGCATCGTCCCACTCGTCACAAAACACCGACCCGAACTAACTGACCCCTGAACATGAGATAGGACGTTATCTCATTGCAATCCCTATCCTGACTATCCGAGATAAACATTATTATCATCTTTTTCACTCATCTTTGATCGTTGGAGATGAGTTCAGTGTTCTTTGATCACTAACAATGAAAACGACGAGGAGGCGCACTGGGAGGCGCAGTTGCTCGGGGGGGCGCATATTGGAAGAGCACCCTTCAGGGTACATAAAATGCAAAACCCAACCCATTTTTTGAACCAAAATAAACCCTGACCTATGATAGCCCATCAACTAGACACATTTACCCAGTTGAGAATCTTCACCTGAGTCACCTAGTAGGAGTGGACGAGAAAAAGAAATACCTACTGACTACCAGATTATAAAAATACTTATTTTCTATGAGAAAATTAAGTGAATTATGATATTATCTGACTTCCCTTGTGAGGAAATCCAAAATACACACTGGGGTCAATGGCTACCCCAACAGAACAAAAATAGGAACGCAGAAGACACACTGGGGTCAAAAGTGTCCCACAAGAGATTCAAACCCTCTGGCTCGAGGTCACAACGTATACTGCCAGATGTTATCACTTCCTCGCCTAGCCAATGATACCAAGCAAATTTACAAAATATGACTTTGGGCTAAAAAAA
>CM061048.1:58263326-58515578 GCA_030762985.1 Adelphocoris suturalis
CCCCAGAGTGATCTCGAAGGGTTAACTAGGAGATACAAACATTAACTAAGGACACCACATCCTCCCTCGACTCACTCGTCCAGAACCCAGCTTGTACCAAGTAGTAGTAGTAGTGTTGTAGTGACCCGATAGATAGCTCAGTCCATTCCACATAGTTAAAAGGCCCGTTGTAGCTGGCTATGGAAAACGTCAACCTACCCTAGCGCTGCCGCAGTCTCAGTTGTGCGGAAGTGTCGGGAAACCACTCAAACCCAAAATCCTTGTGCGTTCACATTCTTCCTGAGTGCAGGCGATCTAGTTACTTATACCTGAGTAACCGTAATTAGGACCACAATAGCACAATGATCCCACAAGTTTGACGTCTAGACGAGTAAACTCTCGCATTAGATTTTAGCCGAGAGTCGCTCGCAACTTATAGCCATAAGCAATGAAGCTGTATTTTGAATTGATTGAAATAGGTATACAAGAAAAACTTCAGTTTGTTGGTACGAACTTTAAAGTTTGATTATATTGAAAAGCTCATTGCTGAACAAAAATGCCTCATTTTTTTACAATTTGTTTTCAAGTGTACCTAGATCCTTCGTATTTCATTTAACGATTTTTTCGTGTTTTCTACCTCATGACATTAAAGCGGCGATAACTTCCCTTAGGATTTCAGTACAATCAATCATAACGACACCTGTAGAAAGTGCGTTGAATTTCCTTTCTCTTTGATTTCAAACCATAAAAAAAAGCCGTTAAATTAAGCCGATTAGATATGTAAAAAAAGAGGCTAAAATGCAAATTTTCCAAAGTTGGATTTTGTTTCAATTTATTTTCCTTCTTTTAATACATACCTACTTGAACTATCGGTACTAATAATGGAACTATTTTTGATAGCCATTCCACGGGAAATCTATCTCGAAATCTCACCCTTTCAACGGCAAAGTCAATTTTACTCAAACTCTGTCAATTAAGGAAAAAAATCATGTTCGAATTCTGAAAAGTTTTTTTAAAATTATATTTGAGTTTTACATTTTAACTAATTAGATTTCAGGAACGCGACAAATTATTACACAAAGTTTCGATTTAAAAAATTCCCTGACATTTAATTTTTTGCCAAATTCCATGACGTTTTCCGACGCAAAGAATTACCTGAAATTCCCTAGTTTTCCCTGACTTTTCCAGTTGGGGGCCGCCCTGCCATCCCTTGGGAAAAGCCCCTGTAATAGTTAACCACCGAATCAGCCTTAATTAATAATGGACCAACGCCCGAGATAGTCACAGTAGTGGACCACCGACGGAACAACTCCCCCCTCCCGCTCGCCATCACCCACCCAGTTATGTTCCACCACCAGAATAGCCCCAGTAATGGAACACCTACCATGAAAGTTTAAATTAAAACCATCCAGAAGAAGGTTTCACAAACGAACTTTGCAAGTTTCAAAAACAAGCCCATTACAATTAGAACTCTGTAAATTTTTTAAAACCTTTGTATTTATTAGTAACTTTTGGTGAACCTTACAGAGATTAAAATATGATCTCCTTTTGTAATCTTGAGAAGTCTGAAATTGATATTCAACAGTCGTTAATTCGTTATTTTTTAGTTAATTTTTTTAAATTAATATTTAATTTTTTATTTATTTATTTATTTTTATTGTTTTAACAATTTTATTCATTTTAATAATAGTTCTCTAAATTTTGCGCCGGTACTCGCCTCTCAACTATAGTATGCCGACCTTACCTAGATCCTTCAATTTTTTAACCCACTCCTAGATCAAACCTTTTAGCAAAGTTTCGTAGAAAATGGAGCTATTACCGTAGCTCAAGAAAATTATTTAAAAAAAAAATATATATATATAGATATATATATATACCTATATATATATATTTTTTTTTAATAATATTTAAAAAAATTACAATACAAATACTAATAAATTTTTTGTATACATATATATATAATGTATACATTTTCATTCCTGACGATAATTATCGTTAGGATTGAGATGAAATTCCGTTCTAGCGCCAAAAAATCAAGCATTCCAAATGAAAGGATGAGTTCGTTGGCCAGCACTTTTTGAGTACATTAACGTGGTCAAATTTTAACAAATGTGCTAAAAAAATCACTAAAAATGGATAAAAACGGCCAAAAATCGTGAATTGTAGTTTTAGCAGAATTTTAGTCAAAACAAAATTATCAACAATCAGCTGGACCATTAAAAAAATGTACACAAAATTTTACTAAAAAAACGTGATTTCAATAATATTTGCTGAAGAATCTATAACAAGTGCAACAAATAAAATCTAAAAATCCAAAACACTTTTTGAATCACCAAATTTTATTCAATTATTGCATTTTTGCCATAAAATTGGTTTATAGCAGTTTTTTTCTTCTGAAATTGCTCAAATTTCAATACTATTTAACATAATATGTTAGATCGTAATGTAATATTACAATACTATCGTACTATAATCTTAATTAAATACGGTAGGTAATTAATGAGAATTCGCTCATACGATAATGCTGCATTGAACCAGAAATCCGGAATGTAAAGCGTAATAATTTGATCCTCTGTAATAAAATCTGTAATAATTTGATCCTCCTCGGCTTGGAATTTATTGTTGTTCCCTGTCAAGTACATTAATAGCTGTAAAGTCGTCGCATGATTTCATCTCGGCACTTGGCATAAAGGTGTCAATTTACCACCATACCTCACTGATACCTACCTATTTGAGTTGGTTTTTAAGTAACATACCACTAACTCGGTTTTAAGTTGGCTTCAACGCAATTTTACGATGAAATAAACTTTTATTGATCTTTTAAGTCTCTAGCATTTTTTATTACTCGATCACAAGTTGCCTCCATTTACCCAACGAAATTAACAATAAAAATTCCAGTGGAACATAAAAGGAATGAGCAAACTCTGCTGACAAAATTTCAGCTCTTTGTAGTCACAAACAAATTGTCAATATTATAAAATTTATTGTAGAAAATAGAATAGAATCCGATTAAATTCTGAATAGAATTGTAGATTTATCAAGTGTCTATTACCTATTCTCAGACGCTGCCCTGGCCAGATTCTCATCAGATTTTTGTGGTTTTTATTTTGCTCGAGACCAATTTTAGTCTAGTAGTGCAACAGACCTTGGAAATTCAACATTTTCAGACAAGCTGGGGTGGGAGGAAGAACTAATGATTTTTTCAAGCGCTACTTAAGCTACAAACTTCGACCGGCTTCCGTAATTATCTGTTTGATCAATTAAGAATTAGGTCTAGTTTAAGAACGTATGTCAGGGGTTCCAAATTTTGTTATGGATAGGGGAGAATGTAGCGGGTAATAGTGATAAATGCTGTTTTCATGATTCTCATTTAATTTCCGTGAATGTTTTTTGTTCGTTCCAGATTTCCATAAGTTCTGCAACAAACCTTGGAAGTTTCAAATTTACTATCAGTGAGAGTAACTAGAGAGATTCATTCCAATAAATCATGATATTTTCCCCTGATATTTGCCCTAGTCGTTCGATGTCGCTCAAATTTGGATGATAGTTGGGGGATGACAATTCCATCATCTTATATCAATTTCAACTTAATTGTATCATTAATAACTACTGCGCATGCGCCAATATGAAATCCTTTTAACAAGCTTACTTTCCACTTTTTTTATCCGATCTGGATGAAATTCTTAGGAAATGTGCGGGCTAGGGGGTAGACGCCCTATCAGTTTCATTGTTGCGAAATCAATACTCGACTTCGCGCAAACGTGAATTTCATTATGTTTTATTTTTTACGCCCTTGTATTCCGATCTCGCTCAAATTCGGATTACAGTTGGGGGATGATGATTTAATCATCCCATATCAATTTCAACATGATTGTATCATTAATAGCTACTGCGCATTCATCCGATTTCCATGAAATTGTCAGAGAGTGCGCGGGTTAGGTTTTAGATGGTCCTCTATCAGTTTCATTGTTGCCAAATCAACACTTCATTCTGCGCATGTGCAAACGTAAATTTCATCATGTTCCATGTTTTCACTCTCTAGTCGTTCGAGTTCACATAAATTATGATGATAGTTGGAAGAAGGTGATTAGTAAATAAGGAAGCTATGTGCCCTACCCAACTCAGCAGACTTTTCCTTTTCTTTTTCAACCCAGATTTCAGCTCAGTTATGCAATAAACCAGGGGATTTTCAAATTTATGATCGGTGGGGGTAAATAAGAGGGGTAATTCTAAAGACTGCTTGGAATTTACTTTTCTATCGCTTCTTCTTATTCTTTTGGTACAGATGTGCGAAAAATCGAGAATTTTATTGCTATAGCAGATTAATTTTGAGCTGGAGTAATGAAGGGGGGAATTATTATCATTATTATTTATTTATTTAATACTATTCTAAACTGATTTTTGTGGGTTTTACCTTTTTTTTTTTTTTTTTAGCTGTTATCTCAAAGTATTTGGCCTTGCTATGACTCGATACTCAGTAAATTCAAATTTCATAGTTTGGCGTGGGAGAGGGGGATGGAAGGGACGCAGACAAATCGTTATATTTCCTATCCATTTCCGTGAATCTTTCTTTCTTCGGAAGTTACTCGTTGCGCATTCATGTAAGGTTATATTGATAAGTCCAGTACAATGATGATCTAATCGCTATTCTCAACTGTATATAATATAATGCACTAATCAAACAAAGGAACTTCCCTATAATGCATGCATTACTTACAAATATGTTTAATACTGAAACATTCCATATCAAACAACCAAACAAACGAACCGGATACGAAAATCCTTTTCCGTAAACGGAATCCCGAAGGGTAAAGGTGAACAATAGTTAATTATACACGGCGGAAAAAAGGGGGAGATGAGGTTGAAGGTCGTCTCTCATTGGCCCCTTCCGTCTCTTTTGTTGCTGTCACATATGCACCGACGGGAAAAGGGTTGCTCTGCTTTTTATATCACAAGGTGGGACGATCCGCTTTTAGTTTGCATGTGACTTGCGTCTGGCAACTACTTTCCTGATGGCGCGCATAGTGTTGACACCCCTCGAAAAGTGCTGGGCTCTCGCTTCTGAAGATGGAAAGGATTCACGGTAATGTTTTTTTTTTTTTTATCAGTGTGTAGTCTGTAAGAGAGTTTGCTGCTATTAAAGTGTGTTTGGAAAGAATTGTTATTACTTTTCAGTAATCCGAATGGTAAGAGAGGTAGAGAGGGAAAAGGAGTGACAACAGAGATAAGATTATTTTATTTACATTCTTTTCTACATGCTCCTATAAAAATTACTACTTATATAGGTAGGTATCATTTATCTCGCCACTATCATCCATGTAAAAAAATAAAAATAATTTACAAAACCAAGTTATTTACAATGTTGACAATCACTGATTTCATGATCAATTTATTGTATACCACATCAACATCAAAAGAATTTATAGATGTTAGGAATAGTTCCAAAAATTGATCCATTAGTTCATTGAAATCAGGTTCACTAGTTAGAACATTTCGACGAATCAGTCTGCTACGGACATTTCCAGAAATGGGGTACCCAAAAATTATGTGATCCCAAATCTGTGGACTTGTCAAGTTATAAGAGCATCCCTAGTTGTCTCTGATTCCAAAACTATGGAGATTCCGGTCATCCGGTCAGTGTTGGGCGCAATCTAATCGTCAAATACGAATACGATTGTAATGGCGATAATAATTAGGTATTCGTTGATTCTGAGTCAACTACGATCGTCAGTCTTGATGCGTCACTGGTGAAAAACCAACGAGTGTACGAACATCCAATGCAAAGAAGGCAGATATTCGGACAGAGTTGTTTGCTTTGTTAGGTACCGCTTACCATGGTACAAAATATTGGGATGCGGTCCTGCGAGGATATGTGGGCGTCGGCGGCGAATGGTTCGTGACAGAGCTAGAGTGAGAAGAGAGAGAGAGAGAGAGAGTTTGCTTTGTTAGGTACCGCTTACCATGGTACAAAATATTGGGATGCGGTCCTGCGAGGATATGTGGGTGTCGGCGGCGAATGGTTCGTGACAGAGCTGGAGTGAAAAGAGAGAGAGAAAGTTTTAGCCATGGAGCATGATTTTATGATCGAATTTCCGTAATTTTCTGTATTAGGTATAGGTAGTTTTCTTGAACTGTTTTGGAATTTGAGCACACTGTGTGCATTGACTATAAATTTTATGGCAAAACATTTGTTCAAATGAAATTCAGCTTTACAAATAAATTATTCGATTTTTTATTCTTTGTATTTATCATCGAATTTCGACCTACGAGTAGTTTAATGAAATCAAGCGCCCTACAAGTTTGCTAGTTCATAATTGAAATACTTTATATAGGCAATATTGTGGAGAAAAAAGTACCAATAAAACAATTTTCAGCCTTTTTGCCATTTTTAGAAATTTTGCAGGGTGTGCTCAGAAAGTTACACATCCTCTTTTGGAACAACTGATTTTTTTGTTGGGAAACAACGGATTTTTCGTCTCAATCCTAAGGAGAGTTATCGTCAGGAATGACACGCGCGCGCGCGCTCACGATTCAGGATTTGTTTAAGAGTAAGCAAAACGGATTTGAAATTCTTGAAGCGAATAAAAGAGAATTCATCCCGAAAAATTCCGATGTACAAAACAAATGTAAATACGCAATGAAATATGCACAACAGACAATATCAACTGTTTGCCAACATAAATCGGATCTATGACAACAACATAAAAAAATGCCTTGGTTGCCAATTGCAGATCTTCAGGACTTCGACAATTCCAAAATTTTAAAAAGAGAATTAAATTTGCAAAAAAGAAGGTTTCAGAAATAAATAAAATAAATAATTAAAAATTAAATTACCTTTATACTTTAACAAAATTTATTCTTATTTGATTGAGGGGCTCTAAATTTATAATTACCGTCAACAGGGAACTAGGAAGGACATATGGAAAATCATTGTTACCACAACATTTAACGAACAATTGTTAATTTGATTCTAATAAACTGATCAGTAACTTCAAATTCGATTTTTATCACAAAAATAAAACAATAAGAAATTTTGTCGGCGAACATATTTGATATTATGGATTCAATTTTGGAGACAATTTTTTCCAACGTTGGGAATCAATAAAAATTGAATTTAAGCACAGAAAAAGCGAATTGTAATGTCCTATAATATCAATTTTTGACTACTGAAATTGATGAGGTAGGTACCATTCTCAGCTTTTCATCAACATCGAACTAACATAAAACTATGAAAACTGCAAAAAAGAAAAAAAATCCAAAATAACTTGTTGAATAGAAGATCATTATTCAGAATAAGTTTTTTGCCAAAAAATTAATAATTAACAATTTCTTTGCACTCAAAAAGCTCAAACTTGGAAAGAATTTACCATTCTCCAATACGATAATGTACGAATAATTCGCTCATACGATCATGCTGGAACTTATATGGGTTATTTATTTATTTTATTTCTTATTATTTGGAAAAAAGAAAAGATTTTTCGAAAGGTATTGGACCTTTGCAATTTACCAATGAAAACAATTTCAATCCCCTCTAAAATTTTAAGTACACGGTTCAAGATACACGAAAAAAGATCCAAACAATTGCTCAAGTTTCTTGGTCGATTACATAGGTTTATTATTGGAAATAATAAATCAAAACGCAAGTACACTATAGATGTTTCTATAATATTATGTAATTCACGCACATGTTATTTTGATAAGGGGTCAATTATGTTGATAGAAACTTCTGAGGCTGGTTCTTGAGGCGAATAAACCGGAAACCACCAATTTTGAGTTGTGCCTATTGCAGTAGAGGCACGGTAAGATGAGCTCAAACAAAAGATAACTTCTGTGCAGCATTTGGAAAAATGTTGGTTGAAAACCCTGGGGAGGATGCGGCGGATGCGAGCGTGTAAAACGACAAACCATTTTTATCGTAATCAGTTTTAGAATTCAGGAAATGCAACCACGTTTTTATTCGAAAACTATAACTTGCGGTTTATTATTGACTAATAAAAGATTCTTAATAGCTACGGTGATTAAAGTTACCTTTCCTCTCTATTTACTGGTTTATATTTCAAAGTTCAAAAAATTAAAATTAAAAGAAAAAAATAATAATATAAGTAAAAAATGTAATAAAATAACAAATGAAAAACTCCATTTCGTTCACAAGAAATATTAAGTGTATAGTGGTTTTGTCTCGATTTTTCAACTTTAATGTTCGATATTTTTAATTTCTTATTTTCAGTTATGAACCTTTTATATGAAGCTTAAAAGCGCTGCTGGAAATGATTATAGTATGATTTAATAATTTCTGAAAGAAATTTATCGAAATACATTAAGAAAATTACCTACGTATATGCTTTTTATTAGCCCAGTAATAATAGGCAATAAAACCTAACATAATAGCACATCATTATCTGCGCAATATGATACAGGCATCATTACCTAACTCGGAATAGCTATCGATTTTGGTAGTTTGATTATGTTGACATTACTTTTATATTGACTTTTATGCAGTTGATGTGGTAGGTAGGTCCCTACCTACCATTGTGAACAGACTGATGAAAACCAGTCCTTCAACCCCCTTCAGCACCGCAGGGTGGTTGAAATTTGTCCTTTTTGGTACTCATTCCTTCTATATTGCTGCATCTAATGATTTTGATAGATGGATTATGTTGAAATAACATTCATAATGACGTGTAAACAGTGAATCTACGGAAGAAACATTAATGAAAAAAAATTTAAGTACACGTAATGGTATGACTGTATGAGCTAATTTTCGAAATCCTTTGAATTGTATATATTTATCTTGAATTATTTTGGAATTTCTGCATTTTGTGAACACAGAAATTGAACATATCCATTCTACGATAAGTAATTTTTTTTTTTTTTTTCAAATATTATCCTGCCATTCCCAACTAATCTGGGGATTTCTACTTCTCTTCAATTTTTGTCGGTTTTTTAAAATATCATTACAGATAAATTTAATCACAATTTTTTTCGTGATTTTGAGTGTTCTATTTCAAGTTTTTTGTTAAAAATGAGCAGTTTTTTGTTCAAAATATTGGCCTTTCAACAAATTTATCCGTTCTTCAAGCGATAAGATCGGATTGCGTAAGAGACACATACACGTATTGTAACAAAAGTACTTCCACTTAAATAAAAATTCCCATTATAATCGTTTAATAAAACCATCACCTGAATTGTTTTTGAGTAAAAATTTTTATATTATCATTACATTTATTTGACCATTTAGGACGCCAAAAGTTCTATGACTTCTGACTTACTGAAGATAATTCAGTATATAATACAGTATATAGTATTTTTTATACTCTATGGGATACAGTGTGTTCTACCAATTGCTTGGTACACATCCCAAAATAATAGCCCCAGCCCCAGTGCGCTGAAGAAGTTAAATTCAATAAAAATATCAACAAATCATTACAAAAAAGTTAATTACTCGTATTTCTGTATCAGATATATCCCTTCTAGGCATACCAATGGTCTATCATTATTTTAAAAAAAGATGCTTGATGGAATTTACGTTCACGGATTCGCAAAATGGAGTAATGATTTGAAAAGTATGGAAATAATAGTAGACCATTTTAAAGCCTAACCCGCTCATTCCCGGAAAATTTCATCAAAATCAGACGAAAACTGTTGAAATTAGGCTTGTGTAGGAAGGAATACATATTCGCGCATGTACAATACCTACTAGTGATTAGGATTATTGCTTGGGAATGCTCAAATTAACCTCTTACACCTATCTTAAATTTTTGAGCGAGATACGGGCATAAGAAAATGATGGTTGATGGAATCTACGTTTGCGCATGCGCCGAGTGAAGTAATGAAATATATTGGAACAACGAAACTCATAGAGGACCATCTTCACCCTAACCCGCACATACCAGAAAAATTTCATAAGGATCGGTTGTGGAAATTAAGCTTGTTACAAGGATTTGCGGACATACACTCAAAGATAGAGAGAGAAAGACACGGAACGAGAGTTGTTCGGAATAGTCAAAACGCAAAATGCGGGTGAAAAATTTACCAATGTTGAAAAACTGCCGTTTTATTTTAGTGGAGACCACAACTTTTATATCTCTCGAAAGTGAAAACAATGCTTTCGCTACCTATAGGTAGTTATAACAAATTCCATTGGAACTATATCACCTAGTAATTCCAATAATGGCATTATATCACCTGATATTTACAAGGCGATTTTAATGTATTCCAGTATCACTATTTAGCGATCTTTGATGGAATTTAAAGCTTGATCGTCTAAATAATAGATCTGCTAGCAGCGCGGGATTTCTCTATCTTCATGTGCTTGAAAATTCGAAGGTTTTTTTCGATGTTGAAGCCCTTAGGGAAAGCGAACTATTCAACGTTCAGCGTTGCGCGTGATTTTAATCGATTCTTTGGGGTAAAATTTATCATTGACAAGCAACAAATTATTATTGTTAATGAAAGTTTTCCTTTTCAAACCTCTTCCTTTCAAACTTAGTTCATCCCTTTTACATAACCCTTTAGGGTTGAAAAAATTTATGCCAAGCTTCTAGGACCCTCTAGACCCCAAATGTGATTTTTAACACAAGTTTCATTTAGTTTGGTCTAGTATTTTCGGAAAAAAGCCGCGGACGCAGACGGATGGATTTTTTTATTCGATTTTGAAGTGTAAACTTCTATAGGCACACCGCGTTGAAAAATTTAGCGGGGAGTGAATACGATTTTACCGTCACGTTTTTTTTTCCGTTACGCTGTTTTTTGTTTTGATTTTCACGTACAACCAAGCCGTTGCTGGGGAAATTTTTTTTTTTTTTTTTTTTTTTTTTTTTTTTTTTTTTTTTTTTTTTTTGCTACTAATCCCGAAGAGTAAAACTCGTGCTGGGATTAGAAATCTCGAATATTAATAATCATAACATAGATGAATCTGGAGCGAATGCAATCGCTAATTTTCTTAGCAGTTAGGTAACATACCAAAAACAAAACAAATCAACGCAATGGATTAAAAAAAAGAAACAAATACATTCAAAATCCTTATTATAAAATTAAAATGATTCCCGTTTAAGACCCAAGTACAGAAATAAAGCTAATGGTTAAATTTGAATTACTAATTTCCCATAACAGTTACAGTCACCAAATTCTATTAAGGTGTGGTAGGGTGAAGATTAAAATCTTTAATCTTCTTTTAAACTTTGATAACGTAGGAATTAACTTAAGTTCCATAGGAAGTTTATTGAAGTATTTTACCCCATTGTATCTGTGCGATCTCTGTGCAAACGTGGTATTTTTAAAATCCAAAACGAAAACTCCAACCAAAATCCAAACGAAATGAAACTTCTTTATTTTTCACCAGACAAAAATCGTTCTCCACTCGTTGGAAA
Organism: Adelphocoris suturalis; assembly: GCA_030762985.1. Taxonomy (NCBI): domain Eukaryota; kingdom Metazoa; phylum Arthropoda; class Insecta; order Hemiptera; family Miridae; genus Adelphocoris; species Adelphocoris suturalis. The sequence goes on from CM061048.1 coordinate 58,274,675, forward strand.
GCTGTCGATTTATCTCGCATTTCCTTCGTACTTGTTCTTCTATTCATGTCGTAGTTTTATATTTATTTATGTTATAAATGGATATAGGAAACAATGCCGCTTGTTTTGTTGTCACTTGGTTGAGAAGTTAATCTTGCTTATAGTAATTGTAGACGCGCACCATAACAGAAAATTACCTACACAAAATAGAATCAAGAACATTTATCCCTTATTTCAGTTAGCATGAGCCAATAATTTCTTTTCTAGAGTCGTCAGATGATTGTAATAATGATAACACTATTGTTGACGGTTAATGAATAAAGAATAAAATAATAATGTAAACAGAAAATATAGAAACAATGTTGTGACTAGTTTATGTGTGAGAAAAGTTTTAATAATGTTTGAATACAAATTTTGTATACTTTGAAATTGGTCTTTACAAGATTTTTTCTGCAACCAAAATCATTTCCATGATATATTTAATATTTATTATATTTAGCAGAAAATCGTCATAGAAGTTTACTCTTCTCCCGTGTGGTCTTTAGCACACCTGGTTTTTTGGATTCTGCGCATCTTGAAACTTGAACCAAAATGTTGTCAGGGTGTGTTAAAAATGTCTTTTTCCTTGGTCGATTACAAAGGGTTTTATTGAAAATAATAAATCAAAAAGAATAGCTTTAATTTGGTTGGTAAAAGTTTAGTTTGGTCTGGAAAAAGTTGTATTTGGTCTGGAAATGTCATAACTGCCATTGAAAAGAACTGAGAGTGCGACCCCGACCTCCATTATAGGAAGTCAGAAAGACGAGGGAGGAGGAGGAAATATGACCCCAGGAAATGGTGGCAGCGGCGAGCGGGTCTTCGAGACGGAGGGGTCCAGCGGCGGCGGCCGGTATGCCGAGCACGCGCCCCCGCACCAGAATATTTTTCACTCCCTCAAATTCACCCCTCGAGCGCGGCGCCCTCCGACAATGGAGTCCTCTGATTCAATCCGCGCGGTCTCCGGGGCGGCGGCGGCGATGGCGGTCGGGGGTCGTTGAAATTCACGTCGTCGCCTCCGCGCGCCGCAAGGAATTTTCAAAAAGGCGGTGGACCGCCGAACGAAATTATGGGGCAGCATGCGTGTTTATTAGGGTGGTTCAAAAAAAAAAAGTTCTGGGATTTTTGGTCCCCATTGCGTTTTTGCTTCCTCGGTATGTCAGAATGACTCTCCTAAATTTTTAGCAAAAAATATTAATCCTAACCACTTTACCTGGGTCGATTTTTGCCAGTTATCGACTGCTATCGTAAACCAACCTCTAAATTGGGGCCGACGTGATGATTTGAAGGACGGATTTCAATTTTTTTAGGTCTATTTATGGGTTTTCGCATGCGCTGAACACGATGATCCTATTTATTTTACGCTCCGTCCACTAGTTATCCGGTAAACTGGCGGAGGGCACTGCTTGAAGATAAGTAAAAATCGAAAATTTCACCGAAAATGCTGTCGCCTGGTTAAGAATCGTACTAGAAACATGCTATTATGGTAGGATAATATGCTTTGGCATGTTCTGAACATGATTCCGTTTTTTACTATACTTTTTTACTTCGTTTATCGGCCATAAACCTCAAATTACTTGTAGGGTAATAGACAAATTCACCCTAATTTCACCAGAAATTATGTCGCGTTGATCATTTAAGGTCCCAAAATACCTTGTGCCGATAAAATTTGGTATTTTTTTATGTTTCGATATTTCATCGTGTTTATTTTTTTTTTGTATATTTTTGTTATGTTATTCTCGTTAAAATGTTATGTTTTGTGAAACTAAAATTATATTACATATTATTTTCAATTATACTGCATCATTTTTTATTTAACAATCCAATCACAGTTCAGACAATTCAGAACTATGAATTTGACCCCGGAAAACCGATGGAAACTAAGGAATTTTACAGAAAATGGGAAAATTTTAGCTATTTTAATTCTTAACCAGGCGACAGCATTTTCGGGGAAATTTTCGATTTTTACTATCTTCAAGCAGTGCCCTCCGCCAGTTTACCGGATAACTAGTGGACGGAGCGTAAAATAAATAGGTTCATCGTGTTCAGCGCATGCGAAAACCCATAAATAGACCTAAAAAAATTGAAAATCCGTCCTTCAAATCATCACGTCAGCCCCAATTTAGAGGTTGGTTTACGATAGCAGTCGATAACTGGCAAAAATCGACCCAGGTAAAGTGGTTAGGATTAATATTTTTTGCTAAAACTTTAGGAGGGTCATCCTGACATACCGAGGAAGCAAAAACGCAATGGGGACCAAAAATCCAGAACTTTTTTTTTTTGAACCACCCTAGTGTTTATTGTACTTTGATGAGGGTGACGGGATTTCCTACCTCACTTAATCAGCAAAATTTCGGAAGAAAAAATAAATACATAAAAAATAAAAAACGCTGCAAATTATTACACAAAGGTTTATTATTTATGTATTAGACAGCCCTTCTACGTAGATCTCTGGTCCATAATTATTAAACGCCGCTTATAGTATACTTAGTATCGGAACTCGGAGCTTCGGACCTCACAAATGGGTTCAATCCATTACAGCAGCGGAACCTCACAATTTTACGCTTTTTAATATAGTTGATAAACAAAACAATTTATTACCAAGTCATCTTTCCAACACATAAAAGTGTTACCTATACTGTATATTGATATAATTTAATTGGTCAAATTTCAAAAAATGTGCTGACGAAATCACTGAAAATGGCTTAGAATCTTTAAATTGATATTTTTTAGCATAACATTGGTCAAATAAAGTTTATCAACTATGAAATAGAACATTCAAAAATCTATGTACGAAATTATGCTAAAAACTTGAACTTCATTAAATTTTGTTTTAAAAAATCTATAAAATTGCAAAAAATAGCCTAAAATCCAAAATCTCTTTTTGAATAGAAGAGAACCATTTAGAATACTTTTTTTTCCATAAAATTAATAGCTAACATTTTCTTTTCACTCATAAATCTCCAATTTCTATACAACTTGAAATATACGAAAAAAAAGACACTTTTTCACCTCTTTTTGGCTCATAGGTAGCACCCATGAGAGTGGAGCGATCGAGCTGGCGAGAAGTTAGGACCAACTAGACCCTAAGAGGAGTCTATGTGCGAAAGAACAGATTTTTTAAGTCAATTCTAAGGCCTTTTATGGCCCGGACGGCGGACGGCGGACGGCGGACGGACATTTCAAATTTGGATTCTACGCAACTTGAAACGTAAAGTGACAAAGTTTGAGGGGGGGTTATAAAAATTTTTGCTATACGATCACATTAGGCTTATTATTGGAAATAATAAACCAAAATGAAAGACAGGACATTTTTTCTTTTTAATACATTTTTATTTGTTATAAAGATGATACATATTACTTTTAAAAAAATCACCAAAATTGTAGGGACTCATAAAAAAAAGAAACCGTCTAGATATCATCTTGTCTGCAGAGAAGCTGAATGGGATAAATTAAAATCTTAACAAAAACGCTTGCATACGAGTCTGCAACACGTTGGGACATTTTATGTCTTTAGTTGCGGACTCGTATGCATGCTCTAAGAGCCACTCATCCGATCCGGACGCTGAGCATCATCAAGTAAATGTCCTAAGAGACTACATACGAAATTACAGCTTCCTATAGTGTAAAGTATAGAAATTACCAATTAAAATTATTTAACCACCGCATCACAAATCAAACCGTTCTCGCAATATTCGGGTCACCTGCTATGAATCAAATCATCGAAACACCAGCTCAATGAAATCATCAGAAATTAACAAGCGGTTGCAATCATGTTCTCAACATCAATTATTGAGAATGATCATCTGAGTGTACACAATAATTATTCAAAAAACCATGCTCATAACTCAGCTTGTTGGCCACGCACTTCGCAGTAGTTAACATAATATGGTTGGATAAATCGAGAGCTTTCGAACGAATGGTCAACGAATTTTGTGGGATGAAAAACGGCGGAGTACCATTTCCCTAGCAACAACTCGGTTGTAAGCGGAAATAATCAGAAAAACAACCGTATCGCTTTTATTTAACGCTGTTTTCGTTTATGTGCCAAAGTCAAGACATAAAATGTCAAAATGACAATGTTACGACCCCCTATAAGAAAACTTGTGCTGTGCTGAGAGTCGGAGTGCTGACTCTTGCTAATTATAATTGAATTTATCATACCAAATACGTAGTATCTTACGAAAACGAGCAAAATATACACACACAAGATAAATAAAATAACCATAAAAATTTACTGGGATATCGACGAAAAACAGAAATACATTGAAAATCTACCACGGAAACGAAATTGAACTTCAATGAATCGGTCAAATACATGATTCAAAATTCCAAAAGACATGCTTAGTGGGTTGAAATGAAATACTCTGTCAATTTATTTTTAAAAACAAGAAGCGAAACCTGCTCCTCCGTCAAGGAGGATGGGAGAGAATTAATACGAGAGACCCCCCCAAAATGAATACAACCTCTGTCCCATAGCAGTGGTCATTGTCGGAGTAAGCAGGGTACTCTCATCAGCAGCCCTCGTAATGCTGAGGTTCCTTTTGGGCTTAACACTACAGAACTCCTTATAAATTAATAAATATCAAAGTAGTTTTCTCTACAATTTTTCTCAAATCTAGCACTGCGAACTCCTTGAAAATGGTCGAAGTCGGGAATCTGATCCGTTTTTTAAGGAAAATTTTATTGAGGCTTTTCTGAATTATTGCTAGGGGATTTAATTATGATTCAAATATTGAACCCCATGCCCCTACACCGTAAACCAACAAGGAATGAACCATTGCATCGTGAATAATTTTTTTAGCTTCATGCACATAAAATTACGTACTTCGAAGCAAATAGGGATTAGTTTTCGTAATTTTACGTTATTTTAATATGTTCTTCCCCGGTCAATTCACTTGAAAGTTCTGCAAGCATTTCACGGACGTCCCTATGGCTGGGATATTACGATTTATTGGTAATGCCCTCCACCCAAAGCTATGAAATTTGTTATTTACTGTGGATGACTTTATATACAAAAACGTCTGCCAAGTTGGGTGTGGCACATAGCTTTCTCGTTTATATATCATGAATGTATAGATTATTGAAAAGTTTTAGATGATCATGAAAGATTCCATAGCGGAAAAGAGTAAATGAAGAAGTAGTGTGAAACGCCATAATTGGTTAATCTAGAAACGAAAAAATGATACTCAATGTAATTTACGTTAGTGCAAGCGCAAAATGAACTGATGAGTGGAAAACAATGAAATTGGTACGGGTCCATCTACAATCTAAACCACGCATTCGCTAGACAATTTCATCAAAATTGGATGGAAACTGTGGAAATTAAAGTCATTACAAGTATTTCACATTGGCGCATCCGCTGTGGCAATTATTGATACAATCATGTTGAAATTGATATGAGGTAATCAAGTCATTTTCTTCCAACTATCATCCAAATTTATGCGAAATAAAATGACTAGAGTGTGAAGAAATGGAGCGTATAAGAATTGTCGTTTGCGTGTGCGCAGAATGATGTATTGATTTGGCATCAATGAAACTAATAGAGGACCATCTATAACCTAACCCGCACATTCTCTGACAATTTAATTGAAATCGGATGAAAGCAGTGAAAATTAATGTCGGTACAAAGATTTCACATAGCCACATACGAGTAGCTATTAATAATACAATCATGTTGAAATTGATATGGGACGATCAAATCGTCATCCTCCAACTATCATCCAAAATTGAGCAAGATCGGACGACTAAGGCGTAAAAAATGGAGCATAACGGAACTTACATTTGCGCATGCGCAGAGTGAAGTATTGGTTTGGCAACAATGAAACTGATAGGGGACCCCTAGCCCGCACAATCCTTGAAATTCCATCCAAGTCGGATGAAAACTGTGAAAAATAAGCTAGTTACAAGGATTTCATATTGGCGCATGCGCAGTAGCTATTAATGATACATCACGTTGAAATTGATGTAAGATGATGAAATTGTCATCACCCAACTGTCATTCAAATTGGAGAGAGATCGAACGACTAGAGCGTGAGAAAATGATGCTTGGTACAATTCACTTTTGCGCATGCGCAGAGTGAAGTGTTCAGTCAAGAACGATGACACTGATAGGGAATCGTCTACTCCCTAGCCCGCACATTCTCTGAAAATTTCATCCAAATAGGATGAAAACTGTACAAAATAAGCTTGTTACAAGGATTTACGGACACACGACAGACACACACACACAGACAGACAGACACGGTACCAAAGTTGTACAGAATGGTCTAAAACGTGAAATGCGAGTGAAATTTAGATTTTGGGGGACCAACAATTTTTTTTCCCGAAAATGAAAAACAATGTTTCCGGTCCCCTATTATAATATTAAGGTTATCTCTATTAACTCCATAACCCCAGGTACATTGCCGTACGATAACTGAGGATACTGGACACTCGGAGAGTATGACGAACACGGTGACATGGGGTCAAGAGATATTGCAGACTGGTAATTATTGCACGTACGCAAGTGAGATGTACACATCTGCACCCGACTCAGCCGAAATCGTACCTTTACTATCACTTTTTGAGTAATAATTAGTTAGGAGTATTTATTTATTTTGTAGGCTCGTTGATTGAAAAGTTAATTGATTAAATTGAATCATTAATGATGACTAGGGTGCCTGAGAAATCAGGATTTGGGTTTCTTAATAACCTTGAGGTTTTTCTGCGTAGGGTCCAGCGAGAGAAGTGATCTGACCTCTGCAGACGCTGAGCTGACGCAGCAGTGATTCTCTCTGACACCTGAGGTCGAGTATCATCTTAATGCAAGTATAGGTCCATTATTATGGCTACTCTCTTGGAGATCGAGGAGTTATCCAGCTTCAAAAGGTAACGACAATTTTCCTTTTTTAAATCGTACCAAATTCCTTATCCAAAAATATCTCTGGTGAAAAACGATTGTTTAACACAATAAATGCTTCTTCTTCTCCTTATCCAAATATAAGTCAATGTTGAAGTGAATTCATCCAGATTAGAATGTCATTTGAACTTTCAACTACGTCTTATATTATAAATAGTTGGCATTTGTCCAATTTCAAAAATTAGATCTGACTACTTTAAGTTATTCTCTAGTACTTCATAGATTGATTATGTGATGTAATAGAAGCACGAAATATTATTTTCGATGAAATCATCTAAAAATTGGGTAAAATTACTCAGCTTTTATAATCAATGCGGTTTAAAAACGCTCCAAATTATTTCACTAAGTTTTCATACCTGAATAGCGAATTTTCGTATCTTTATTGCACCAGGCTCCAAAAATGTTCAAATCAAAATTTTCGAAAATTTTCATTGAAATCCGTTCTGAAGCATTATGAAACGAATCCTAGAGATTAACGCTTTTTCACTTGTATAAAGAGTGACCCCCTCCCCCCCCTCTAAAATCGTTATCTATGAATATAAAAAGATTTTAGTTTAACTGTTCTTTCTTAAGGATCTCAAAAATTACAAATAATCCATTGCGCACTTGCGCATAGGTGCGCATTTGACATCAATTTCGTTATTTAAAACGAGAACCCCCATTTTTCATTGGAAATTTGAGTTTCATGAGAAATTTCATGAAGAAGTGACCCATCACTCGATTTTTATTTTTTATTTTATTTTTTTTATTTTTATTTTTTTACTGCACACATACGAGGGCAATCCCGCTGTAAAAATGCGCAATTCCGCTCTAAAATTGCAAAATAATTGTGAAATTTTGAGTTTTGGAAGATACTCAATTGCCACACATGTTACCTATTGCATGATTTTGGGGTATTTTTTCGTACTGAACCCCGTAATGGAGAGGGGGAGGGGTTACTTTTGGGACACCCTGTATATTGAGGTATATTTTTCAAAATATCAGAAACTTTTTGAAAATTTCCAGGTCAATCAGCCTCAGCGCGCCTCTTCGATGAAATCGGATGTTGAGAAAGAAAAATTACACATGACTTATCTACCTAATTTTCTGAAACCTCTCTATTTCATTTTAAAGTAATGAACACAACTTATAATTCAGTCATAGATTAACTTCAGCTGGACATCACCCAGTGCTGTGAATTTATATAATTATTTAACGAAATATAACCAATTTCAAGAAATAGCCGTTTGTGAAAGTTCAAATGATTTCCTTAATTTTCTTGATAGAGTGAGTCTATATGTTTTTAAAGTTTGAAGAGTCTTCTCCTTGGAGCTCCTCAGAGGATCTGAAAAATGCCTCAACTCAGTAAAAAATGTTTTGTATTTTGCTTCCCTGTCAACGTATGTTGTTGGAGAAGGCTTTTGATGACAACCAAAGACCAAGAAACGTGTGTGTGCTTTATAAAGAGACTTGCATTTTTGAGCATTTTGAACGTAACGTTCCGTATCATCTGTCTGTCTATACAAATTAAAGCCAGATCGTTTAAGAAGTTGCCAATGACAGCATACCGAATCCCCATGATCAACCGGTAGGGTTTGGTCTAGTATTTTGTGAGAAAAGCCGCGGACGTCAGACGGCGGACGGAAAGATTTTTTTTTAAATTCGATTTTTGGATTCTACGCATCTTGAAACGTAAACCAGAAAATTTTCAGTGGTTATTAAATTGTCTTTTCTTGGTCGATTACAGAAGTTAATTATTTAAAATAATATAATAATATTATTAATATTATTTTTATAATACACATGCTGCATAAAGCCAATTCTAAATGGCTCGATCAATGACAGTTCGAGGTCACTGGTCTGCGTGGAGTCCTTCAGGACCTTTGCCCATTTGACCCTTTGGTGACCACCTTCTAAGGAGGGATCGAATAGTGATGGTCAATGGGGTACCTACTGGCCATACCCGTCTTACCCACAGACACCTGCTACATTAAGTAGCTCGTGATGTTGAGTGTGGGCAACGTGGGGGTAATTTGTCTATTCGCCTCTTTTTGGAGGACTGCCCAGCCCTCATGGACCACCAGTCCAGCTTGCACCACCTCTGAGCGTAGATGTTCTGTCCGGACCTGTCGGTGTACCTGAGAGCAACTGAGCTTTACAACTAACTGTGATTTTCTTATCAGTGATATAGGTCTTCATTTATGTACATCTAGTCGAGCGTTTATTTAACTAAGATGTACATATGGTATTCATTAGTATATATTTATCAGTCGTATTTGTGTAATTGTAAGCATGATTTAGTATTAATTTAATTTTATTTACAGGGTATTTCTATCAATCTGCTGTAAGGGCTACAAAGTGGTCATCGCTGTATACCTTGTGACAGAGTGGGGCGATGCCTAGCTTTGCGGGGTCAACATAGTTCCCTTTAGAATCGTTCCAGTTGCAGTGTCCCTTTGAAACCTTGTCCATTGCCGCTATTGATCCGATCCGCTTAAATTCTATTAAAAATAAATAAATAATAATAACAATTAGTATGTAATGCGCTAGTTTTGCGCCTGAGTAAGTACGCCAAAAAGTGGTTTGTGAATTCCATGTTTAAAAACTGTTAAGTTGGATACTTAGGTATACACCTTGAAATTATTCTACAAAAGTTATACGGAGACACCTCGCCTTCAGTCGCATTATCTCTGATCTACCCAGATCAAATGGGTTGCCCTCCTCTTTTCTTCCAGCTAAGCTTATCCATTCTCAGCAACTCGTATTTGTGCTGAACTTTCGAATAAAGCTCACTCCAGAGTACAAAAAGTCCCCCCCCCCCCATCCCTCCTTTCTCAACTTCATCCTTGTAGTGCACGTTGCATGATCAACAGAGCAGAGTTTTACAACCGTAAGAATAAAAAAAGCAATTTTTCACAAGGCTTCATTATTGAGTACCTAAAGGCTTAATCCCGAAACGTCGATATTAGTCATGTTGTTCTTATATCCTTTTATGCTCTTATTTATGTCATGTCTTATATACTTGTAAGTCTGGTAAGAGTGTCTGATAGACACACAATTATATACATACCATACTAATATACCTATTATTTGTTTCATAAAGATTAAATTTCATATTGAATCAAGACCCAATTGATGTTGAATGGTGGGTGATGGGGTCTGTGACATACAACTTTTTGTCCGGCCGATCTCATCACTCTACTTGACCCCTCGAGTATTGCGAAAGTGAGGACCCGTGGAGACGGACGGGCTCGCGTCAGGTGGAAGGGCCCGCAGACGTGTGCGTGGGGCGGTCCGTCGTCACGTGGGAGAGCGGGAGGACGTGTGTGTCCGCCCCGTGTGTGGGGGTGGCCGACAGGAATGGCCGTCCGGCGGGCGCCATCTTGTTCTAAAACCCACCCCCTCCACCTCCGAACACCCTCTTCGTCCCGTTCAACCCCCTCATCATCAACCCCTTCCACCCGTCTTCATCCCCCGACCCGTCACTTCTCCCTCCCATACAACAATTGCGCTTTTCCCTTCGACCTTCCCTTATATTCTTCTTCCTTTTAGGTCATATAATTTATTATCCGTGGCCTTACGGTTTTTTTTTCTTTCATTCCTTTTTTGCTGGTGTTAGAACGAAAAGAACGCCGAGGATTGAGATCAAACCTTCTCCTATCGCGCGAATGAGATCCAACTTTTTTCTCTTCTTTCCCTTCATCTTTTTAGTCGCGACGACCAAGGGTGAAACTCAAGTGCCGTGTTTGAATATGAAAAGTTTGCCAGACCTCCAGATGTGAATTCCTTGTTCCTACGCACGACATACTTTTTCAAAGATTGAAAAAGTAACTTGTATACAAATATAACAACTTTCAAATTAACACAAATTTTAGTCATATTAACTACACCATCCATTTCCCAAATGAAACCTCTAAGCGATAATATAAAGTTAATTATCAGCCTAAAAATAAGTATGAAAAACTCTCGCAAAATATGGGATTAGTTCTTTGGTTCTGAACTGTGGACACCTATTTCATCTTAACGAATCATACCTACAATAGAGATTCGGTCCAATATTTCTGAGAAAGGCTTTGAACGTCTAACGAAATACAACGGACAAACAGTTATTTTATTTATTCATTTATTTTATTTTATTATTATTATTTTGTTTTTAAGGGAAAGGATGGGCTTAAATGATTTTCCTAGTTCGATTACAAAAGCAGTTATCATTTGTTACGAAAAATCAAAATTATGAAGTCTACCTAAATACAGATGTCATTTTAGAGCAAACTTTTTAATAAACTGGCTGTGCGAAAGTTAGGGTACACCTACATTAAATCCGTAGGTACCTATTTCTCCCGATCCGATCCGAGCCCGCGACGTACAGTGGGGTAAATGCGGAAAAAATTCCATTTCGTAGAAATGATAAAATTTATTAATCATCATTTTGGTTTTCTATGGTAAGTAAATCCTCCCCTCATCTTTTCTCTCTTTTTCGATTGTTTTATTCTGTTTACCCAATTTTTTTACCTTATTGTTTCTCATTTATTTGTACATATTTTAATATTCTATTAGGTTTGTATTTTGTCATTTATTTATGCCCTTATTTACATTATTCCAACATTGTAATTCGAGTGTGCCCTATTGGATGCAATGTCTTTTGCACAATAACGTTTTATTATTATTAACTATTAATTAGTTTTGAAATTCATGTACAATAGCTTTTTATTGGACTCAATTGGTTCTAACCAAGACAATGTCATCCAAAGTTGCAAGTTAGTGGAAATAGGTTTAACGATTTCTTTATTTATCTATAAGGGAAAGCCCGATACGAAGGTAGCATGCAATAAGAAGAAAAAAATACAAATAAGAAAAGGTGACGGGTCTCCAATGTAAGATAAAACAGTGCTTTCCATTATTAGTCAAGCTAACAAGCTGCGAGCAACCTTAGTTTTAACCACCGACACTGACGGGGAAAAATATATAGGTAGGTACCTATATCTGGGCATTTCTGCATGGCACTTGGGGTATTTTTTAGTCGTAAATTCATTCAGCCTCCAAATGTTTATGAAAAAACCATTTTGCAATTATTGTGATGGGAATGCACCAAAAAGTGGTACGGTTGCTGGGTGGGGAAATGCTACTATATGGTGTTTTGAAATGAAAACAAAATTTTCATTTGAGGGTTAAGAAGCTAAGAAAAAAAAAAAACCATTAAGGTCCCGAAAGAGAAATAATGCTATCGCTACATTGGTTGAGTCGGAAGCAAAACCAATCGTCTGTATTTTTGCTTTCTCACAACCAAAGGTAGGAAAGCTGTGTATTCATGCAAGAAGTCGAAAAATAAAAACAAAAAAATTCCTCCAAAATCAAAATTTCCACTTGCTTTTTGCGTTTCAGAGCTTGCTGATCAATATTCTTCCCGTGTCTCTCTGTCTGTGCCAATTCCTCGTTATGGCCATAACTGTCTTAATTTTTAGTCCGATTTCGATGAAATTTTCAGAGATTGTGTGGGTTAGCTGCTTGATTCTTTATAAAGACGATTTTTCACGATCTATTGGTCCGCTTTTGCTTCAAATTTGGAGGGTAGTCGGGTATCGGTTTCAAAGAAGTGCCCTATGTTGCATCGTGATTGGTTGGAACATGTGAAACTCGGTGACTAATGGACCGATTTTAATGAAATTTTCAAGGATTGTGCTTACCACACCAGGGATTTGCAGGGGATGCTTACCAATAATGGTGAGATAGCATAGGCAAACTTGAATTTCTTATAATATCGATTTCTCATGATTTATCAGTCCGATTTCGTTCCAACATGGAGAGAGTTGCGTATTAGTTCAAGGAAGGTTCGCATGAATTTTATCGCAATTGATGATAAATAACTACTGCCCATGCTCAACCCTAAAGTTGGTTGACACACGTAAAACTACGAAACTAATCAACCAATATTTATGAAATTTTCAAGTATTGTGTAGGTTATCTCTTGGATGATAACCTACAAATATCATAGCCTTAGAATCATAGTAGCTAGTACGTATGTTATAAAATGAATTTCTGATAATGTCGATTTGGTCGTAATGGATTCATTCAGCTGATCCTAGGTATACACCCATGTTACAATAAGAGAGTAATCTATACTGCTCAACCGATTCAGCAGACGTTTTATTTCTTCATTTTTCGATCGAATATGAAATTCATTAAAGCATTCGGAAGCAAAGCATGCGACTAACATTAAAATTAAAAGGTTATTCAATAACGGGTAATATACCTATCACCCTCTCTGTAAGTTGATTATGACCAGGGGAATGAACACCCGGGGAGAACGGCTTCTCGAGAGTGAGAATTATCATTTATTATCGTTAGGGGTCACCAGGGTGGACGTCTGTTGGGCAACGCGCGGGGAGGCCTGAGCGGTCAATGCGTCTTTGGATTAGGGCGGATCCGGAGGTTCAGCCAAGCACTAAACAACATCGGTTATGATAATTCGGGGTCGTAAACCCACCGGTCTGCTCGACCCTTCATTTTCTTCCGTATTATCGGATCGTTTGTCATTCCGTCGTGGGGCACATGTCTACCTACGGACACCGACCACATCCCTTGTGGCCTATAAATGAGGAGTAAATACAGTAGCTTAGCGGTGGCCCTATAACTATCTATATACCATTGTGTGTGTGTGAGAGAGAGAGAGAAAGAGAGAGAGAGAGAGAGAAAAACATGCTTTATATAATAGAGATAGAAGTTACACAAGCATGCACACAATAAACAATAATACAAAATGAATAATAGAGATATTGTACAGTAGAAAATAAACCAGTCATGCAGCGGAGCTCTATTAGTTCGCGCCCCACAGAGCACCTCGGTTGCGAAAGCGACCCACACTACTTGCAATGCGCCCCTCAGCGGTATTCAACGTGTTTGTTTTGTACCTTAATCGCGAAGTTGCGTTTCATCATAGATAACTGTAATTTCTTATCGCAAGAACAATGTCGAAAGTTCCATTATGATCCCATCTTGTCCGTCAGTTATATCGGCAAATTCTCAACCGAACTACACCGAAATGCTTCTCCGCGAATTTTATGCATCGGCCGGGCAAAGCGAAGAATGTGCGTAACGTGTTTTACAGGAACACGAGATTTTAGGTACAGGTTCGGAAGGGCCTTGCCATAATTGCTGTGGTGAAATGCAAAAGACGAAGATTAAAGAATAAAGATTTCGAAAAAAATGTGAGGGGCAACTTGCGAGCTGCTTAAGTCTCATTTGGATAGTTACGGTTGGAGAATGATGACGAAGGACGAACCAGATGTGTTCGTTGCAATACTGAAGAACTTGAAAGAAATTTACCGACCCTAAAACCGTGATAGACCCTCGACGAAGCACATTAATGTGGATTTCTAGTGGGTTCCTTCCATAAATTTTCCTATCTACGAGTACCTTACTCTTACAATACACATTCGCATACTACCATAGGAACTGAAGTGCCGAGAGGACTGTGGGGCGCATACTAATATAGCACCTCATGCAGCATGATCGGTTGAGCGAATTTTCCTAAATTATCGTATGTTATGTTACATAGTTTTGAGAATTAAGGACTTTGAGGGAAAAGAATTTGTTAACTACCAATTTTATGGCAAAAAACTGGTTCAAAATAATGTTCTGCTATTCGAAAAAAGATTCGGAATCTTTCTTTTTTGCAGTTTTTATCGATTTTTTAGCACATTCTAATTAAATTAAATACATTTTCCTGCATAATTTTGTACATTCATTTTTTTATGTATTATTTTATAGTTGATAAACTTTATTTGAGCAGTATTCTGCTGAAAAATATAAATTTTACGATTTATAATAATAATAATATAATGTAATAAATAATATTATAATAATAATAATAAAGAATATAATGATAAATTCGTCCTTTCGTTTGGAAAGCTTGATTTTTTGGCGCATCAATGGAATTTTTATCTCAACCCTAAGGAGAGTCATCGTCTGGAACGATGTATATATATATATATATATATATATATATATATATATATATATATATATTCCTATGAAGAAAGTTTTCAAAATTTTTTTTTTTAAAATTTTTGGAGCCATTGCAGTAGCTTCATTTTTTGCGAAAATTCGTTTGCACGCACTTATAAAATCAAGTCATTTCTTCATGAAATTTCACGTAGAATTCAAATCCGCAATTTAAAAAAATAACATGGGGGTTCCCATTTGAAAAAATCAACTTGGTGTATGTTACGCTTGATTGCTCAATCGCACAATGCGCAATGTGGTCATATTTGAGATCCTTGTATAAAAACATGCAGATTCAAAAAACAAAAGAATTTACCCTAGAAATTACGGTTTTAGAGAGAGGGGGGGGGGTGTCTAGTGGGACACCCATATATATATATATTCCAGTCTTAGTTATATCTTTGTTCTCAGGGTAGTTACCCGCTGGAGGGTTTGCACATTGGTCATCGCTAAATTACTTGTGGGAGAGTGTTTTAATACTTCGCTCTGGGGGACATTATTATTATTATCCTCTGATTTGTCAGTGGGATCCATGATGGCCAATATGAATATGTCCAAAAATGTGTCCAAAAATCCGTCCAACGGCTGTCCGCCGTTCGATGCTTTTCCCCGGAATTACTTAGACCAGTTAAACTCGGTTCGAAAATCCCATTTTGTCCGAGTGGTCGAGAATCGTCGCACGCTTTCAATCAACCATAAAAATTATGTAAATTCAAGGCTGAATTATCAAAAAACTAGCGTTCCCCCCGCGAGCGTTGCTGCGCCCAAATTAAATTTGTTTATTGATCGTAATTTTAAACTGTTATTAAGAGGTGATTTGATGGACGGAAGCTTAGCCTTTGGTTTCTGCCTTTGGTGTCTACAATGACCCTGGATTCGTTGTCATTTTATGCAGACGTTCAATAGTATCCTCCTCCTCCCTTCTCCTCCTCCTCCTCCCTCCTCCTCCTCCTCCCTCCCTCCTCCTCCTCCCTCCTCCTCCTCCTCCCTCCTCCTCCTCCCTCCTCCTCCCTCCCCCTCATCCTCCTCCCTCCTCCTCCCCTCCCTCATCCTCCTCCTCCTCCCTCCTCCTCCTCCCTCCTCCTCCTCCCTCATCCTCCTCCCTCCTCCTCCTCCTCCTCCTCCTCATCATCCTCCCTCATCCTCCTCCTCATCCTTTGGCCTCACCCTCGGCCTCACTCTGCCTTCGGTCTTGGCTTGGGTAGTTAAATAAATGTCTAAAACCTGACACTGCACCCTTTTATGCCCTCTGGGTTAGAGCCCTTTGAACGGATTTGCACCAAACTTTACAGGAACAATCCTTGAATCATGCCTAATAATACCTGAAAGTTTCATTACAATCTGTCGAGCGGTTTCGGAGTCTATAGGCAACATACATACATACATACATCCTCTTTTATAGATATAGATTCATATCTCAATGATTTTGGAGGTAACAGTTTTTTTCTTCATCTTCTTCTAATTAATAGAAATATTAATTTAATGTTTGGCCTAGTTTGTACTGGATATCCCTTTATATATATACGTGCTGTTCAGATTTAGAATTTAGAGAATTTATTCTTGATGGGGGATACAGGACACAGTCACGTCACCAGCATACGAATCGTGCCTATTAAATCTGGCGTTTTACGATCCCATTCAGTTTGTGAGTGAACAACAGCGATCCTAAGTCTTATATTGCACCAGTTTATTCAGCATTCGGGTTCTCCCAAAAATTGAAAGGATACCATTCAGTGTTCGCTTAAGGATACGTTCAAGTGGATTTCGAGAGGAATATCAAATAAAACCGTGAAATCTTGAATTTTAAAGTTCATATGATCAACTAGGTACACTATTCAATCGTCATGAACCAGCAAACTAAGGTTTGGTTTACAAAATGATGAATCCGTGAGTGTCAGAGTCTGCACCACTAGCTCAATGGTTCGTTTTTCAATGTTGGTGATGGTGGTAGTTTCTATGGCCTTGGTGTTGGTGGTTGTTTCTTTCGGCTTGGTGTTGGTGGTTGTTTCTTTCGGCTTGGTGTTGGTGGTTGTTTCTTTCGGCTTGGTGTTGGTGGTGGCTTCCTGTTCTCTGGGCGTGATATTGATGGTAGTTAGCTCTCTGGGCTTCATTAGGATGATACTCGTACTGCGAATCGTCAGTAGATTACAATTAACTGAACATCGACGAGAAAAGATAACTGGATGAAATAAAATCCGGAAAATGTTCCATGATTTTATTTTTCCCTGTGCTTACACACTTGAACACTAGTAATATTCATATTTTATCTCATTCAGAAATGAAGTTATTCTATTATAGTGTTGGCAGCCTTAGGTTATAGTAGACTGTTCTCAATATACCAAGCACAATTGACATGTACAGTTTTGACGGGATGAAGTGTCATTCATTACACCCCATCCCTGCTGACCTTCTATTTCTTTAACCCTTAGTACTCCTATACCGAACTGCCACCGACAAGGTGATTTCCCATGTTACTCCAATAAATAAATTGACCCTTTCTGCCTATACTCCAATACCGGTCCTTGACTGGCAACGCTGATTTCCTGAATTGCTCCTATTCAGTAGCTCCTATTTCCCTCGTAGCTCCAACTTCATTCTTCGATATTTTTTCTCAACTCCTATTCTTATTTGCACTTCCTGAATATCTCTATTGTATCTAGGACTGTTTTACCACACAATGCTAAATGAATCAGGTGATGATAAGTTGGTAGGAGCGTCTCCCCCTCCAGCGCTTCTATTGAATTTTCGTAGAAAATAAACCATTGCATTGGCTCAAAAAATTTTAAAATCAAAATTTCTGAAAATGTTCTTTCATTAAAATCCGTTTTGAGGCATTCGGAAACGAATCCTAGCGTTTAACGCTTTTTCATATATATATATATATATATATATATATATATATATATATATATATATATATATATATATATATATATCGCACCCGTCCTAGAATAAGGGCACAACTCAAAAATCGCGATTTTTGAGTTAGTTGTGGTTTTGAAAAGTAAAAACGGTCTAGTTTGTCTGTAGAAGGTGGAGATATGTGTAGGGCACTCTACTCCTTAGAGAGTGCGTGTGTCTTTCTTCTATGGAGGGAGTAACCAATTCACGTCCTAGGAAGAAAGACACAACTCAGTTGAGTTTACGCAGTCTGTGTCTCGTTTTGAGTTGTTTCCTTTTTGTGTGGACAATTTTAACTTGTGTCTTTCTTTTCTGAACATTTTGGATCCTGACTGGTGAGATTTCAGTGTGAGTTGGAACAACTCAAAAATTCTTAAAAATCAACAAAACCGTTCCCCCCACTCCCTTCCCACTGGCAAAAAAACTATTTATTCCTCATGGGGCGTTAGAGTAATAATGTAGGAAACAAGTTACGCAAAGATAAATTATGTTCATCGTGTTCCAAAGAACGGGTAGCCAATGGTGTAGAAGGAAAACTTTGAATGCGATTTGCCGAAAATGACAATTTTTGAGTTGTACCCTTATTCTAGGATGGGTGCGATATATGTATATATATAATTTATTTATATATGTGTCCTTCCAGACGATAACAAAAAATGAAGCTTTCCAAACGAAAGGATGAGTTCGTTGGCCATCACTTTTTGAGCACATTAAAAGGATCAAATTTCAAAAAATTTACTTAACAAAAATCACTAAAAATGGCTAAAAACGGCGAAAAATCATTAAATTTATATTTTTTGGTAGAATATAGCTCAAATACGTTTATTAACTATTATGTAATAAAACGTTCAAAAAATTTATGTACAAAATTATGCTAAAAATTTACTTAAAATTCATTAAAATTTGCTAACAAAATCAATAAAAAGTGCAAAAAAGCTCAAAATCCACCTCTATTTGAATAGTTGACTATTATTTAGAATACTTTTTTTTTCCCATAAAAATAGTAGTTAACAATTTCCTTGCACTCAAAAAGCTCAAATTTTAAAACAATTTAACATACAATACGATCATTTACGAAAATTTGCTCATATGATCTTGCTGCATGACTGGAACTTTTTTCTCCAGTTTTCTTCTTACCACTCTGTTGTCTCTTATTTCTTGTTCATCATGGGATTCATTTCCGTCTAGTTGTCAAATCACGGGTCTCTCCTGTCCTCCGTTGTCAAATCGTAAAAGCAAGCTCGCATTTCGAAAATACGTAACATCAAGTACCTAGTCAATCCCTTAGTAAAAATTGAGATTTGTTGGGCATGTAGGGCATAATGATGTTCATATATGTAGTTTGGTGGTCTGGATGCTCGCAAGCTAGAATCTCAAAAATACATAACATCAAGCAGTCAATCCCTTAGTAAAAGTTTGGAATAGTTAAACATACAGATCAGAATGACGTTTAGAAATATATTTTGGAGGGTAAAGTGGGAAACAAAAAAGTTATCAGACCGCATTGGAATCGATCCCAGGACTTAAACTTAATAACATGCTTTGCTAACCACTGGACCACGACAGATCTTACTTTCTGAATTACATAAAATGTGATCTGAGCTCAGTTTCAAGTGTAAGTTTGAGAACAATAATAATCTATAGGCTGCCATTTGAAATAGTATAAGGTTAAACAAAATAGTTATATATAAGAGTAGTTGAAATACTATTTACGTAATAGTCTTGTAAAGAATTAGTTTTTTTCATATTACACTGAAGTGTTTCTGAAACGAAATCGTGCTCTTTGAGTGCTAATGAGCAGATTCGAACTTGCTAAATGCAATATTGATTTAAAATTCAATAATTTGGAAAAAGTTTTTACCGCTTCCGATAAAGCTGATACGGCCAACAGCCCAGCCACAGCGAGGAGGAAGCGAAAAACTTGCATGATTAGGTGGATCAAGTTAGACTCAGTAGATATACTGTGAGAGGCCCTCCGGTTTTATATAAACCGAGTTGAGTATTTATGACAAAGTGCCGAGAACAATACACTATTATCTGAGCTATGAATAATAATAATTATTCGGAGGATAGTTGAATCGTATTTAAACTACTTGGTATTGCACAAATTATACACTAGCGAAATTGGTTTCTTAACTGCTTGTAGAATTTAACGATATGCTTAATAAAGTTATATGCTCATCATTTGATTTTATTTCAGATTGTGTGGTGTGTTGGACACAGCTTCTTTCACTGACGGGGTAAAATTATTTCCAACCTATTAACGTTCAGAGGTGAAATATATTGAGGGATATCCTCATTTAAACATTTACCAGATCTGTCACTTTTGATAATTTCGAATTTTTCAAGTACATTCAACATACCTCCCTTTGGACCAAAATGAAGAAATTCTACAAATTGTCTATCAGTCAAATCAAAATTGTAATTATGATTGGATTCCTGAAGATGTTTTGCAAATATAGACCTACCCTTATTTTCCCTGAAATTCTCCTGATGCTCTTCTATTCTTTCCATAAATTTCCTACCAGTTTGATCGCAATATTTGTAGCCGCAAGACCATTTTAATTTATAAGCCCCACTTTTATCCTGAACATTAATTTTGTCTTTAACGGAACTTAGTAATGCTCTAAGACTATTCCTAGTTTTAAAACCCACTTTGTAACCCCTCGATGATAGACTTTTGCCGATTTAATCAGAAATTTCCCAATAATAAGGTATACTCCATAATAAGATAAATCCAATGTTTTTCTTCTGAAGTTACATCTTCCCTTACAGGGATGATGGCCTAACCGTCGAAATCGATTTAAAATTGTAACTCTTTATTTTTCGAGGAAAGAGACAACGTTTTCTTCTCTAACTTCCGTTTTTAATCGTTATCATTCATAGAGCACTGATTCTTCCTAGAATTACTTCAATAAAATCTTTAACGAATTCAAACTTCTCAGGATTACATTAATTTTGGCTTGATATTTCTAACAATAAAGGTTCATGTCAGTAAATCGTTTTTTAGTATCCTCCTATATAAAAAAGAGAAATATGTCTGTCTGTCTAAGATCGATTCACGCCCAAACGGTTTGACCAATTTGAAGCAGGTTTTTGCAAAATGACCGCAAAGTTCTGGGTCAACATTTAGGCTATACTGCCCTAAAAAGGAAGAACGCCCTATTTCGAAAATCCCCCCCCCCCCCCCCCCATTACTCCAACTTCCAATGGTGAAGTCAAAATCTGAAAATTGAAATTAGAAAATGGCGAAATTTTCAATCGAGAAAAAATCGAAAATTCTGGTCTTCTAAGGAAGAAGGCCTCATCTCATACAGATCAAAAGGATAAACGCCTCATGTGCGGCTCTAAAAACGACGCATTTCATCCAATCACATTTTACGTTATGAGGATAAACACCTCAACTCTGTGCAAATCGCGATAAGGCGTTTTACCTTGGAGACGCTGGCTTCATTATTGGGTTGAGGCGTTTTCATCCGATCGCACATCCTTCCTCGGATTATTATTATAAGATAATAGGTTTGTTCCATCCACCTCACCGCGGTTAACCCACAGTCAGCCCGTGGTCCACAGCCTCTATGATCGCGGTTGGACGACCGTAACCACGATCCACCCATGGATGGAACGCTCAACCGCTAGTCATTTCGTGTGACTTAATTCTGGATGTTACTAGATCGCAACTCAACCGACCTATTTTTCACTGGAAGTTTGCCGTCGTATGTCAACCTAATACGTTGTTTTACATTTTTCAACAGTTTTGTTTTGCGAAAGTAATATAAAGTTTCAATTCAAATAAATGGTTGCAGTAATGCCTGCCAGCGTGATTATTGGTTGTAGACGATACCGATCTAGTAGTGAACGAGTTTTTATGTGGACTTTCGTTTAGACTGAGAATAAATAAACTGAGAAATAATGGAGAACAAATAGTTGAAAATTCCTCAGATCTCTGTACTGTGGTGTAGGTACTACCTACATAACCATTGCCCTGGCAGTTTCATCAGCGTTTTAGACATGTTATTATTACTATACCTGAGGCAGCTTTACTTATTTTATTGAATGAATGAAAGGATAGATTTGGTATTTTGTCGAAGTAAACAAGGCAGGTTGGTGCTCCATCAAAAAACGGAACTACATAGGTACGTACAGCCTACCAAATTCGCTGTTGGTCAAAAGTAAACGTAGGTACATTGTTGTTCTGCCAACGAATAAGATAAATGGACTAATAAAAATATGGTGATTGTAATAAACTTAAGCGCCCCATGGTTCAATGGGGGCCTAAATCCACACTCATAGATAGAGAGGGGGTGCGACATAGAGAGATACAACTCGAACTAATAGCATATATATATGCTACGTTTCGAGAAGATAGCTTTTCCATTTCTAGGATCACCCATCCATCGCCAAACGCAGGCTTTCGAATACACGGAAAGAAAGCGCCCGATGCCCGTTGGGAAACAATTGGTGGCCCCGTAGAAAAAAGTCACAGGGGGTGAGGTCTGGGGAACGTGGAGGCCAGGGAACATCCCCATGCCGGGAGATCACGCGTCCAGGAAAAATCGTTCGCAAAAAGCCACCTGAAATCTAAAGTGTACGTGGACAAACCACGAACCATTCAAGCATTGAAGCAGTCAATAAGACGAGAAATCGCGGAAATACTGGAAGATATTGTGCAAAGGGTGATGCAGAACTTCAAGGACCGTCTTGAACTGTGCGTTACCAAACAGGGTCGTCATTTAAATGTCATAACTTTTAAAACTTGATAATTTTTTTCCGATTTTTCGATTGTGAATAAAACACTGATTTTCTCTACACGTTCTGCTTATTTTTTAATCCCTACGATCGAATTTGTGAATGTTACAGGATTTTAAAATGTGTCCGTACTATTCCCTACGGCGCTGAGATATTGTCCTGACCTAGAAAGAGTCCAGGTAAAATTTTTCAAATGGCTTTTAGGTCTTCCCCTTAGTACACCCAGTGCATACGTCCGATTAGAAGCGGATGTCCCAAATTTGATGGTACCCATTTTAAAAAAACAGTCTCAAGAGGTTACTAAAAATTACAAAAATGGAAAATCATAGGCACCCCAAGAGATGTTTGCACGCTCTTGAAAAAATGGGAAAGTCCAACAATAATTCTATAAGATTTAATTGGCTTACTCAACTTAAGGAACTTCTCATAAAATGTGGAGTGCAACATGTACTAACTTTAGATTGTGAAAATCTCAAAATGCTCACTCATAAATGTGTAGAGGATTCTGAAATTTTTCTTAAAAATAAAGATGTTGATGCGGTATTTTGTGGCTCCTATAATAATTAGGTACTATTGGCTTGTGATTGCGCAGGATGGGTTTAACGATTTATTTGAATTGTCATAATGTTCCTTTTCAATTTAAAAAGTTATTTGCACAAAGAAGATTGACAAGTAAACACCATTTTACAATTAAAATTAGGGATTAGGATTACAAAATTTCTCCAAATTCTGTATGTACTGCCTGTGACACGGGTCTTCTTAAAAACTTATTTCGTGTTCTATTTGAGTATCTTATGTATAACTGGATCAGAAAAAGATATATCTCTGACTTGGTGGGGGGTACCGGAAACTAGATAAATTTTGTATCAGTACCAAGTGAATTCAACATAAAAAGGCTATATTTCTTCTCAAGTGAAGTTTGCAAACTGAAAAAATTATGTTTGTTTGACTGAACGATTAACTCGCTTATACGTACTGGTACTGCCTATGTTAACTGCTTGAATGTTTTTAAAATGATTTATGAAGTTCATTGTGTGTTTTAATAAGCTGAATTAATAATGAATATATTAATTTGTAATTTATAAAACATTTCAAATATCTACTAACGCTGTAATACTGAATAGATTATCATTAATTATGAGTAAATCAGGTAACTGGACACCACGATCAATTTCTAAATTTTCTACTCTATAGTTGATTCAACTGGGAAGTGAAAACACTACATTAATGATGTTTACACTACAACTGTTTCAATTATGTATTTTTTGTAAAGCATACTCGAATGTAAGGAACATACATGTTCAAATACATTAAATAAATAAATATAATATTCTCAGCTTTTGAATATAAATTTTCAATTTCTACCTCTTCTTATCAGACAATAGATATTGAAAACCAATGGTATAAAGTTGTTAATGTAAAAAAATATGAGTACCGGTTTGTCAAGTCTCAAAACTACACATATAAATTTTCGAAGATCTGACTTTGTCAAATGCAACTGAACGGCTCAACGCACAAAAATTGTTTTGGTGTCCAAACTCATTTGACTCATTTGACGTGTAAAGTATTCTTTATATTAGGGGTTTCCTTATTTACGAACTCGTTTACAGGGGTAACGTCGCACTGTGTTTCGATCCTGGGGATTTCGGTGGGAAAAATTCCGAACCCACGAAAATCGACACTAATGAATATAGCGGTTCTATTACCCTAACTAATAGCGGAAACTAATAGAAATAAGATGAATAGAGAAGAAAAAAAGTCATTTTTTGGCCTAATCGTTCCATTGATGATCTTCGCTAAAAATAATAATAAGGTGATTTTGGTCTAATGGATGGTAATTTTGTATTAATTTTATTAAAACTCATGGTATATTCAATTTCGTGTTATATTTAGATACTAGGAAGGTATAAATGACCATATTTCACTCGGGTTTTATATTTCACGGCCATTTTGAAATAAAACCTCACTACGAACTAAATCACTCGCGACGAAGTAGTGGAAACCCTATTCAAAACGGAAGTTAGTGAAATAACGTTGCCTATTTCCACGAAAAATAAAGAGTTACATTGTTAAATCGATTTCGACAGTTATTGTTTGTTATCGATGATGGTCAAACCGTCGAAATTGTTTTAACGCCTTAATACTTGCTACACACACAAAAAAAGTTCCAGTCATGCAGCATGATCGTTTGAGCGAATTTTTGTAAAATATCATAGGTATTGCATAATGTTATATTTTATTGCAATTTTTGTATTTTTTTAATTGAAAAAATTAAGCTTTTGGAGTGCAGGGGAATTGATAAAAAAAAAAAAAAGCTGTTGTGTTTCCTGTTGATTAAAAAAAAACACAGTTGTGATTCCTTCGTCTGTTCGGCCGTGATAGCGGGACTCACTCACAGAGCTTACGAGACGTTCGCGAACAATCAAGTTGAGTCCCGAGACTCTAGACCCCGACCAACTAATCTAAATTCTTACTAAGGGATTGGCTACTTGATGTTACGTATTTTTGAGATGCGAGCGTAGCGAGAATCCAGACTACTAATCTAAACAGAAAACTGATCTGTGGAAAATATAATGGCGACTGGAGCCCCTGAGAATGCCACGCAGTGGGTAGTCGAACTAAAGGCCAAGTCAGGGTCTAGAGTCTCGTGACTCGATTGATTGGTTGTTCGAGAACGTCACGAATAGAGTTTCATTCTTATATTATTATAGAGATTTTGTTACGATAGCAAATATATAGTTTTGTGTTATACATTACCTCTGGTACAATGTTCATAATCTACTGTTCACATAACAAAATAGAATTTGTCAATTTTAGTTTGATAATTTCAATTTAAAAATATTTATTTATCTTAGGTACCATATTGGCTTGTTACAACAATCTCGATTTTTTGATGGCCTGTTGTAAAAATTATTTTCCTATAGTTGGCCCTGGTAAATTGCCTCGGGTTTTTAAGATTTTGATCCAAGTGCCTATGTAATATGATGAGAATGTAATCTGGACTACGTGTAGCCAATTGGAGCCGAGGTCGAGCAATTTTTAGAATGTAGGGTAGTTATGGGTAAAATTCGGGGTACCAATAGCTCAATACACCGTGCAATGTAGTTTACGAAGAAGTTTCGTGAACAATACACCATATAATTTCAATTAAAATCAAATGATGGAAATACGGTTTTATTATCTTTTATCGTTCAAGCAATTACGAAAGCTATTCCAGTACAATTTTCGTCAAACAGTAATTACGATTTATGGCCCGAATGGTGTATTGTTTGGGGAACTTCCTCGTAAAATGCTGTCTGGTATATAAAAACGGAGAGCCTTCCACAAATCATCGAGTCTTACTTGAATCGTCTCATCATGCAAGTTATCCGTTTCGTCCTCGCTGTGGTTGGGCTGTTGGCCGCAGCTACTTTCACCGATGCGGTAATACGGTTTCCAAATTATTAACCTTCATATTGAGTTAACTGTAAATCATCATGACTAAATCTAATCTTCGTACTATAGCTCGAATTCGTTTCAGAACTACTTCAGTTAAACTTTCGACAAATCCATTTATCAAAGACTATAATCCTTAGTTCAAAAATAATTTTTATTTTTACCCCGAGATAGATATTTTTATATATATTTCTCACATAGGTTTAATTTAAACGTTTTCCTCTTAGATTTAAGACTCAGGAAGGAAATCATTATGTCAAAAATTGAAAAATAATTTTTCTCAAAAACAAAAAATACATAGTACCTCATAACAAAATTACCTAATGAATTGATTGAAGAAAATAATCGATCAATATCCTGTTATCCAACTTTATTGAAGTATGTGAAAATGAAATCGTGCTACTATTTATGCACAGAAATTTATTCTATGAACACGAGGTTAGTAATAACTCAAGGTGTTTTAACTAATCTCCTCAGATCCCCGTGACTTTATTTTTTCTTGAACTATGAGTTCGGTCTATTTTTGGATGATATATCAGGATTTTAACATTTCATTTAAAGTTTCATGGAGAGGTAACTGAAATAAGATAAAATTGAAATTAAATGAAATTGTGTTTCTTTGCATAAGTCTGCCGGCGTTATAAGGCTGGAGAACAATGATGACAAAAAGAATAATCACACTGTTGAAGAAATAATGCCCATGAAATAGTAATATCCAGACTAAGCGGACAATGAATGGTAAAAGAAAGAGTAAAAAAACTAAATAGATGAAT
This sequence comes from Adelphocoris suturalis, assembly GCA_030762985.1. Taxonomy (NCBI): domain Eukaryota; kingdom Metazoa; phylum Arthropoda; class Insecta; order Hemiptera; family Miridae; genus Adelphocoris; species Adelphocoris suturalis. Next base: position 58,301,429 of record CM061048.1, read on the forward strand.
CACCTAGTGTAAGAAACCTTCGTTCAAAAAGAAAACTCATATTCGTATACAATTGTTAACAAAGCAAAACACTTTTTCACATCTGGCCACATCTTGAAGAAGAGAGTTAATAGTAGGGCAACTCATTTGGTAGAAAAAAATAAAAACGCTCGTTACGAAGGACTGGACATACACAAAGAAAATGAAAGATAGTATCAAACTCAGGTTACATAAAGGGCAATCCGTATGGTTATCGAATTTCACGGTAAACCTGGGTATATTTAATTTAGCAAAAAGGTTCCCTGATAGCCGAACTTGAGCATGAACTCTATTATTGTGAATACCTAAGTTACAATTCAGATGGACCTGTCGCCAGAGGGGCAATGTATTTTGTAGATAGGGCTAAGAGACGATGACGTCACTCGTTTCCGTCTGATTGCCTCCGAAATGACTGGACAATTGTTAGATTATATTTCTATTAAAGTTGTTTGAGTCTCGAGCAGACCAAGACGGGTAATGGTCCGTGAGAGGTAATATCAAAAAGTCATTACAGTAGACTCCATTTAATGTGATCACAAGTGTCCCACGCCAACATGATAACATTAAGCGGATGATAACAATGGACGGGGAAAATAATTTTAATAATGTAAGTATGTATAGGTACCTCAAATCTTTATTAAGGCGTTGGCTGTCACACCGTGGTAGTGCAGCTCCGTTTTCCAATCCCAGAGACCTAATCTTCTTCCTAGTCCCGCGCAGTCCCATAGAGACTGCCCTTACTACTGCTGGCTGAGTTTTCACTTTTACCCATCCCAGTATGTGTGAGGGTCGTGACCACTTATCAGCCTATACTTCTGCCAGGCGACATGTGAAAACGTCATATTCCCTATGCATGACTCCATCGCACGAAACAACTAGGGGGAATGAACGAACCCCGGAGGTCTTCCGCAGCTTGGTTATATTTTTGGTAGCAGGTCGATTCGAAATGACTGTCCAGTTTAGAGTACGATACGAAGGGGCGTCAGCATTTATTATGCGTGTATCTGAACCCCACACTCCTTGAACCTTCATGTCTGCTATCAGTGCACTTTGACCCTCCGAAGATTCACGAAGAACTGGCTCAGTAGACACCCCTTCCCAAGGCAGCCAGCTTTGCACAAACATCTCGTACGTGCTCATGCCCGTGCTTGACTAGACCGCCCTTTATACATCTCATCGCGTGAGTCACGTCCATTGGGCTTCCACAGCCATCGCACACTTCTGGCAACCCATCCAAATCATGGCCGTATCGTATGGCCAATGCGTCTCTAAATTGACTTGCGGAAAAATCAAAAGAGTCAGATGCCATTGGCACAACAGTTAGCCATTGAGAAGCCCTTACATCCACAATTCTTTCAATAGATCGCTCTTTTGTTGGAGGTAGTGCGGCTATCACTTCGGCTTCGGCTATCAGCTCTTGCTCTTTCTTGCCTGCTTCTGCGAGCTTCATTAAGAACTGCGTGAACGTGTTCCTAATATTAATGTATTCAACGAACATTAAGTAAAACATCTATTGATGTGTTACAAACAAATCATCCATTCTCACCTGCTTATAAGGTTGGAAAAGGCCCTTGATAAACTCCTCATAAGAGAAGTGCTTCTTGAAGTCACCAGCACGACCTATGACTGCTTTGCGCAGCAGGTCTAGAGCGGCAAGCATTTCGTTTTTAGTAGGGAGTGGCTCTGTCTCATCTTCCTAGTCCTGAACTGCATCTTCTTGCAGACCTTCACTTCACGGTCTGTGATTGCTTAAGTAAAGCATCATAATCCTTCAACAAATTCTGTTTTCCGGCGATTGACAAATCACAGCGTAATTGATCACTCATGCCGATAACATTACACCAAACTCCGATAACAATATGCGGGATAATAAATTCCTGTGTATTTAGATAAGTCCGTTTCGTTCAGGCAATTTCGATAACAATAAGCGGGGGATCATATTAACCATAATCCTATTAAACGGTGTCTGCTATATTATGGTTTATTATTTTCAATAGCTAACCTTTGTAATCGACCAAGAAAAAAAATTTATTTTTCAACACCCACTGAAAATTTTTTGGTTTACGTTTCAAGATGCGTAGAAAACAAAAATCGAAAGAAAAAAAAAATCCTTCCGTCCGCGGCTTCTTTTCGAAAATACTGGGCCAAAGTATATGAAACTTGTGTTAAAAATCACATTTGGGTTCTAGATGGTCCTAGAAGCTCGGCATCAATTTATATCAACCCTAAATGGTTGTATTAAAGGACTAAACATTAAAAAAATCGAGATCTCAAAAACTTTCTAAGTAACAGTTATAATTGTTTGCTTGTCAATGATAAATTTAAACTCACAGAATCGATTACCACGACCCGCAACGTAGTACTTTGAATGGTTCACTTTCTCTAAGGGCTTGAATATCGAGAAAAAAAACTTTCGAATTTCTAAGCGCCAGAAGATAGAGAAATCACGCGCTGCTAGCGGATCTATTGAATAGACGATCAAGCTCGAAATTCCGTCAAAAATCGCTAGATATACATTGATATTGGAAATCATAAAAATTGCCTTGTAAATTTCAGCAGATATAATGCCAATATTGGATTTATCAGGTGATATAGTTCCAATGGAATTTCTAATAACATTGCGAAACCGAGTTTATCAACTATTGTCCGTGCGATGTAGGTACCTACTAGTGAAGTATTGGTACCTAGATCCTAAATTTTATCTATTAAATTGCTCCGGAGTCAACCTATAGGTAGCGTAAGCAATGTTTTCACTTTCGAGAGATTTAAAATTTCAAATTAAATCAAATTACCTTTTTTTTTCCACAGCGGTTGTCTATCTCAGTGGTGTCTTTCTCTCTTTATCTCTGTTTGTGTATCTGTGTGTATGTCTGCAAATCCTTGTAACTAAGCTTAATTTCCACAATATTCAACCGGTTCTTAAGAAATTTCCATGGTATGTGCAGGTTAGGGTGAATATGGTTCCCTATGAGTTTCGTTGTTCCCAAACCAATACTTCACTCGGCGCATGCGCAAACGTAAATTCCATCAACCATCATTTTCTTATGCCCCCGTTGTCCGATCTCGCTCCAATTCGGAGGATAGGTAGAAGAAGTCAAATGGAGTATTCCCTAGCAATTTCAGCATAATCCTATCATTAGTAAGTCAAATTGAGCGTTCCCAGTAGATTAAATTATCAGGATTTCAACATAATCCTATGATTACTCTGTAGCTATTACGCATGTTCAATCCTGCTGAATATGTATTCCTTAATTTCAACCTGATATCGAAAGTTTACTAAGTTTCATCACAGTTGTGGGTTACTTAGGCATCCCTATGAATTTCATTTTTATCATATTCTTACTCCATTCTGTTTTAACGTTTCCCTCAAAATCATCCCGTTTTTTTAAACATCTTTATTGGGTAGCGTGAAATTGCGGGGTCTTGGAACTGTGAAAGTGTGAACTCTTCTCGGAGGCACGACGCGCCATGTTCTGATCATAATTACATACGGGGTTTAATAATTATATACCAATGATCTGCGTAGAAGGGCTATCAATTACAGAAATAATAAACCACTGTGTAATAATTTGTAGCGTTCTTTCTTCTCTTGTTTTAACTCTCATCAAAATTATATTCAATCGATTCATAGGGACGTCCGTGTAATGCATGCAATACTTGCTAAAATGTTTCCTTGTATTCATACTTATTTCTACTAAGCTATTCTTAGTTAGTTAATTTTCTAATGTAATTATTAATTCAAATTATAACTTAAATCTTTAATGTTATGTGCCTAATTGTTTTCTTCTAACGTTTTGCAGTACCAGCATAATAATCATAATAATCACCACGCCCAGAGACATTATCACGACAACCACAACAACCATTACTAATGAACTCGTGGACCAGAGCCTGAATCTTCCAGTTACACTCACACCGTCATTGCTGGTTACTCATGTTTGTATAATGTAGCTGAGTTGATAAAATTATACATTCACTGATTACACTCATATCCCGTATGGAATATCCTTTAGTGAACCCTTATGAGATCATTTCACTGCCCACTAGCCATTCTTGGGTGAACAATATGGAACTAATCTGTTGAGGCAACTGATAGGAGGGAGTCAACCAATCATGATGATTTTCAAATATATCGATAAAGTGTGCACATTCAAAGAATGATGCGTCCGATAAGTGTTGTGTGACTCCGCATATTGGTAAAAACGGCAAATCTAGGTGGACTTATGAGGCAAATTTATGTCAACGGATCATCGAATGGAACTTATCCCGCCATCAAGGATAGGTGATTAAGGTGACTATATAGAAACTGCTATTTGAAAGCTATTTGTCTCGATTACACTTCAAGGAAGAAGATGGTTCTCATTTTTGAATGTTTTTTTTCTTTTTTTCTAGGACTAAATTATACAGATTTTGTTATAATTTTTGTAGAGGTAAGTAAAACATAATTATTTATCCATTAATGAGAATCTAGAAGGCGTTCCATTGTCCGATAGACTGACTGCAAATTAAACTCTCAAAGTGGCCAAAAAACTAAGTAATTGAAAGATATATATATAATCTTGAAAGTTACACTGTTTATAGCTCAAGAACGGCTGAACCAATTTTCATTAGGGTGGGCGCAAATCGACGTGCAAGTCCCGGAATAGTAAAATCGTCTAAACTTTCTCCTTTACCGAGAACCTGGTCTTCCTTGGGAACATTGTTTATGGTTTCCCAGGCCAATCATATGTTCAGTTACATCAAATTAAAGTGATCTATGATATATTTCGCAGACAGAAAATGAAGGCAGTTTGAAAGGTAGGTAGGAGAATAATTAGGACTTCGCTTCGACTATGCCTAGGGCCCATCAGCTAAGTAGCTTCTAAAGCTATTTCCTATGATATTTACCCTATGAAGCTGGAATTGACCATGTAGCCTCTGCAGGATTTCGATTTGATGATGCCTACGGCCCAGATCAGCTGAGTAGCTTGAAACCAATTCCAGTGCTATCTACTCAGTTATATTGGGGTTGAAGAAACTGGCACTCTTTTACTAGTGCCAAATACTTAAAAAAAAGACCAATTCCTAAATAAATAAATAAAAGAGAGAAATATTCTCTCCTGTTTACACATGAGAGTTGAAATTTGAAAGGGTAACCCTTTGGGACATCTAGAAGTGATGGTCTCTTTCCTGATCAGCTGAGCGAGCTAAATTCTCTCCTTTTCACCCTAGTAATGTAAAATTTGACAGGAAGCCTCTCCATGACAGTATGCGACTAATGCAATGACGGGTTCCAATCAGATCAGCTGACTCAGATAAATTCTCTCCATCCACCCTGGGAATTTGAAATTTGATAGGTAGCCTCTCTGGAACATCCAGAAACAAATAAATTGATGGAATCTTTCCTGACCAGATGATTAAGCTGAATTCTCTCCTATTCACCATAGGAATTTGAAATTTGAAGGGGGCCTCTCTTAGACATCGAAAAACTAATAAAATCATGGTATCTTTCCATGAACCATCACATACAGAGTCCTACGTATCTTTCAACGTCTCCGAAAGGTTGGGAAGTACATCAACGGAAACTAATTCAAATACCCGTATTCACCCTTTATATGTACGCTTTATTGTTTATACTCAACGTCTTTTTCGCTTCTATTAAATTAATAATAAATTTTAATAAATAAATTATTGTTGTTTGTAACCATGAATGTACCAATAATATGTTAGGCGGAACAAAGAACACTTGATCACTTGATCTCGTCGTGGTTCTGCTGAACTAAATACCTACTTTGTTTTAAATATAGAAAGCATTTTACTAGTATATAGAGGAAAGAAAGAATGTGATATTTCTACTTTGTCACAGAAATTAGAAAAATGAAAGTCATTCTCGATGTCTTGGAAATTTCATATGTGTCAGCGTCATTATAATACTTACCAAAAAAATTTTGATGTTTTCTGGGTTTGATGGCTAATCGTTTAGTTTGAGACCTAGAGGGCGATTAGCACCTGGAACCCACCTAAAAGCTCTCTCGGCTTGCTGCAGTTGCGGTCATTATTTGCCTGTTTCTGCATCTTGTTTAGTACCCGCACCCCATAGCATTCGTCAATAGATCCTCATGAGATTCAGCATGCATCTTGACCGCAAGAGGACGTGGTTGGTTGATTGGTGCCCTATGGTTGTTTATACGTAAATTCAACGAAGTGGCTTTTCCAACGTAGAAAGAATTAGATGGTTTGACGGTCGCGGAGAATGCCATTGAGTTTTTGTGCGCCAAAAAATGTTGTGGTGAGAAGTGAAACTCGATCACTTGATGTTCTTGGGGTTTGACGGTATAGGGAACTCGTGCAGGAACCATCCGATCTTTAACATATATATAGTTATTGTTGTAGTATTATTATGGGAGGACGACAACAGTCTTGTCAGGCGTATATTCACCATTTACAAGTGGAAAAAAGGAAACCAACACAAAAGGTGATAAGCGATCCTGCTTTTGCAGCAGAGATGTAGTGGCGAACGTGACGACCAACTCTCTGAGAGAGTTCCAAGATTCAATTCCCATGTCTATCGCATTGCTTTGCCTTGGTACAATAAACGGAAATTCCGGCATAAAGGTGTACTATGCGCAACCTTGGAGTCTGATGGGAATGTATCCATTTTGTTGCGTACTGTCCTGTGGACTCTAAATTGGGTGTAGAAAGGAGAAATTCTCCAGCTGCTGTAAGACCAAAATTCACCTAAATGGGAGAACTTTGGTCATATTATTGAAGTAACCAGGTAAAATGTCTAACATAACTTAGGTGACTCGTCACTCGTCAATCAGCACAATAGCACTCGTCAATAGGTGCCCCATGAGATTCAGCATGCATCTTGACCGGAAGAGGACGTGGTTGGTTGATTGGTGCCCTATGGTTGTTTATACGTAAATTCAACGAAGTGGCTTTTCCAACGTAGAAAGAATTAGATGGTTTGACGGTCGCGGAGAATGCCATTGAGTTTTTGTGCGCCAAAAAATGTTGTGGTGAGAAGTGAAACTCGATCACTTGATGTTCTTGGGGTTTGACGGTATAGGGAACTCGTGCAGGAACCATCCGATCTTTAACATATATATAGTTATTGTTGTAGTATTATTATGGGAGGACGACAACAGTCTTGTAGGGGATATATTCACCATTTACTAGTGGGAAAAAAGGAAATCAACACAAAAGGTGATAAGCGATCCTGCTTTTGCAGCAGAGATGTAGTGGCGAACGTGACGACCCACACTCTGACAGAGTTCCAAGATTAAATTCCAATGTCTATCGCATAGCTTTGCCTTGGTACAATAAACGGAAATGCCGGCATGAAGGTGTTCTATGCGCAACCTTGGAGTCTGATGGGAATCGGGGCTCCCACGATGGTATTGAATTAGCCATCCGTTACATATCGTTGTATAGGCTTTCTTCATGTATAGGCCATAGGAGATCATTGAACTTCTTGTTAAAAGATCTTAACAAAGCCTATTCGAAATGACGGAGTACCCAATTGGCCAAAGACACTGAACCACCTTGACGAGCTTCTGGCGAATTCACCTAGATCAGGGAATGATAGGGCTTTCTATAGAAAATAATCGTACCATACAGTTAGATATGACCCACGTGTTTCATTTAAATCTGGCGCAGTCCGATTCCATTCAGTTCGATGAAGAGAGAAAGGCTCTTAGTGTACCAGCACATTCCGACTTTCATGTATAGTTTTCAGGTTCTCCGACGAATGGAAAGCGCAGAGTGTAGTGTTCGCGTGAGAATGCAATCATTTTGATTTCATAAGGGGTGTTAAATAAGACAACGGAATGAAATAATGAATTTTCATTTCTCCTAATCTTATTCTCAATGACAACTTTTATCGGATCATGAGCAAGGATTCAATCATGAGTAACCAGCCTAAGTTGGTTCGACCTGGAAAATAAAGTATCCGGAAAATTCAGAGCCGGCGCGCTGAGCTTATAAGTTGCAGTTGTTGTTGTTTTTGGTGGAAAGAAGGCTGTTGTAAGGTTTCTTAAAATATATCACCGCATCAGACTTCAGTATAAGTATAGTTTAAAGAGTGGTATGTAGTGTCTGAGTGATAATATCCACAAGTCGATTTCGTAAGGAAGTGAAATGAAACAGTGAAATCATGAAAACTGAATTTTGTCGGATTTATTTATTTATCCAAACGGTAACAAGTTATCAGTTACAGTGGTTCATATTAATATTAATTGGCACTCTTGATAATGAAATACAACTTCACTTGAAAAGAATAAAAAGATTTTTAAGACAAAGAAATGAATGGAGTTCTGCATGAATCACTTGAGAGAGTAAGTATTTATAATAGCACAAACAATTTTCGGCGATAACAGTTTAGATCAGTTATCTGCGCAGCACACGTTTGAAAGTTGGCAATGAAGAATAAAATTTATTTCTCCGTGATTGCATTTGCTGTGCGAGACAATGTGTATATTGGGCGGTGGTAGAGATTATTTATATCGACAAAGGGTGTATAGAACTTGGACAGATATCCTTGCAAGTAATGTTGGGCACTGACTAACGGCATTTACCAGACGATGGAAGAAGGCCTTGCGTCAGTGATCATCGTACGCCTTTCAAGGATGTCCAGCCCATATGTCCGCATGATACCAGTGTAGTCAATATTATCTACTGGAATATGGAGTTCATACGCCAGGTATCGTACAAAACAACGCTGAATCCTCTCCAGATTGTCTTTATAGGTGTCGTATAATAGGACCATACTACACTGCAGTAATCCAATATCAGCGCCTTATAAAGGAAACCGGTGGCATGATTGATTACATAGTAGTTACAATGATTACCAGCTTAATATGTTTAGGTTTGGTAAATAGAGCATCCGGAAAATTCAGAGTCTGCGCCTCGAGCCAATTAATAGTTGCTGTTGTTATGTCTTCTGATGTTAATCACTCGTCGTTATTGTTCCTGTTGTTGCTGTTAGACGGCAAATTGTCCATAGAATACCATTATATTTCATTAAACATAGAAAGAGGAAGGAGAAGAATAAAAGAAAAATAGTCTAGCATATCAGGTTTAGCACAAGGTCTTCTGGTAGGATACGTAAAAACAGTGTAGAAAGTAGAATGATTTTGCGATTGAGGTTTAATGTAAAATGTCGTGGAGTATGGAGAGTGACAGTAGATTAGTAGTTAGCAGTGCGAAATATTTAAATATAAAAATTCATGTAAACAAATGAATTGGCCAAATCCAATTGGCTGAATCGGACGAACAGTGTCAACCCACACGATCTTTGACAATTTTATCGTAATGTGATGCCAACAGGAAATTCTGACTGTTATAAAGATTTTTCATTTATATGAAATTCATGGCTTCGGAATTGGAATGGGAAAAAACCTGCACTAACAATCAGTCCTATTTGTATGAAGTTTCCCGATATTGTGCAGGCTGGAATCCAGATGGCGCACATTGAATCACATTAATTCACTGCGGATGAAAGTGAGTTTAGGGGCTCGCAATAGCGTTAAAATCTTGTAACAATCACGAGTTCTAAATTTCCGTCCACAAATGTCAAATTCTTAAGCTTTCCGTTTTTTTAAGCTTATTAATAGGTAATTTGTAACATATTTTCGGAATTTTTCAAGTTTATCGCTTGCGTATAATCTGTTTTGATCGCTTCTTTCAACACTAAAATTCTAAACAATCATATCATGGATACGATGTAGCTGTTCTACAGCCAACGTGGCAGAATTTTTTAAATTTTGCAACACACATACCTAATGTGGTAATAAATATAGTAGGTATTTATCCATATACTAATAAGTTCCGTGTGGGAATGATCTGTCCATCCGCCACATTCTGGAGGACTGCATCGGCCCCCTCAGTGGGTTGACGTTTTATCCGGACCAGACAAGGTCCGATCCCTGATGTTGTACCTGAGAGCCGCTGAGCTCTACTACGAACTGTGATATCAGATCTGTGATATATGTATATGTTACTGTGAAAGCCCGAAGTGCGGTAAAAGCTAGGATTTACCGGAAAATCCTAGTATTTCCCATTAGTGTTGGTATAAGAACAGTCTTGGCACCCAAATCGGACTTTTTCCAGTAAATCCTAGGATTTTCCAAGAGGCTTGGTAAAAACTTGTACTATTTCAGTTAGAGAGCGTGTTTCGGACTTTTACCAACTGATTGCGGTAAATCTTAACATTTCCCAGCGTTAGGCGGTAAAAGCTGAAATAAAGGTGAAAGGTACTAACTTTGTAAGCTTTATTTCCACTTGGCAAACTTGTAAATCAACTACGTAAATGTTCTAACACTGTAAACTTCTAAACTTTATTTTCACTTAGTAAAATCAAGTAAAATGACAGCAAGTAACTTACAATAAATTACTTGTTGCAACAAGGTAGAGAATTATGGCAATTCGAATTGCACTTCATATTTTTCTGGTAAATCCTAACATTTACCGCACTTCGGGCTTTTACAGTAACATATATACATTTAGTCGCAGTTTTATTTCACTTGGCTGATTGTACGTAGTAGTATGTACCTATATAGTTAATAGCCTATTTTGCGTCTGGTCTTAGTTGTATTTCTTTATTTTTGGTTTTTTTAAATCCACATTGGGGGTTAAATAGTGGTCATTGCGTTATCCCTCATTTTTCCTCCTCCGAATCGCCAGTGGAATCCGTGATGGCGCTCCTTTTTAGTCAAGATGGCAACATGGCCCCCCATAGTATCAATCGTGCCACTTCCAGTCTCCCTTTAGACACCTTGTTCAATGCCGCTAATGACCCTTCTGGTTGAGGTGTGGCTCAAGCCTTTAGTAAAAACACATACACTGCCAAGGAAATGGCACATGAGCTTCCTCGTGACCTTCACTGTTGCAAGGACCGTAACAAGAATATTTCGGTCACGCATGAGCAGAGCGTACCGCTAATGCAATTATGATGATTGTCTTCTGGGACATTAAGGGACCTTATCTACATCATCCCTGAAAATCAGACCGAAATCCGTTCAACATTGGCCGAGTTATGACCGTCACAAGGAATTCAGAGTAGCGCACGCGCACAAGCTACCGTTGATTCGATCATGATGAAGTTGATAGGGGACCATCTAGAGCTTAACCCGCACGATCCCTGAAAACTTGGTTAAAATCGGATCAAAATTGTGGAAGTTATGGCTGTTACAAGGAAATGTGGACGGACAGACAGACACGGAACCAAATTTGTTCAGGAGGCTCTGAAACGCAAAATGCGAGTGGAAATTTTGATTTTGGAGCAAAAACTCTTTTTTCATTTCGAAAGTGAAAACAAAGCTTCCGCTGCCTTGCAGTCTCGGAAGCAAAAAAAGTAATAAGTTCCTTGAACAATTCACCTTATAATTTCAATTAAAATCAAATGATGGAAATACGATTTTATTATCGTTTATAGTATAAGCAGTTACGAAAACTATTCCAGTACAACTCATTTCTGTCAACCATTAATCATGATTTATGGCTCGAATGGTGTATTGTTTGGGGAACTTCGTCGTAAAATACTCTCTGATATATAAAAGCGGAGAGCCTCCCACAAATCATCGAGTCTTACTTGAATCGTCTCATCATGCAAGTTATCCGTTTCGTCCTCGCAGTGGTTGGGCTGTTGGCCGCAGCTTCTTTCACAGATGCGGTAATACTGTTTCCAAATTATTTACCTTCATATTGAGTTAACTATAAATTATCATGACTTAATCTAATCTTCATACTACAGCTCGAATTCGTTTCAGAACTACTTCAGTTAAACTTTCGACAAATTCATTTATCCCAAGATTATAATCCTTAGTTCAGTAATAATTTTCACTTTTACCTCTAGATAGATATTTTCATAGATATCTACCACTTAGGTTTAATTTGAACGTTTTCCTCTTAGATTTAGACTCAGGAAGGAAATCATTATGTCACAAATTGAAAAATGATGTTTCTTACAAACAAAAAATACTTTGTATCTCATTGCAAAATTACCTAATGAATTGACTGAAGAAAATAATCGAATAATATCCTGTTAACCAACTTTATTGAAGTATGTGGAAATGAAATCGTGCAACTATTTATGCACAGAAATTTATTCTATGAACACAAGGTTAGTAATAACTCAAGTGTTTTTAACTAATCGAATCAGATTCCCGTGACTTTTTTTCCTTGAACTATGAGTTCGGTTTAGATTTTTAAGGTATATCAGGATTTTGAAATTTCACTGTGGTAGGAGGTGAATGGAGAGGTAATTGAAATGAAATAAAATTGAAATTGAATGAAATTGTTTATTTGCATAAGTCTTCCGGCGTTACAAAGCTGGTGAACAATGTTTACAAAAAGCATAATCAATTATTAAAAAAATAATGCCCATGAAATAGTAATATCCAGACTATGCGGACAATGAATGGTAAAAGAAAGAGTAAAAACAAACTAAATAAATAAATCACCTAGTGCAAGAAACCTTCGTTCAAAAAGAAAACTCTTATTCGTATACAATTGTTAACAAAACAAAACACTTTTTTACATGTGGCCACATCTTGAAGAAGAGAGTTAATAGTAGGACAATTCATTTGGTAGAAAAAAAGAAAAACGCACGCCACGAAGGACTGGACATCCACAAAGAAAATGAAAGATAGTATCAGATTCAGAAAGGTTACATAAAGGGCAATCCGCAACGTTATCGAATTTACGGTAAACCTGGGTATATTTAATTTAGCAAAAAGGTTCCCTGATAGCCGAACTTGAGCAAGAAGTTTTTTATTGTGAATACCTAAGTCACAATTCAGATGGGCCTGTCGCCAGAGAGGCAATGCATTTTGTAGAGACGATGACGTCACTCGTTCCCGTCTGATTGCCTCCAAAATGACTGGACACGTAGTAAGAATATACTTCAATTATATTTGTTTGGGTCTCGAGCAGACGATGGCGGGTAATTCCGCGGCTTCTTCCCGAAAATACTAGGGCCAAACTATATGAAACTTGTGATAAAAATCACATTTGGGGTCTAGATGGTCCTAGAAGCTCGACATAAATTTTTATCAACCCTAAAGGGTTGTATTTAAGGACTAAACATTTAAAAAATTGAGATCTCGACAACTTCCTAAGTAACAGCTATAAATTTTAGCTTGTTATTGATAAATGTAAACCCAAAGAATCAATTGAAGAATCAAGCTGCTGGCGGATCTATTGAATAGATGATCAAGATCGAAATTTCATCAAAAATCGCTAGAAAGTGATACTGGAATGCATAAAAATTGCTTTGTAAATATCTGCTGATATAATGTTAATATTGTAATTATCAGTTTTTATATAGTTACAATGAAATTTATTATAACGTTGCTAAATCGACTTTATCAACTATTGTCTCCGTGCGATGTACCTACAAGTGAAGTATTGGTACCTACATGCTAAATTTCATTTCATAAATCGCTCCCAAGTCTACTTACTTATAGGTAGCTGAAGCAATGTTTTCACTTTCGAGAAATTTAAAAGATGTGGTCTTCACTAAAATCATACCGCGGTTTTTTTTTTTTTTTTTTTTTTTTTTTTTTTTTCCCCCTCCTTACGTAGCTAAATACATTCCTAAACTAAGTTGATTGGACTATAAACAATTTTAATAAGCCGGTTACAATATTCTTAACGTAAAGCAATAGCATCTCCACTCCATAGGAAACATTTTCATCCTCTTGACAACAGTCGACTGTTAACAACAACTCATTGTAGTGGCTTCTCTCCACACTTCCACAGTTATTTTCAACATTTCTATAAGTAAACCGTTGTTTTGTTGGAATTAGTCGGGATGCGGCCCAGGGATTTGTTTAAAGTTAAAGGATTTGTTTACAACTCTCGAGGACAACCGTTATGAAATCCTCAATCAAAGACATATCCATGCAACATGGTATCTGCTTGTAAAGCAGATAGTGGAACTCGTTTACGAGTTGTTTAGTTTAGTTTATGTGCGGGATTTAGCGTTTAGTTAGTTTATATAGCGAATTAGCGGGAAGAACAGAAATGCAACCACGAATTAGCGGGAATAGCAAAAATGCGACCCCGAAATAGCAGAACGAAAGCATGTTCCATGTTTTGGCATTTTACGTTTAAGACAATTCTGAACAACTTTCGATCCGTGTCTTTACCCCTCTATCCCTGTCTGTATAACTGTGTTTTTATGTATGTCCTTAACAAGCTTACAAACCGGTTCTTATGAAATTTCAATGTTATGTGCGGGTTTGACGATGGTGCCCTATGAGTTTCGTTGTTCCCAAATCAATACTTTACTCGGCGCATGCGCAAACGTAAATTCCTTTCAGCATCCTTTTTTTTACGCCCTAGTCGTTCAATCCAGCTAAAATTCGTTGCGTAGTTGGAGGACAATGGTTTAATTATTCCATGTTAATTTCAACCTGATTGCAATATTAGCTAATGCGCATGCGCGAAAGTGTACTCCGAAACAAAGTCTAGTTTTCATCAATTTTTAATTACATTGTCAGGGAATTTGTGGGTTAGGCCTTATATTGTACCCTATCCATTTCACTTTTCTCAAATTATTACTCCATTCTGCGTATGCGCTAACGTAAATTCCCTCAAGCATCATTTTCCCTTTTTTTTAAACATCTTTACTGTGAAGCGTAAAATTGCGGGGTCTTGAAACTGTAAAAGTGTGAACCCTTCTCGGAGGCACGATGAGCCACGTTCTGATGTTATAATACATAGGTACGGTGTTCAATAATTATAGACCAATGATCTGCGTAGAAGCTCTATCTAACACAGAAGTAATAAACCATTGTGTAATAATTCAATGATAATGCATGCAATACTTGCTAATATGTTTTCTTGTATTCATATTTCTACTAAGCTATTCTTAGTTAGTTATTTTTCTAATGTAATTATTAATTCAAATTATAACTTAAATCTTTAATGTTATGTGCCTAATTGTTTTCTTCTAACGTCTTGCAGTACCAGCATAATAATAATAACAATCACCACGCCCAGAGACATTATCACGACAACCACAACAACCATTACTAATGAACTCGTGGACCAGAGCCTGAATCTTCCAGTTACACTCACACCGTCTTTGCTGGTTACTCATGTTTGTATAATATAGCTGAGTTGATAAAATTATACATTCAATATTTCACTGATTACACTCGTATCCCGTATGAAATATCCTTTAGTGAACCCTCATGAGATCATTTCACTGCCCACTAGCCATTCATGGGTGAATAATATGGAACTAATCTGTTGAGGAAACTGATAGGAGGGAGTCAACAAATCATGATGATTTTCAAATACATCGATAAAGTGTGCACATTCCAAGAATCATTCATTAGATAACAGTCAGATAAGTGTTGTGTGACTCCGCATATTGGTGAAAACGGCAAATCTAGGTGGACTCCTGAGGAAAAATTTATGTCAACGGATCATTGAATGGAATTTATCCCGTCATCAGGGATAGGTGACTTAGGTGACTATATAGAAACTGCTATTTGAAAGCTACTTGTCTCAACTACAATTTAAGGAAGAAGATAGTTCTCATTTTTGAATAAGTTTTTTTTCTCTTTTTCTTAGAATAAATTATACAGTTTTTTTTTAATTTTTGTAGAGGTAAGTAAAATGCCCTGGGTTCGGATCAGATAAATGGCTCCTAAAGCTTGCATACGAGTCTGCAACTAAAGACATAAAATGTCGCAATCGTTTCTCTGTGAAAATTTAAAAGAGCTTCAGTCTTTTCTTCAGCTTTCAACTTCAAATTAGTAGTCATACATAATTTTATCTTAGAATGAATTATACAGATTTTTTTATAATTTTATTAGAGGTAAGTAAAATATTTATCCAGTAATGAGATTCTTGAAGGCGTTCCATTGTCCGGTAGACTGACTGCAAATTAATCTCTCAAAGTGGCCAAAAAACAAAGTAATTGAAAGATATAACTTAACTTTTTCTCTAAATTTATATATATATATATATATATATATATATATATATATGTATGTGTGTGTGTGTGTGTGTGTGTGTGTGTGTGTGTGTGTGTGTGTGTGTGTGTGTGTGTGTGTGTGTGTGTGTGTGTGTGTGTGTGTGTGTGTGTGTGTGTGTGAGTGTGTGTGTGTGTGTGTGTGTGTGTGTGTGTGTGTGTCTGTCTGTGTCTGTGTCTGTGTGTGTATATGTATTTATAAGTCGTATTAGTTACACTGTTTATAGCTCAAGAACGGCTGAACCGATCTTCATGAAGGTGGGCGCAAATTGATGTGCAAGTTCCTGAATTGAACATTGCCTTTAGTAAGATCGTCTAAACTTTCTCCTTCATCGAGAACCCGGTCTTATTTAGGAACATTGCTTATGGTTTCCAAGGCCAATCATATGTCGGTTCCATAAATTATAGTGATCTATGATCTATTTCGCAGACAGAAAATGAAGGCAGTTTGAAAGGTAGGTTGGAGAATATGGACTTCATTAGCTACGACGATTCTTAAGGTCCATCAGCTAAGTAGCTTCTAAAGCTATTTGCTATGATATTTACCCTAAGAATTCACTTTAAATTTGTTTAAAATAATTAACATATCAATATTGTCATTAGGTCGTTTCGTTGATGCAGGAAACCCGTACGACTCTGTAAAAATCATATATACATTCTTGGTGTTAGGAACCGTAACGAAATATTGAGTATTGATTAATACTACGTCATTCTAATTTATTATTAAATGATGATATTTATTTATTAATTAATAATACGTTTTGACGGCACACTGCTCGTGAACGGGAGAAGATTGTGAGAAACTTTCATTTCGATGACTGTTTAGTCTGGAGTCTACATAAGACCAACTCTTTTGCATGTTGGATTACATACATATTAGAAATACATTTATCGTCAAAACAATTGACGTTGAACATTTTTGAGAAGGTTACATCTTCTACAAGTCCAAATTGCTCTCAGGGTGATGTTCAAACCGCTCGTGACAAATCTGTTCTAGAATGAGTGTTGGGATAAATACTAAAGAATGAAAACACTCGCGTGTAATAATATTTTGAGGTATTACAGTTGGTTGGAAAATATGTGAAACACATGAATAAAACTTACAAAATTGAGAGAATATTTCGCCGTGTCGGCGTCGTCAGCGTAGACTAGAGTTTTTATTTATGTTAGTTTTATTAGTTTTATTTATGTGTTTTCTATCTTTTCCAACCATCTGTAATACCTCCAAATAATAATAATAATAATATAATTATATATATATATATATATATATATATATATATATATATATATATATATATATATATATATATATATATATAACAGTAAAAAAATAAATAAATAAATGGAGTACATACCTACGCAACATGCAGATACACCGGCACATGGATATGTCTTATTTTTCCCCCTGTGAAATATGTGTTTTGTCTCTCAAGTTAAAAATGTCTCAATTAAATTAGCTTAGTCAGCTGATCAGAAAAGACCTAATCAATTTAATCGTATCTTAGTGTCCCAGAGAGTCTCCATATCAAATTTCAACTTCCTAGGGGTAACAGGAGAGAATTTAGCTCACTCAGCTGATTAGGCATGTGCCAATCAATTCAACCGTCTCTTAATTTCAGCTTCAGAGATTAAATATGATAGAAGTCATCCGGTTTAGGAGCCCATCAGCTGATCAGAGGTCAATGCATCGTCTAGTATCTACTGCTTACAAGTACCTACTACTCAATAGCATACCTACCAATGTAACTAGAGCCATCTTTTCACATTATTAGTTCATAATGGTTGCTAAGAAATATTAGTTTATAACTTAACGTGATAAATCAGATTTTCTGTGCACTGCAATGGCTTAGGAATCATGAGATGTTATGGTAAAATGAGAGCATTCCAAAAAGTGGCGGACAATTTTCCTGCTATGAAAACTAAGGGAGTTACACTTCCTAGCAACGCATTGGTTGTTAGTGAAAATCAATAGAAATAGAAAAACCTAGGTATGAGGAAAAATATGAGGAAAAAACCCCGTTTTGGCCTATTTTTGGCTCATAGCATTGATACGTGTGAAGCGATCGGGCAGTCTAATTCTAGGACCAACTAGACCCCAAGTCGAGGCCATGTGGGAAAAGGCGGATTTTTTTCATCAAGCTATAAAAGAAATACTCTTATGGCCTGGAAGGCGGACGTACATTGCAGTTTTGGAATCTACGCACGTAATGTGACAAAGCTTGAGAGAAAAATCTATCCTAATTTTCGTACTCACGTAGGATATACATTGATATATCCAATGTCCAAAAACTAGCATGCAAGACATATCCATGGCAAAGAACAAATTAAAGTGAGAATGACCCATATATAAATTTCTCCCTTGGGGGAAAATCAATAGATTATGGATATGTTGGATATGTCAAAGTTGTAGACATTACTTTACACTCTGTTGGGATGTTGGGAAAGTAAAAATGGACATTAGTTTCCACTCTGTTGGGATGTTGGGAATGTAAAAATGGACATTACTTTACACTCTGTTGGGATGTTGGGAAAGTAAAAATGGACATTACTTTCCACTCTGTTGGGATGTTGGGAAAGAAGTACATTGCGGTAGTATGTATCTCATTGATTTCTACCTAGCCTTCACTTTTCGAGTTAATAACTATCTAAAATGCCGGAGCGTTGCATTTTGTGTGGAGAAAAAAAGTGTCGCGAAAAATAACTTGACCTCCAGCCAAAAGACATTATCCATATCAATAATTTTTTTTCTATACGATTACAAATGCATATTATTGGAAATAATAAACCAGAACACATCGTTCATTAATTTAAAAATAAGATCTCTCTCCTTCTTCAAAGTGACGGCCGTATTTGAACAAGTTTTGTTGAGTAAAACCGCTTTCAAAATGCTGTTTATATATTGTTACCTATCGCTGATGACAAAGTCCATTTATCATGAGTTTGAAGTGACTTGTCCGTTGACATCAAATTATTCCCAAATGTCCAACTGGATTGGCCGTTTCTACCAATGTGCGTCGTCACCCAGCACTTACAGGATGAATCATTCTTACAATATGCACAAAAACGATTTTCGGGCGATGATAAATGCCAAAACTCTTGCATACGAGTTTGCAAGACATTGAGACATTTTACGCATTCCGTCCCAGTCTAATAGTGATTGCAATCACGTTTACAAAATTAACTGTGAAGGATCACCCTTGTGTGAACAGTTATTCAGACACCACGCTCATTCCTCAGATTGTTGGTTGGCCACGCACTTCGCAGTGGTCAACATGATACGATTAGGTAAATCGAGAGCTTTTCAACGACTAGCGAACGATTTTTGTGCGATGATAAATGCCTAAGACTCAATTTCATAGTATTGATTTGGTTGTTACGATAATCATCAGAAAATCAAAAGTAACACGTTTTGGTAACGTAACGTACCTAACGCTTTCCGATTCTATGTGCCAAAGTAAATACATAAAATGTCAAAAACGCTGCAATTTATTACTCAAAGGCGTATTGTTTCTTGCCCTTCTATGCAGAATACTATCTTGTCGATAATCATCAAACAAAGTCCGTAATACATTATCCAAATATAGCTCTGCATGTACGCCGGCCAACAGAAAATCAATTAAATTATGTGAAACACAGTTTACAACTCCTTCTGTAATTAGCAAGAGCTGATACCAAAGAACAATAGTACAATAGAATCTAAGTACATCGTCATTAATTTAGGCATCAACCAACTGGGAATTAACGAGGTGAAATATGTGAGCTACTTACGATTCACTTGTACATCAATTAGGTGTCAAAAGTGATAATAAACTCGATTTCGTGTGTTCCATTAGGATTTCGACAACTGTTACTGTCGTTGTAGTTTATGAAGCGGGTTTTGCAATCTTCCACCAGTTTTGATTTGCTCCTATATTGACGATCTTACTTCCTGTCAAAGTTTTAGCTTTCAGGAAGAGATCCAAGTGGTTTCATACGACTCTTGGAGGATGGAATCTATAAAAGGTAGCCAAAAAAAATTAATTACTCTTGCTTCGGCTTCCGATATCGCAATGTTTCAATATGTCAGCCCTCGAATTCTCCCCTTTACAGTGGATCAAAAATGATCCGAGAATACTGGCACATCCCTGGCCAATTTATGATATTTGAGCCAAATTTCATAAAATCGGTTGAGTAGTTTCGTAGAAAGGCTTCGGACGAAGAACGGCACACAGGAGAGTATTTGACCTTAAAAGTTGGCAATTACCCCCTTCAAAATCGTCATCTTATCGTCTATTCTAATGTATTTTTTACTCTGAATCGAATAAAGCATTGCGAAGTTGCAAGATTTTCTAGGAACTGAGGTATTCCATATTCACTCTCAAATTACGCAGTTATTACGCAAAGTTTGCTTGCTGAGGCCTCAGGATTTTTAGTGAACTGTAACCATATATCTCTAATTCCTGAATCTTAGTTAATGCAATTCCATACAAATAGCTTGCTAGAAAAACAATTACAATAAAATAAATGTAAAAGTAGCTAAATTAATGGTATTTCTGTTATTTCTACAGATTTTTTCTCAGATTTTATTAACTGTTACAAGGATAAATCAGTTGTGTTTTTATGAAACAATTCTACAATCTCTTCTCAATGAAATTTTTATTTTTTGATTAAAATTTAAAAATAAAAGAAAATACTGAACCTATGATAAAATAAATAAAGCTACCTGTTCTTATTCAGATAATCTTCTTCGTCGGGCAAATAGCAGTTCAGAATTCCTCAGTTTCAAGTGCTGAAAGATGATTTTGTAAAAATTTGAATTTCAATAAACCGTATCAAACA
The DNA here is from genome assembly GCA_030762985.1 of Adelphocoris suturalis. NCBI lineage: Eukaryota > Metazoa > Arthropoda > Insecta > Hemiptera > Miridae > Adelphocoris > Adelphocoris suturalis. The sequence goes on from CM061048.1 coordinate 58,322,238, forward strand.
TGTCCCATTAAGTATACGCCTCTTTGCGTCCTAAAATGAAAATAGAAAAGCACTAAGGATGGAAAACCAAACATAGTCCCATTTGCGCAGCTGGAATGGATGTATGAAAAGAGAACGATGAAATAATTCAGAATGACAATTCAGTAAAAAGAACCTGTCAACGTACTTTTATTTATTTCTCATGTTATTGACTAGTTTTAAGTTAGTGAAGATTCGCATACATCCAAAAAAGCAAGATTTATAGCACCCACGTTCATCTAGGGACAGAAAACTTCTACGAATAAGACACTGTTTGAGATAAAGTCAGGTTTTCACGGAGTTCACAAAATACGCTAAAAACCAGTTAATTTACGTTTGATTCGGCCATGCGCAAGCTTGGGCAAGATTTTTATTTGGGAATAGTTTCTATGAATGTTGACATGTTATACAACATTTATATCATACAGTCGTGGCTATAACATTTTAGAATGTTGTAAAGTAGCTGTTTGAAGTTAACATGTGTAAAACGCTATCGTGATTACCAGTCGTTTTGGATTATAAAATAAGGGGAACAGTATTTCTTTTAAAAAATCGAAAACGAGTTATCCACTTTTCTGAGCGTACTGAAGTCATCAGAAATGAGCCTTTATTCTACTAGAAAATGTTTTATATTCGGCGGCAATTTTCGTAAGTAATGAACTCACTTTACAGTAATGAACACGAAACTTGATTTAATGGCGTTCTTTCCGAGAATACTTAACACACCTAGTTTGACTCAAACAGTTGGACACAGAACAGGGCATGTTCAAGGGGTAGTTTACTATTCGGTGACAGTCACTGATGAATCTTTCGACTTCTGCTTTTGCCAACTTTTGGGGTAAAATATTTTTCATTACAATCCAGGAGCGAGCCCTTGAAAGAGCTCATGAAAGGCGAGGGATTTTCGCATATAGGCTTTGATAGAGCTTGCCGAGAGAACAGTTATACTGATCGTCTGCCAGCTCAAAGCCGCTTGAATCAGGAATGACAGGAATTTTAAATTGCCAAAACTGGACAAAATCGTATAAGTACTCGAGGAGAGCTGAAATTTATGCAAGAGTTACTTCTAGGTCCGTGGGATAGGGAAATGTAAGTATGCCACCCCCAGCCTGCTGGAAACTCCAAGCAGACGCTCTTGAAACATCTGTATTTTTTAGAGTGAAAATGGAACTACGTTGTGGGTTTATGAAAGTGTGGCTTCATACTCGTATTATTATTAAATTATTCATTCAATCTAGTTAACCATTCGATCTATTGTTTGACATCATGTGTTCAGTTGCTAGGTACCCGTTTGTTTGTTCGATGAGATTGAGTAAAAATAAATCCTTTTTCGTTCTTGCCAATTTCTGAGAGTACGCGTTTTATTTCTAAATACGGTTAGACTTCACAAACCATAAGTGGTGACCCCGCGTAAACAAAATTTTGGATTGTGTAGTGTACCGTTTATTTACGTATCAAATCTCAGCAATATCCCGCGAAATTTCCGCGAACATTTCGTAACATCGCTTGATTTCCGGTAGACCGTACTCCATTAACTGCGTAACTTCGATTTTTCCGTACAACTGCTATGGAAACATTGCAATCTGATTCTTCGACCGCACCACAAATCGGCAATGATCAACCCGAGATGCACGTAGCCAGACTATCTATAAAAATTCCGCCACTCTGGCGTCGGAAAGTGAAAATTTGGAGAATGCAAGTCGATGCCCAGTTCGCCAACTCCCCAGTGACGACGGAGCTAACGAAATATAATTACGTATTAGCCTCCCTCGATAGCGATGTAGCCGAGCTTATCTCCGATTTTTTGTTAAAACCTCTCTCCTTCACACCTTACAAAGATTTAATGGACCGCTTGCAGGCAGAATTTGAGATTTCCGAAGGTCGCAAAGTTAGTAAACTCCTAACTGAACTTGATTTAGGCGACAGAAAACCCTCGCAATTGCTCCGTGAAATGCGCTCGTTGGCTGGTTGTCAAGTTCAAGATGATTTCCTGAAAACGATGTTCCTACAACGCCTACCCGTCAATGTGCGTTCAATACTCGCACCATCCTCTGATCCTCTGGACAATCTAGCAATAATGGCAGATAAGGTTCTTGAATTGGCTCCCACACAGTACTCCATTCAAACTGTTGACAATTCTGACTCCACTAACACTCGTTTTGACCGTTTGGAATCACAAATCGCCCAACTGACCGCTTCTATAGCTTCGCTAACCCAACAGTCAAACCGTTCTCGATCTGTTGGGCGGAATACCCGACCACGAGGACGTTCAGCTACTCCAAAACCAGACCGCGATGAACATGAAATTTGCCGTTATCACCGTCGATATGGAATCAACGCACGCAAATGCTTACTCCCGTGTTCGTTCAAGTCCTCCCAACCGGAAAACTAACTGCCCCCTCCTTGGACGCGACAGCTGGGAGCATGGGCACTCAACTCTCTCGTCGCCTATTCGTGTTTGATCGCCTCACTAATTCAAAATACCTAGTTGATTCAGGTGCTGACTTGTCTGTCGTTCCTCCAACTCCAGCTGATAGAAGATATTTATCACAAAAGCCGCTATTTGCTGCCAACGGTACACACATCTCAACTTATGGCGAACGTCTTCAAACTCTTGATTTAGGACTCCGTCGCCAGTTCAGATGGCCTTTCATTATTGCGGATGTCAAATACCCTATCATTGGTGCTGATCTACTAGGAGAATTCGGGTTGTTAATTGATCTCAAGAATAAACGCCTAATTGATTCCTCCACTGGATTATGGCGTCCAGCCTCTACAGCAGATGTGCCTGACCACCACACAGTACATGTCATAGATCCCCGTCATGAATATGCTTCGCTTCTTTTATCTTTTCCAAACCTCCTACAAGAACGCCCTACTTCCTGTAACCCAAGCTGTGATTTCGCCCACGTAATAGAAACCAAAGGCCCTCCAGTGTCTGCCAAACCTCGACGACTTCCACCAGACAAGTTGGCCCAAGCGAAACAAGAATTCCAGCATATGATTGACCTGGGTATATGTCGACCATCAAAAAGTCCATGGTCCAGCCCCCTCCATATGGTCCCAAAGAAAGACGGCACATGGAGGCCTTGTGGTGACTATAGGGCTCTGAACGCAGTTACTGTCCCAGATGCATACCCCATTCCACACCTCCAGGATTTCAACTCACAGCTTGCGCATAAGACTACATTTTCAAAAGTCGACCTTGTCCGCGCCTACCACCATGTGAAAGTAGCTGAGAATGACATACCAAAGACAGCGGTAGTAACTCCTTTTGGACTGTTTGAATTTTTACGCATGCCATTTGGATTGAAAAATGCAGCTCAGTCATTCCAACGCTATATACACTCGATCCTCCAAGACCTACCATTTCTATACGTATACCTGGATGACATCCTGATTGCTTCTACCTCACCAGAAGAACATATGACTCATTTACACACCCTTTTCACACGCCTTAATACCCACGGAATTTGTATCAATGTGGCGAAATGTGTTTTTGGAGTTCCAGAAATTTCATTTCTGGGTTTCCTCATCAACTGTCGTGGTATAAAACCTCTTCCTGAACGTGTTGCTCTTATTAATGACTACCCACTTCCCGATTCAATAGAAGAGCTGCGCCGCTTCCTGGGTTTAGTCAATTTTTACCGTCGTTCTATGCCAAATGCTGCTACTCTGCAACAGCCATTGTTTGACTTGTGTGCAAGTCCCAGAAAACGTGACCATCGCAAAGTAGAGTGGTCGGCTGACTCTAAACTAGCTTTTGAACAGCTAAAGCTTGCACTAAGTAATGCTACTTTACTTGCCCACCCATCCTGTGATCTCCCACTGGTCCTTATGGTTGATGCTTCAGATTCAGCAGTAGGAGCTGCGTTACAACAAATGCAGAATGGAATTCCAGAACCTCTTGGTTTTTATTCCAAAAAGCTATCCCCTGCCCAACGTGCTTACAGCACCTACGATCGTGAGCTCTTGGCAGCATATCAAGGAGTTAAATATTTTCGATTTATGCTCGAAGGACGCCAATTCTCCATTCTCACAGATCACAAACCTCTTATATACGCGTTTGCACAACGACCAGGAAAAGCCTCTCCTCGCCAATTACGACATTTAGACTACATTGGTCAATTTACAACGGATATTCGGTATGTGCCAGGTTCTACTAATACCCCTGCTGACACATATTCTCGCATTTCGGCCATTGACCTTGCCTCTTCAGTAGCACTCCAAGACATAGCAGCAGCACAGGCTACGTGCTCTGAACTTCAACATCTGAAGCGATCTACTAACTCAAAGCTCAATCTCCTAGATATGACTTTCGACAATAACATCGTACTAATTTGCGACACCTCAACTGGCAAACTTCGTCCTTTTATTCCTGAGCCATTTCGCAGGATAATTTTCAACTCCTTGCATAATCTCGCTCACCCTGGAATCGCTGCTTCAGTTGACCTAGTCCAGACTCGGTACTGTTGGCCTTCTCTCAAAAAGGATGTCACGCTCTGGGCAAAAACATGTATTCCATGTCAACGAACAAAAGTTTGGCGTCATACTTCCAGCGAAATTAGTACCTACCAGCCGTCTGAAGCCAGATTCGCACACATAAATGTTGATATTGTTGGACCCCTACCCACTTCACAAGGTTTCCGTTATCTCCTAACCATCATAGATCGTTTTTCTAGATGGCCGGAGGCAATTCCACTGAGTGATATTACAGCAGAAACTGTCGCTTCAACGCTCATCACTTCATGGATTGCCCGATTTGGTGTTCCACGTCGCATAACTACGGATCGGGGGAAGCAGTTTGACTGCCAACTTTTCAAAAATCTCACTGCAATATTTGGTACCCATCACCTTCGCACTACTGCTTACCATCCCGCTGCAAATGGTGCAATTGAGCGATGGCACCGCCACTTGAAATGCGCATTGAAAGCTCAACTCACAGACGATTGGGTCTCAGCCTTGCCAACAGTTCTCCTTGGATTACGATCTTACCTTATCCCAGGAATTGCGGTAACTCCAGCTGAAATCATCTATGGAGAGCCAATAAGACTCCCACTTGATGTGTTCGATTCCCCCACCAGCTCTTCAGATCTTCCTACGCTCATTGCTTCATTACGCGACCATGTCCAGAAGCTCCGCCCAGTTCCATTCAAGTACCACACTGCTAAAACCATCTACGTTCACCCCGATTTGAAGGATTCTTCACACGTTTTTGTACGCCAGGATGCTGTGAGACGACCCTTGCAGCCTACTTACGACGGACCTTATCTTGTAATTTCCCGTACAGATAAAGTTTTTCGTATCAAAATGCCTCGAGGGGAACAGACTATTTCCATAGACAGGCTCAAACCAGCTTTTATGCTCGCCCAACCCACGAGTCCAGTTGCAGCGATGCCACTCCCAGCGTCATCAACTTCACCCACGGACCCACCTCCAACTACCACCCGCAGTGGCCGGCACGTACAATTTCCTGAACGATATCGTTGACACTTGAGGGGGAGTGATGTGGCTTCATACTCGTATTATTATTAAATTATTCATTCAATCTAGTTAACCATTCGATCTATTGTTTGACATCATGTGTTCAGTTGCTAGGTACCCGTTTGTTTGTTCGATGAGATTGAGTAAAAATAAATCCTTTTTCGTTCTTGCCAATTTCTGAGAGTACGCGTTTTATTTCTAAATACGGTTAGACTTCACAAACCATAAAAGTATGGTCAATATGAATACTTACCACCAGAAAAAATATGGTCCAAGTCTGCCGCCTCTAGCTTGCTGGAAAGTACTGGCAGACGCCACTTTAATAATTGTACTTTTTGCACCAAATATGAAACTAGTTGAGGGTTCTTGAAATTTTGGTCATAAAAACTATTCATAATTAGAAGACAAATGAGTTTAGTCGGCAGCCTCTTGCCCGATGGAAAGTACTGGCAGACGGCTTCTGAAAGAAATTTGGTGCGATCAGAACCAACTCGTGGAGCCGTCTGGCTGACGGTAAAGACGAAGTGCCATGGTCATGTAATTATGTGAAGAATGAGTTGAGGTTCAGAAAATTATAAACACCCAACCCCTCCTCACTAACATTCCATAGCTTCCTCCCACACCATCTCAATCAATCGAGTTCACAGCACATCAACGAATTCTCTAAAACAACATCACCTCTACGATAATGTTGCTAGGAAGTTTAGTTGGTAGGTAGGTATATTAGTGGATAACCCCATAATGGCCGAAGAAATAATTTTGAATAGGCTCATCCTTCAGAACTTTTCATTTGACATCAATACACTGGAGTTTTAATGTTTTTAATTTTGGTTGAGGGGGGAAGATCGAATCATCGATTTTGAGATCTGCGTAGATTGATTAAATTATTGATTGAGGTGGTGGTTAGGGGGGAAGAGGGGAGGGAAGTTGTTCGAATCCGTTGAACCTCTACTCATTCTTCACATAATAACAAGATCATGGTACTTCGTCTTTACGGTGATGTCCCGCCCCAGACGGCTCCACGAGCTGGTTCTGATGGCACCAAATATCTTTCAGAAGCCGTCCGCCAGTACTCTCCAGCAGGCTGGAGCATAGCACCAGGCAATTCTCATTCGTCATCTAATTAGGAATAGTTATGATGGCAGAAATTCAAAGAATCCTCAACTAGTTCCTTGTTTGGCAAAGCGCAATTATTGAAGTGGCGTCTGCCATCACTTTCCAACAGGTTTCAGGCTGCAGCCTTGGCTCATATGTTTTCTGGGGTGACTACGCGAAGCTCCCCGTCAAAAGTGAAAGTCATTTGCGCTGTACTCGGTGCTCCCCGGCAAGTTCTAGTAGGCATACGCGAAGCGTCCCGTGCCGAGAGAATGGGTGTACGTGATGCTCCCCCTTTCCCTCTCGAGGCGTTTCGAGCCTTATCAGTGATTTGAACGGACCGGCTCTCAGTGATCATCGAACAACATGGACGTATCCACGTTTGTAGCATCCGGTACTCGTCGCGGTCGCGATGGGCTATGGGTGGATAGGTTTAAATTTTATTTCCAAAAACCGTTGGCAAATGAAATGAGTAGGTGGGTGTGTAGTCTGAGGAAGTATTTAGTGCGCAGTAAAGACAATGGGATGGCAGATTGTGGATGTGGTTGGCAGTCACGACCACGATCATCCCCCAGCTGTAGAAATCGACGTTGCAAAAAGAGTGCTCCAAAATAGTATGAAACGGAAGGCTGTTGAAGACATCTCATCCCGACCATCAAAGATTAGTTCAATAAGTTAGCTTTGATAAAAAAAATCAATGACGAATTGGAACGAGATAGTGAAATTGTAATAGACTGCATGTAACGTATGAAGTTATTTCATGATATTAAGTGAATCAAATTCGTAGTTAGGCACACAAACTGCTCACATTTCAACTCAATTTAACACAAACGTAGGTAATACGATAATTTTGGAAAATTCTGTTCATTCCAATTCTGCTGCAATTGATGAGGCCCCTTCTGCTAACATCATTCAGTTCCACGATGTTATGAACTTGAGACGTACCTATCGCTTATTGGGCCAAAAGACGAAAATTAGGATCGCGACTTCCTCAAAATAGACGTGATGTATTCGAAGCCCTGCGAATGTTGAACACCATAACATCGAAAGGAGAGGATGTTCTACTCCACATGGATGAAATTCTTTCATGTAAAAACCAGCCAAGATTCGGTGTTTGACGACTGACCAGTTCGATGTTTATTTACAAGTAATTTCACTTGGAGACGACGATCACGATATTATTCTGTGATAAATTAACTTTGTTTTAATATTATACTATAATTATTCGTGTATGCTGTTTTGTTCACCAAGTTCCCTTATGATATACCCAGATCTACCGTGCAGTTTATTTTATGTTTCATCAAATTATTATTATTATTATTCATTAATATTTTTCATTTTGACATTCGTAATGCCAAAAGTCTAGGTTACTGGATTAGGTGACTTTCGCATATAGGTGACGGAGAGCTTCGCGTACATGAAGAGAAAGGAGGCGGGGAGCTTCGCGTACATGAAGAGAAAGAAGGCGGGGAGCTTCGCGTACATGAGGAGAAAGTAAGCGGGGAGCTTCACGTATAAAAACTCGTCGATGGGGAGCTTCGGGTATGCGCCCGTTTTCTGATGTTATGTATTCTTATTAAGATAACACCTGTAAAACTTTCAGCTATCCTCGAGTACTTAAGGTTTTGGCTGATTTTGGCAATCTTGAAGAGCAAACCAACAAGTATTGAAGGGGTTAAAAATTGTTTCATGGTCGATTACGAACAATTGATATTTAAAATAATACACCGAAACATATATGCAAGATGATGATATAGCATACATTTCTTAGTAGCCATCAGTCACATAAATATCATGGCTACAGGCTAATTATGTCGACGACTGAAGGGACTCCCTCAGCCTTTCTTTAAAAAATCTCAACAAAGCCTCAACGGAATGGCTGGGTTACATTTATTGAGCGGCCTTGACCAATTTTAACAAAGTTTACTTAATCGGAGAATAATAGTGATTAGTATAGACAATATGTACCATACAGTCAGATTACCGACATGTGAAGTGTTTCAATACGATGTATGTATGATTCAATTCAGTTTATTAGTGGATATAAGCTATCGTTCTCCCACAACTGACGAGACTCCCACGACATGGACGACATTTGCCCTGCCTCTCAGAATTTCAAATCAGATGCAGCTCCAACTGATTCAGAATTCTGACATTGCCATCGTGAAGGAATCGAAGCTAACGCGCTGCTAATACTGGGTTAACTAGGTAGGAGATGTAACATACATTTCGCAAAAACCTGTCTGTAGCTGACAACGGATTTGTATAGAAAATACAGTCAGATTCCCCACATACGAAATGTTTAATTTAAATCCGACACCATACGACTTCATCCGGTTCGTTCCGTTTCTTAATGTAAGACTCAGACTCACCTTTAAGACTAAGACATAGACTTCTATATATATAAGTATCCATAGTTTTTGGGTTCTGCCATGAATAGCAAGAGCGGTATGTACAGTTCACGTGAGAATACACTCAAGTCAATTTTTTAGGAGAGTGAAATGAAACAGTGAAATCATAATAATTGATTTTTATCGGATTAGTTACATAATACAATCATGAATAACCAGATAAGATGGTTTGGTCTGGTGTGTAGAGTTTCCGAAAAATTCAACTTCAGCTTCACGAGACCATTAGTAATTCTGGTTGTTGTTGTTGTAGTTGTTGTTGTTGCGATTATTTCTGTTGGCGTTATTATTGTTGTTATTCCTGTAGTTGTTGTTCCTGTTATTCTGCAAAATTTCCAAAGAATTAAATTAGCTAAAATTCATTGTAAAAAGAGGTGGTGTGGAACAACAGAAAAAATCTTGTCTGTATGATAGTATAAGTAATAGAACAGAGAAAGAGAGAGATTTACGATGATTTACGATGAGATTGTATTTTATACCCTTTCATGGTTGACGTCATTTTTCATTTCCACGAAAAATAATGAATTACAATGTTAAATCGATTTCGACGGTTAGGCCATCATCAGTAACAAAAAATAACTTATTGTTTGTTCCTGACCCCCCTTGACCTAACCTTCGAAATCGATTTAACATTGTAACTCTTTATTTTTCGTGGAAATAGACAACGTTTTTTCACTAACTTCCGTTTTTCACAATAATGTTCACCGGTATCTATGATTGCCCGTTGTAATGAACATTTTTTGAGGCCATCAGAACTCAACCATCGAGTGCTGCTTCGTTGTTGCAGTACAGTTGCGGAATTTGTTTATTGGTATCGCGTTATGCTATTTCGGACTGAAAAAAAGTCACACGACTATTTTGAAAGACCCCGAACTAAGAGTTCCTGTCATGCAGTATGACCGTATGAGAGAATTTTCGTTAGTTATCATACTGAATTTCGTCACGTTGTCATGAAATTTTAGCAAATTGAGTGCAAAGAAATTGGCAACTACCAGTTTGTGCAATAGCATTTTAATTTTTGAGCTCATTGATGGTAAACTTTATTTGACTAAAATTCTGTAGAGAAATAAAATGTATCCATTTTTATTGATTTCTGTGAAAAATTTGACCAATTTATTCTGCTCAAAATGTGCTGGCCAATAAACTCATCCTTTCATTTGGATTGCTTGCTTTTTAAGCGTAAGAGCGGAATTTTATCTCAATCCTAAGAAGAGTTATCGTCTGAAATGACCCATATTTATATACATATATATGTGCAAATGTATGGTTATAAATATGTCCCAGCCCTTTTGTGAAATTAGCCTTTTCGTAAAAAGCCAAGCTTTTTTACAATCCGCCGCCTTTTTGTAATAAAACCCTGGAATGACAATCAGCCCAGTATTTTTTAGCCTTCCTGTGCTGGAAGAGCATAGCCTTATTGCCAAAACTGACGAACCTAATTTGACAAAAAGGCTGAGCGTGATCCGCCTTAATTTGGTGATATGGATGCTCGCAAGCTCGCATCTCAAGAAATCATAACGTCATGTATTCACTCCCATGGTAAAAATTCAGACTAGTTGGACATATATGTCAGAATGTGTATAGTTGGTCATTCCAACGTTTTTATTACGAATAGGCGGCGGTTTGTAAAACGGCTAGACTTTTTACAAAAAGGCTGATTTCTCAACAAGGCTGCAACATATACATACTTATGAAAGTGTTAACGATTCGTTTCTGAATGCCTGAAAACGAATTTCAATGAAGAAATGTTTCGAAAATTTTGATTTTAAAATTTTGGATTCAGTAGGATAGTTTCATTAACTACGGAAATTCGCTCAATGCCAAGTACCCAATACACCCCCCCCCCCTCCAACCACCATTCGGGTAGTCCGAAAACTTTTGGTATTTTGCCAGGATCATTAATATTGTTTTATTTATTTATTTTATATTATTTACTTGATTTATATTTATTTAAACTTAGTTTAGGCAATCTAAAAACGCCCTCCAAGTTTCACCTTGATATCGCAAATATAGTGAAAGAAGAGTGGTGGATGGGAGAGTGTTGTGTGAGGGACCATGTGGAATCTTTGAAAGGCTGAAGAGCTTCACAAACGGATACGTTCCAAAAAAAATGCTAGTAGGTATGGATATTTTTAAGTCTGAAGTTAAATTCAATTGTTGGAAAATAATTTTACCGCTTCAGTGAAAGTAGCTGCGGCCAACAGCCCAACCACAACGGCGATGAGACGGATAACTTGCATGATTTGGCGACTGAAATAAGACTCGCTGATTTGCGGAAGGCTCAGCGTTTTTATAGATCGGGAACAGTATTTTATTATATATTTTCGGCGAATCCAACACCTTCGTCTGATTTCAACTTATGAGAAATGTTCAATTTTCAGGTTTATTGCCGATCTATGTGACCTTAATCATATTGGGAGAATAGGAAGCGAAACTTTTTATTTCTGTCAATATAAAAAAGAAAACAAAACTTGGAATCATTATTTTTTATGACATCACGAAGGAGCTGGCATCAAATGACCATTGTTTATCTCGACAGAATTTATGCGAGGAAAATGAAACCCATAATAAGTGTGAATATAAACACGTGTGAACAAAGTAACGACCAGTCTATATAGTATTGCAGTCGAGTTCCCTTTTCAGGAAATCGATTCAGCATATTATTACATTATTTGCTAATGAATAACTTACCAGTGAACCGTAGGTAGGTGGTTTATTTTATGAAATTTATCTTTATAAGTGCTTGTATTTATATAGCCTCTGAGCCTAATGTGTTATTTAATCGATAACTGATGCTGTAACCTGACATGCCGATCCGTTTTGGAAATCTGGAGTACGATTAAAGTATGGAGGGACTCAGATTGAAAAATTGACTCCAAGGTGCTGTTATTCAGATGGAGCTCCTTTGGGATTCCTCAGAAACAAAGTCTTTTCTATGTCAGCAAACCTTCACTGGGGTTCGCTCCTCCCTTGCTTGGGTTCTGCTCCTAGACTGTCATCTCCTCTAAAGTTCGTCAGACATAGTCCACAAGTTATTAAGCGAGATAAGAAATTGAATCACCTTCAACAAAGAAAAGTGAACAGTTCATTTCTAATTAAACAACGGCGAAAAACAAAATCCAATGTACTAACATGGTACTAGCGTAAATATCTTCCCTTCTCTTCCACCCTTCAATCACTATAGAACCAGATTCTGAAAACACAACAGAAGATATTTTAAAGGGTGAGATTAGGCTAAAACGCTAGAGATCAAAGGTTTTTTTTAATAGTGAATGTTGCTACCTCTCATCTTAAACAGCTCCGTATTTAATGAAGAATATACAAACTCATTTTCCTTTGGCGGCCATATTAACAAGCCTCTCCTTTTTCAATCATAATTTTCGCCTGACTATCTTACATTGCAATATACTCCACACGATTCGTTCCCAATTCCAATCATAAGGAACGTAATGTATATTGCTCAATTAACTTGATTTAGAATACATTGAGCAATTAGATCACTTTAGAATAGATTACATAGTGCAATTTGGAATAAAAATTTAGAGTAGATATCTTACTTGTATGCAAAATATGCCTAGTATGCAGATGCCTTTATCAATGAGTTTATCAATGACATAGATGCCTAGTATGCAAAATAATCTAGAAAGTATGCTTGGAGGAAAACAGTTGAGAAGGAGAAGGGACAGTTTAACATACAAATCGTGTGAATTCACATGGAAGTTAATTGAATTTTGATTCAACAAAATTATAAGCAGTAGTGTGACCTTACATGGAAGTTGATTAATTTTGGTTAAACAAAATTAATAACAAACAAATCGTATGATTTTACATGGATTTTGTTTGAATTTTGATTCATTATTCGCGCGTGATGTTTTGTTGTTGCCGTCAACTCCGTTTCTCGTGTTTCTGCGTTGGCTGTGAGCGAGTAGTTCGGTTCACCAAGCTCGACGGCCCGGGTACTTTGCCGTAATAGTGAACCCGCACTGGCGTGAGCTTTCACACGAAAAAGAGTTTCTCTTTCTGTCCCCACTCTAGAAAGGCAGTCTGATTGAAAAAAGAGACCCCAATGAGATCCGTTTCAATGAGATTTTCAAAATATAGTCAGCATCGCAAAGTGGTGAAAAACCTAGCATGCCCCATCGGTTTTTCTGGTGAAAGTGGCTCTGATCGATGATGACGTGATGTATCGATGGGAGTACCTACTCACTGAGTTAGTCGCGTTCAGCTTTGAGAACAAAGAAGTAATGTTGAAGACCGCCATATACAAAACATCTTAAATGCCAAACATGAAATTGTCCAACAAACCCAAAAAACTGTTCATAGTCGAGCATAAAAAAAAGAATTAAATGTATGTTGTAGTTTTCCATGTCTTTTGTACATTTTATTATTGTTTAGTCAGTAAATAATTCAACAAATAAACTTAATTATCCTTTTTTGTTTAGCGAATTCCAACCAAAACACCTTAAGTCCCATCTCCTTGCTTAACTTATTTTGGTAACCAGGAAGGTCATATTTTTGTTTATTGAATAAATTTCAGACTGTGCTCTGATTCTTATATCACAAAATGTTAAAGAAAGGGTTGAATATGAAGTAGGTGGGTAATAATTACTTTTATTGTACCAACTGTATTTAAAAGAAGTAATTCAAATGTAAGGAAAGCATGAGACGTAAAACCGTTTGAAAAAATGAAAACACAATTTTGCTCATTTTTGATAGAATCTATACTATTTGGTACCTATAAAAAAATCTAATGGTGTGTATGTTTGTGTTACTCAATCACGTTAAAAACTACTGAACCCACTGAGCTGAAATCGTACATGGATATTCACATGGTCCCTGGTTAACGCAAAGACTATAATATTACAATCCTCCAGACTTACTCCTTCATAACTAGGGTTTCCCGGTAAGAACGTAAACAACTTTGTAATTAAGGGGAGTCAGTCCGAAAAAAATAATATTTTTTTCGATTTTTTTTTTTTTATTCTCTTATATTATCTACTACACAATTTGAAGCAATTCGATATAAAACACTTGACTGTTCCGAATACGAAAACCTAAGATAAATGCGTTCAAAGTGGACCATCCCATGGCTGCGCTTCCGCTCTAGACAAGAGAAACGGCGCCTTCCGCCTGCTTGGTTAGTGTACCACGCTGTCATTCCTGCTTCAGTTCTGGAAGCAAAATCCCCAGTAGTTTTAAAAAACTGAACAATCCATACCATGCCATACCAATTTACAAGCAGCTATGGTAGTAAAAAAGGTAGGAATGGTCTCAATATTTACTTTATCGTACACTGAGATTCGTCGTATCCCTTCGGGGACCTCCCCTGTGAAGCCATTGACGATGGGGATGAAGACTGCGTAGGATTTCCCGAAGAACATGAAGGATTTCCAGCAGGAATAACATTATTCTTTTCCTGACATCCTTACGCTTTTTGAAAATACGTTTCACTCTCATTTTTCCATGCGTGCGAACCGTACAGAACAAGAAAAAATTGAGGTAAACTTCGAAAATGTAAAAAAAAAACCGAAATAATTTACAAATCTGAAACAATAATCAAACTATAACCTATTCCTTATTCTTTTTCTCGTTGTTTTTAAACAGCCAAGTTGGAACGCGGGACGGTAGTACACCGGTAAGCTAGAAAAATGTTCTTCTTTAGAAAAACGTGTTTTTCTCAAAACAACATTTTCTTATGCTTACGTCCACTTTCTGCGATACCTATGCAACCAATTTTGATTCGGTTTTTTTCATGTTGTTTATGCGTTACTAATGCGTCGATAGACGAGGGGGTTTGGAATAATTTCTATTTCTAGAGTTTGTGGTTAGGAAAATGTTACCTACCAAAAACCGGAATTTCCATTTTTCAATACAAAAAATTATAACAATATTGAAACTTGTTGGAATTACAACATCCATCAGCACTCCATGAAATCCATCCGACAGAATCCGGAGTGGTGGCAGGACTGCGTCTGCCACCAAGCCAAGCGGCGAATCTCGTTTGGCGGCCATTCTCGTTCCTGCTCTCAAATTCGACGGCCGTTGCAGTACGCTTTAACCATCCAGCTAATCCTAGCTAAATATCAAGCCATCTCTAACCATCTCTAATAATTACGAAGGTACTTAAATCCCTCTCATACTTAATTTTTCTATTGCCTGATATGTATACATGGCGGAGCAATTGGGGTTTGCTCACTTGTTGGGCTGTGCATAGGTTAAATTCTCGTTTTTCGGAATCAGTAATTTGTGACTTATTACTGAGGGTAATCGAACAGTTATTTTCTCTGGATATGGAATTTCAGAAAGTTACGATGAAAAAGTCATAATCCGGAGAAGTCACATAAAACGGAAATACGATTTTAAACGAGGTTATGAAGTTATTGAACTTGACATAATCGAAATTTTTGGGTTGACTTTTTCGTGAATTACGGAATTCAGTAAGGCTCGAGCATGAAAATACGGCTGTGTAAAATCCCAAAGTACGGAATAACGGTTTTGAATAAATATTACGATGAGTACGGATGTTCGAAACGAGAAAAATTATTTTCGAAGTAAATTACGGAATTTCTCGATTTTCAGTACAGCGCCATATTGCATACTGTGACATGGCGAGATGAATTCGAAGCTGAAACCCTTGGCCCTCCAATAATACATCACGGTGGAAACTCTCGAGTGTGGATAAGTTTATTTATAAGTTTATTCTAAGTTTTAAACTAATGTAGAATTATGACGGTGTTGTCCACACTCAGAGTAAAATTACGATGCCAGATTGATGTGTTGGAGATGTCAATGTTTGACAGTCAGTGGTGCCAACTACGTTGGTTGAAATACGGAGGACACACGAAGTTTTGTTGGTAGATTACCATGTCTACGGATTTTTGTTTTTCGTTAGAATTCGAACGTCAGTTTGGTTGAATTGCGGCAATGAAGGTTACCATGGTTACCGTTAGCTCCGACTACGATTCGAAAATGTAGTTACTCAACATTACGATTTGATTTCGATATTTTATTCTATTGATTGAACTAATACGAAAAGTTGAGTATGTAACTTAGAAACAAGAAACATGAATCGGACGAGGAATTGGAGATATCAGTACTACTTACTGTGATCACTAATATATCTAGTTTTTACTAGTGTTAACATAATTTAAGCATAGTAGTAGGTAATCCTACTTATAATTAAGTTTATATTAATTCTGGTCGCAGTGGTGGACTGTTTCCTTTTTCTCCTTCGTTGTGTTGAATGTTTGTATTGATAATTCTTGCAAACGAACGTTATAATATCTTGTAAAGTCAAAAGATCGATGAAAATTCAGTTGAGCTGAACGGAGCATGGATGTTTATTCGGTTGCAAAATAAATTCATTGTTGCTTGCGAATTGTACCTAATATGAATACGATTTATACGGTTTTAGTACGCTATGCACACCCCAACATGACAAGCCAAGGCTGAAATAAGGTGGAAACACTCATAAGAATAAAGAAGTACGAAAGTTAGCTAGAACTTTGTGCGAATGAGCGAATTATTAATTTACGATTTACAGTTCGAGAATGAAATACGATTTAATAGTACGGCAGTGGTGAGCGGATTTGCAGCGGGATAGTCTTCTTGTAAGCGTGTCGCTGGGAGATTAGATGGTCGAAGGCTCTGTTACCTACGCACAGCGCGCATGTCTCGGAGAGACAGTACCTTCTCTAAGGAAGCGAAATTGACAGACAGGTAGCGGGGCATATGTGATAACCCCAAGACCGCACTCCAATTTATGCGTGGCAATCGAGGCGCATTCAAATCCTTTCACCATGTTGATAGAACGTTATGAGTGATTCCACTAAGGCTTAAATGTTTCCGGAAATGAGATGTGTTTTTAGAACGGAGTACATAAATCCGGATGATACGAAGTTTAGAGATGTGTTTGTAGAACGGAGTACATAAATCCGGATGATACTAGGATTAGGGATGTGTTTATAAAACGAAGGTCGTGAATTCGGAGTAACTCGTCTCTTGGTCTAATTACAGAGAACAATGAACACGGAAGAGATCAAGAGATTTATTAACGAGGAAGTCGAGAGGAGGGAAGTTGCGATCAGGGCTCGGCTCGAGACTGAGTACGCTCAAAGGTATGAGATGATGCAAAATCAGATCAAACAGTTTGCGGAGGAGTCTGTTCTGAAATTCGCGGCTCTGGCTTCGATGACCATGGGTCCACCTCCAACATCGAGGTCAGAGATGGTGGTGGAAGAGCAGGGCTCTGGTAGATCTGAGGATGCTCCTCGCACACTTGAGGTTCCCCTAGATAATCCGGTTGTAAACACAACGGCGAGTGGATCTGACTCGGTGGGCACTTGTGCCTGTAAGATCCACAAAGAACCCGGAGTGGCCGCAAGGCCAATTACGAATTTAAAGTACGGAGGCAATCCACTGAAGGAAGGGTCGATCGCCGTGTGGAAACGAAGGGTAATGTTGGATTTGGCGAGTGGTGACTATCAATTTCTCGTCGATCCCAACATAAAACCGGCAGTAAACTACACGGAGAGAGAGCTTCATTAGTTGAAGTGTATCGTACTCTCGTACATAATTTCCAATATTGATCACGGTTTGCAATCGATGATCAAAGATGTGAACGAGCCATCAATTGCATTGAGCATGATTGAGAAGGCGGTCGATCCGCCTACTCAGGCGAAGGAACATGCAATGCAAATCGAATTTATGAATACTCGATTTAACCCTGCGCTGGAAACAGTACTCGAGTTTCAAAATCGATTTGAGGGTCTTGTGGAGGGTATTCGGAGGTTCCCTGAGGCTGAGCTGACAGATAGGTCAATCCGGAGAAATTTAATTAATGCTATCTCGGAAGCATGCCCCAGGATAGCTGAAGATGCACTCCAGGAGAACTCTAAAATGAGGGTTCGGGACATCTTTGATCGGATGTTCGCAATGTATGATATGATGTCGGAAAATAGTAGGAGAGAGCAGGCTGTAGGAAAAGCCTTCCTTAGCAGGGGGCCTTCCTTCAGCAAACGGCGGAAAAATTCGACCCAATCCGGAGGGGGAAGTGGGGTCAAAAAGGCGAAATTGGTCTGCTATCAGTGTGGCATATTAGGACACACAAAGGCAGAATGTCGAAACGATAGCAAGATGTGCTATAACTGTGGACGGTTTGGACATCTGTCCATTGAATGTCGGCGTCCACAGACTGCGAGTACTAAGATGGCCCGCAGAAACAGTCGAACGAGTGACCCCATCCCCGTAATTAAACGAAGAGAACGAGCTCTCTCAGCTACTAGGGATAAATCGAGGCCGGGGACTGGTCGTAACAACCCTCAAAAACGGAGTCACACGCCAGCGCAAAACCGGTTGACGACGGTGCAAAACCGGTTGACAAAGGCTGTGGCTCGAAGTAAGGGAGGCGCAACTCCTCCCAGGGTGCAATTTGCGGATGTGGAGTCAGACAGTTCGGTGGCGGCAATTGCGACTCCAAGGGCTCAGACAATCGAAAAGCCAGCTGCATTACACTCCTGGGGATCGGAGGTGTCTCTGGCGTCCCTAATAGACGGTAAAAACTTTAAGTTAAAATTCATTTTGGATACTGGTGCTACTGAGCATATTGTTAATGATATAAATGTATTTACGACGATAACGGACTTGATCACACCAACACGGATTTCATGTGCTAACAATGCTAGGGACGCAGACTTGATAATAAAACAATCCGGAGATATTATATATTATTACAACGAAGAAAAACGGAAATTCGGTGTTTTAAAAGGAGTATTGTACGCACAAGACTTAATAGAAAATTTATTTTCTATTAGAAAACAAATAGCGAAAGGTTTATCGGCCTTATTGACGGATAAGGGAGTGATAATAAGTGATCCAATTTCGAATGAAACACTTAAAACGGGTTCATTTGATGGACGGTTTTGGTGGCTCAATTTCTCTCTCCCCTTGTCAAAACTTAGTACGGAGGAAAAACGGAAATTGTTGAAATTAGGTCACGGTGGATCGTTAATGACTAATCCGGAGAAACAACTAAAGGGAATTAAACGTAAACAAGATACGAATTTTGACGAAATTACAGATACTTGTTTAGGGGGGAGAATCACTGATCAACCCGGTGAAAAAATCATCAAAATTTAGGATACTAGTTTAGAGGGGAGAACTGACACTGATCACGGAGAAAACCCGGCTGAAACTTTACAATTACGGAATGACATAGGATTGGCATGGCATTACAGGCTTAACCATGCCTCAAAGAAATATCTCGAAATAGCTGGTAAAGTTCTCCCTGAATTAAAAAATGTAAAATTCGGTGTAAACATTCTCGATTGTCCTGACTGTAAGATGGCGAAAGCAAAAAGAAAGCCATGTTCGGAAGTCAGACATAGGGCCGAAATACCATTTCAGAGACTGCACTCTGATTTAATGGGACCTTTAAAACCAGGAGCATTTAGGTCTCAGGCCAAATATATTGTCACATTTACGGATGACGCGAGTAGATATGCATTTGCTTACGAACTCGGAAGTAAAATGGGAGTCAATATGGCTTTGCTCTCATGTCTAAAAGAAATTAGAAGATTGACGGGGGAAACCACTAAGGTGTCAGAAATACGGACGGACGGAGGTTTAGAATTCAGAACGGAAGAAATGAAATTTTTGTTACATAGGGAAAATATATCCTTGACGGTTTGTGAACCATATACTCCTCAATTGAATGGAACGGCTGAAAGATTCAATTTAGAATTAGAGGAGAAAATCCGGGTTAACTTGATTTCATCAGGAATTCCTACTCATTTTTGGGCATATGCCATGAGACATGTCGTGCATATACACAATAAGACGCCCAACAAATCGTTGGAATTCAAAACCCCGTTTGAACTGGCACTAAAACGGCTTCCGTCACTAAAATACATAAAACGGTTTGGCTGCGAATGTTATATTTTAGACACCCAAAGCACGTCAAAGTTCGCTCCTAGAGCTAATTTGGGTTTCTTATTAGAATGCGGTGAAACAGGTTACAATTTACTGCATTTCCAAAATAAAACGGTAGTGAGATCGAAACATGTAGATTTTGTAGAAAGTAGGACTTACGCGGATTATTTGAGAGACAAGTCAATTGCTAAATCGCCACTTGATCAAGTTGAATTTTCATTAGAAAATTCATTTAAATCCGGCTTTGAACAAGTGCAAGATGTCTCTGTTGAATCCGGACGAGAAACAGACAAGACATCAAACCCGGTTTTAATTCACGAAAATGATGAATGCGAATTTTACGAAGAATTCGATAATGCAGAAAATCTGGCGTGTTTCCTACAAAATTCTGCAGACGAATTAGGGGAGGACCCAATTACCTATTCACAAGCACTGGCTTCGCCAGACGCAGATGCTTGGTTAGAAGCAATTGAAACGGAGTTTCAGTCTTTGGAAAATTGCAACACCTGGAAAATCATTCCTCGAAATACGGTACCGAAAGGTGTGAGGGTAATGAAAACTAGGTGGGTTCACAAAAAGAAAACGGAGGCAGACGGTTCAATAAGATATAGGAGCAGACTTGTAGTAAAAGGCTTTGCCGATAATAATAAGTATGATATATCTGTAATCTACGCTCCAGTAGCAAGATTACCAGATGTCAAATTTTTATTAATACTTGCAGCCAAATTCGATTTAGATCTTGCTCAGTACGATGTAAAAACGGCTTTTCTAAACGGTTCCTTAGACAAACTCGTATATATAGAAATTCCCGATGGGTATGCAGAATACTTACAAACCGGTGATGACATAAAGAGTCATAGTGTATGTGAAGTACACAGAGCTCTTTACGGTCTTAAAGTGTCTCCAAGGAGATGGTTCATAAGATTCCAGGAGGCTGTGGAAAGAATGGATTTTAAACCCTATCCTTTCCAACCCTGCCTGTTTGTTTGGAAATCCGGAGATCAAATTGCTATAATGTTGCTATATGTCGATGATATTTTACTAGCAACAAATAGTAATCAAAAACGCAAACAAGTAAAATCTATATTAGAAAAGGAATTCTCGATAACTGATCTGGGAGAACCAAGAAAATTCCTAGGATTAGAAATCATACGAAACCGGAGGAACAAAACTATCGGTCTTACTCAGAGGTCTCACATAGAATCGATGTTAAAGAAATTTGACCCTCATTGTGATAGAACGGTGTCTACACCAATGATTGTTGATAGGAATGGAGTCAATGAAAAATTGAAACAACCCGGTGACTTGAATTCGATTCCTTACCGACAAGCTATTGGATCATTATTGTACATACAAGGGGGAGTCAGACCAGATATTTCATATGCTACTAATATTCTGAGTAGACGACAGTCAAATTTTACGATGGAGGACTGGCAAGCAGTAATACGGATAATGAGATATTTAAGAGGTACGAAAGATTTTGGACTTATGTTCTCCGATAAGGGGGATGGAATAGATTGTTACGTGGATGCATCCCTAGGACTCTCGGCCAAAGGGGGTTTCTCCACGACTGGTTACATAATCTACCTTTTCGGTAATCCGGTAGCTTGGAGAACTAAGCGTCAGAATCACATAGCTCTCTCCTCAGCAGAGAGCGAATTCGTTGCAATGAGTACGGCGTGCAGAGAATTAGCCTCAATACGTACAATGTGTTCAGAGTTAGCGGGGATCAAAATAATACCGACAATCTATGAGGATTCTAAACCGGCAATCCGCTTAGCGGAAGTAGATGATTCGTCTACTCTGAAACATTTGGTTAGGCTATCCTATCTTTACGTACGACAGGAGCACCGTAAAGGTAACATCATAATCCGGTGGATATCTACTGATGATCAAATTGCAGGCACACTGACGAAGTCACTGAACAAATCGAAATTCATTAAATTTAGGAATTCGATGTTATTCCAGCACTAATCGGAATGTGTGTATGTGAATTGTACTGTTGCAGATCGAATTGAATGAGAAGGTTTCTTCTCATTCACTCCCTCAATTCTCACAATCATTACTAAACCCGGAGATACGCCTAAATACGGTGAAGTGCCTGGATGGAAGCTTGGAGGGGAGTGTTGGAATTACAAAATCCATCAGCACTCCATGAAATCCATCCGACAGAATCCGGAGTGGTGGCAGGACTGCGTCTGCCACCAAGCCAAGCGGCGAATCTCGTTTGGCGGCCATTCTCGTTCCTGCTCTCAAATTCGACGGCCGTTGCAGTACGCTTTAACCATCCAGCTAATCCTAGCTAAATATCAAGCCATCTCTAACCATCTCTAATAATTACGAAGGTCCTTAAATCCCTCTCATACTTAATTTTTCTAACGCCTCACAAAACTTGAAAAGCTCTCGTCTGTTGATAGTCCTCAGTGAGACAAACAAAACAAAAATCTTTGAATTCGGACCGGTACTTACGGAGAAAAGTGCACGCAAACGGAAAAAAGTACCTAACTTTAGGTACTTATAGGGAAGCACCTAAATGATCAATCATGAATTTTTTGACATAGTTTTGTTTATCAACATCTAAACTGTCGTCCTATAAATCATTCTTAATTTTCTACTGCGTTTTAAGCAACGCAGAGGCGTTTGCATGAAACGCTGTTTTTCGGACTGACTCCGAAAAAAGCCGACTTGCGTCGAACTCACGTCAAAGTAGGATGGGGCGGGTTCACGGGTAAAGAAACGTCAATAACGAATTCGAGGACACCAAACCGATTTTGGTGGGATGAGCCGAGCAGTTTTTATTCGTAAGATTCCTATTCAATAACTAATATTCAAAACGCCTTATTAACTGCAGCAATGATGGTCAGGAATAGTTTTAACATAACTGAGGTTATAATGAGTGTCTTATATTGAAGGGACGTTTAGTTGAAAAACTAATTAGAAACAACTTGAAACTTGATTGCTGAAATTTGACTTGAGTCTCTTGGGGACTGCTGGGTAAAAATGACAAGGTACCTGGTAAAAATTACCCGCAGTTGTTTGATAATGCAATGCTTAGTTCGTTCCCGTGTAAAAAACATCAATCGGGAGATCGTGGAGGAAGCATAGTAACTCAAGTAACGTTGGGCAACAGAATGGGGGGAACGTATTTCTCAGAAAATGACACTTAGGTTATTTTGCATATGGCGGTCTTCAATTCGGAATGTTGATCCAGTGAAAAGAACCAGTCAACGAACGTTTATCGATTTTCCCATGTTATTAACTAGTCTTGAGTTAGTAAAGATTCGCATACACCCAAAAAAGCAAGATTTATCGGCCTCACGTTCATCTAGTGACAGTGGCGTTGGCTGATTCGATTCAGCCTGAAAAATGTCTACGAGTTTTGAGGGAAAGTTTGTTTGTTTGTACACTGAGGGGAAGTCAGGTTTTCACGGAGTTCACAAAATACGCTAAAAACCATTTAACATATGTTTGATTCGGCCATGGGCAAGCTTGGGAAAGATTTTTATTCGGGAGTCGTTTCTATGAATGTTGACATGTTACACAACATTTATATCATACAGTCGTGACAGTAATGTTTTAGAATGTGGTCAAGTAGCTGTTTGAAGTTAACATGTGTAAAACGCTATCGTGATTACCAGTCGTGTTGGATTATAAAATTGAGGGAACATTACTTCTCAAAAAGAAAAGAAAAATCAAAAACGAGTTACCCATTTATCTGAGAGTACTGAAGTCATTAGAAATGGGCCTTTATTCTCCTCGAAAATGTTTGATAATTGGTGGAAGTTTTTGTGGGTAGGGCACTTTACAGTAAAGAACCCAAAACTTGACTTAATGGCGTTCTTTCCGAGAACACTGAACACTCGAACACTTGGACACAGAACAGGGAATGTCCATGGGGTAGTTGACACACTCACTGATGATTTTTTTCAACTTCTGCTTTTGCCAACTTTTGTGGCCAAATATTTTTCATTACGATCCAAGATCCCTAAAAGAGGTGATAAAAGTTGAGGAATTTTCGAATAGAGGATTTGATAAAGCTTGCCGAGAGAGAAATTGTACTGGTCGTCTGCCAGCTCAAAACCGCTAGAATCAGAAATGGTAGAAGTTTTAAATTGCCAGAACAGGCCAAAACCGTATAAATACTCGAGGAGAGCTGAAATTTATACAAGAGTCACTTCTAGGTCTGTGGGATTGGGATATGTAAGTCTGCCACCCCCAGTCTGCTGGAAGCTCCTAACAGACTGCCATCACTCTTACCAGCAGGCTAGAGGCTGCTCACTTGGCTCATATTTTTTCTGATGGTAAAAATTCTTAATAAAGTAACTCCTGTAAAACTTTCAGCTATCCTCGAGTACTCGAAGTTTTGGCCAATTTTGGCAATCTTGAAAAGCAAACCAACAAGTATTGAAGGGGTTAAACAAATTTTCATGGTCGATTACGAACGATTGATACTGAAAATATCAAACCGATAATATATTCAATGATATACTTCAAGCCAATCCGGTATATGTAAAATTCAATACAGTCTATTAGTGGAACTCAAGCCATCGTACGGTCTCTCCATTTTAGACTTCAATATATTATAGTCTCTATCTATGTAGGTTCAAATGACAAGACTCCCACGAAATGGACGACATTTGCACTGTCTGTCAGAGGTTCAAACCAGATACAACTCAAAATGATTCAGAAATCAGACTTAATCATCATGGAGGAATTGGTGCTACTGCGCTGGTAATACATACTGGATTAATAAAGTAGATGATGTAATGTACATTTCTACGAAACCATCAATCTAATAAATATCATGGTTATAGGCTAACCATGTCGAAGATTGAAGGGACTCCCTCAGCCTTTCGTCAAAAAAATCTCAACAAAGCCTCAACAGAATAGCTGCGTAACATTTATTGAGCGGCCTTGACCAATTTTAACAAAGTTTACTTAATCATAGAATAATAGTGATTGGTATAGGCAATAGTGTCATACAGTCGGATTACCGACTTATGAGGTGTTTCAATACGGTGTATGTATGATTCAATTCAGTTTATTAGTGGAATATAAGCGAACATTCCCCCACAATTGACGAGAATCCACGACATGGACGACATTTGCCCTGTCTCTCAGAATTTCAAACCAACCAATTTCAGCTCCAACTGATTCAGAAATCAGACTTTGCCATCGTGGAGGAATCAATGCTACCGCGCTGCTAATAATGGATTAATAAGGTAGGAGATGTAACATACATTTCGCACAAACCATCAATCATGGCTGTTGCTGACTCAAAGGCTCGACGGATTTGTATTGACAATACAGTCAGATTACCCACGTTCGAAATGTTTAATTTAAATCCGGCATTTAAGTTCAATTTAATTTAAATTCCGTGGAAAGAAGGCTATAGTACGAATTCTCAATATAAGACTCAGACTCACCCTTAAGACTAAGACTCAGACTTCTATATATATAAGTATCCATGGTTTTTGGGTTCTGCCATGAATAGCAAGAGCGGTATGTACAGTTCGCGTGAGAATACACTCAAGACAATTTTTTAGGAGAGTGAAATTAAACAGTGGAATCATAATAATTGATTTTTATCGGATTAATTACATCATACAATCATGAGTAACCAGGTAAGATGGTTTGGTCTGGTGTGTAGAGTATCGGAAAAATTAAACGTCTTCTTCACGCCATCATTAGTAATTCTGGTTGTTGTTGTTGTAGTTGTTGTTGTTGTTGTGATAATTTCTGTTGGCGTTATTATTGTTCCAGTTGTTGTTGTTGTTCCTGTTATTCTGCAAAATTTCCAAAGAATTAAATTAGCTAAAATTCATTGTAAGAAGAAGATGGTGTAGAGCGACAGATAAAATCTTGTCTGTGTCATAGTATAAGTAATAAAAAGTCCAGTCATGCAGCATGACCCCATGAGCGAATTTTTGAAGAATATTACCGATTTTTACAACCAGCGAACGGCATTATTTCAATTTTTGACTGATTTTTCAACTTTGAAATTTTTGAAAACTTGATACATATTCTTATAGGAAATTTTACGCTGATTCCGAATATACCACATGTTAGTATGCTGAAAAAATTATTTCGCACGACAAATCGCAAAAAACAGGCTATTTTGAAATTTTGGACTACATTTTTGAAAATTTCAACCCGAAGATGTAATCCGATCAAGCTGGCCAACGAACTTGAACTTTCGTTTTGTGCCCTTAACATTTTAAAATTTGTTTGAAGTTTCTAGCACAATTTTACGGACAGTTATCGTCTGGAATGACACATACATACATACATACATATATACATACATACATACATACATACATACATACATAAAAAAATGCGTTAAACTTCAGAATATGATTCAGAATAGCCTGAAACGGATTTCTGCATAATTTTTTTTCAAAAATTCACATTCTACAAATTTTGAGGCGAGAGCAATAGCTTAATTTTCTTCAAAAATTCGCTAACAGAACAGATAGATAGATAGATAGATAGATAGATAGGGATTTCTGCAGCGGAGTGAGAGAGAGGGAGGAGAGGGGGGAGAGAGAGAACTATTGAAGTTTTGACTATTATTTGGATCTTACGTTTGTGAATAAGCAGACTCTATCGGGTACGAATCGGAACAAAAAAATAAGAAATACCATCAATCTGCATTATCTCCTATGAGTGAATGAGATATTGATAGCGCAGAATGGACTCTTGGTTGTCCTTGATATTTCTTCAGTTCCGAATAAAATGTGTTATCGTGAACATTAATATATGTTTACATGGATAAATAGGTACGTGGGGTTATTTAATCAACTGAACTAAGACGACCAATAATC
The DNA here is from genome assembly GCA_030762985.1 of Adelphocoris suturalis. Lineage (NCBI taxonomy): Eukaryota > Metazoa > Arthropoda > Insecta > Hemiptera > Miridae > Adelphocoris > Adelphocoris suturalis. Next base: position 58,348,999 of record CM061048.1, read on the forward strand.
CAATAATATGAAATCACATAAATTTTGTACCTACTTTTCGACTTTACGAGTAAGAATGTTGTAATAAATTTATGAATTTCTTGAGTACCAGATGTTTAAGTAAATTATCTCAAAAAGCTTTATTTTGATAAGAAGATATCCTTAGTAATGTTTACTGAATACCTATTTTGCCCCTCATTTTTTCTCACTATTCTTGAAATATCTGAGTGAGACTTGGAGAGCTTTTTCGGGTTGCCTGATACCTACTACATTTTAAGAAAAACGAAAACCTGGAAAAAATCCAAAAGTTTTTGAACTATCGACAGGAAAGGGAGATATGGTGGGAGGGGGTTATTAAGTAGTATCTACTTGGATTTTTTTAATATATATATTTAAGGAGTTTTTAGAACTGAATACGATGATGAAGCCAGATTTGCGATAGGCATCTCATTCGTATCTCAAAGTGGGGCCTCTGAACTGAGGAAGGTCAATTTTTTTTAAAACTTAGACGGCTGTATGATGAACTAGATTAAAAGAGTGAAGATCGAGCTTCGGTATTATGCTATTTTGGGCTGAAAAAAAAGTCACACGAAGTCAAAGATCAAAGTCAAAGACCCTAAACATAAAGTTTCAGTCATGCAGTATGACCGTATGAGCGAATTTTCGGAAATTATCATACTGAATTTTGTCACATTGTCACGAAATTTTAGCACTTTGAGTGCAAAGAAATTGTCAACTACCAGTTTGTGCAATAGCATTTTAATTTTTGAGTACATTGATGGTAAACCTCATTTGATTCAAATTCTGTAGAAAAATAATATGTATCCATTTATAGCCATTTTTATTGATTTTGGTGGCACATTTGACCAATTTATTTTGCTCAAAATGTGCTGGCCAATTAAATCATCGTTTCATTTAGATTGCTTACTTTTTTAGCGTAAGAACCAAATTTTACCTCAAGCCTAAGAAGAGTAATAGCCTACATATTTTTTCTTAAGTTTTTTCTTAAGTTAGACGCCTGTATGATGAACTAGAATAAAAGAGTGAAGATCGAGCTTCGAAAAACTATTTGTAATAAAAATATGTGGGTCTAACGAATAACATCAACAATGTGAGGGTTTGAAAAATACAATCATTTCTTATTTTGCCACTAATTTCCCTGCAACACTTAGCAACTTAAGAGTAGAATTTCAAATTTCTTCAAGAATTCAACAGTTTATTTCGGTGATAGGAGTGATTTCCGAATATTTACGATGAGATGGATTGTATTTTATACCCTTTCATGGTAGACGTTATTCGACAGACCCACAAATCTTTAGTTCATATATATATCGCACCCGTCCTAGAATAAGGGTACAACTCAAAAATCGCGATTTTTTAGTTAGTTGTGGTTTTGAGAAGTAGAAACGGTCCAGTTTGTGTGTAGATGTTGGAGATACGTGTAGGGCACTCTAATTCCGCTAGAGAGTGCGTGTGTCTTTCTTCTATGGAGGAGTAACCAATTCACGTCCTAGGAAGAAAGACACAACTCAGTTGAGTTCACACAGTCTGTGTATCGTTTTGAGTTGTTTCCTTTTTATGTGGACAATGTCGGCATAATTTTAACTTGTGTCTTTCTTTTCTGAACATTTTGGATCCTGACTGGTAAGATTTCAGTGTTTGAGTTTGAACAACTCAAAAATTCATTTAAAAAAAATCAACAAAACGATTTACTCACCATGGAGTGTTAGAGCAATAATGTAGGAAAAAATTTTTTCAAAGATAAATTATGTTCATCGTGTTCAAAAGAGCGAGTAGCCATTGATGTGGAAGGAAAACTTTGAATGCGATTTGCCGAAAATGACAATTTTTGAGTTGTACCCTTATTCTAGGATGGGTGCGATATATATATTTATATATATATTTTTTTTAATCTCAATATTTTAATCTTTTTCCTTCTATCTCCGGAAAAACCAAGCTTCTTCAAGGTATGAGATTCTAAAAAAATATTTGTCACCCGACACAACATAGAGAAGAATCTCCCTCGGATTGAGGTAAACTTCTAAAGTACGCAAAGTATCTGCCCTGCATGCAGGTACATCGGTACATGGTGTTATGACCTCCCAGAAGTCAACACCATATGTAAACAAGTAGAATGTGAAGAGAATAAAGAAACCAGGAAGAGAAATACAAAGGACGGGGAAAACCCAAGTTAATGGTGCCACTACCTTCCTACCTGCCCCGATGGGCGAGGGACAGGGAAGGAGGGCTTTATAAGGGCTATGCCCACAACACTAAGTCTCACTCGTCCTGGGTATCGCTCTTGGTAAACTTCCTTATACCTCCGTGTATTCAATTCAACAACCTTTTCGTTTTACTTAAAACTTAAAACTTTCAAACTGATGAAATTGGATGGGCTAACGCTCGGGGCCATTTCATCACGTCCAACAGCAAACTAAAACCTTTTCGTTTTACTTAAAAACTCAAAACTTTCAAACTGATGAAATTGGATGGGCTAACGCTCGGGGCCATTTACATGGATATGTCTTATGTTTTCCTCTATGAAATGTGTGTTTTGTGTCTCAAGTTGAAACTGTCTCAATGAAAAAAGCTGCAAATCATTACACAATGGTTTATTATTTCTGTGGTAGATAGCCCCTTTAACTATACAACGTACTACGTTGCGGGTCGTTTTAATCGATTCTTTAGGATTAAATTTATCATTGACAAGCAAAAAAGTATTGCTGTTACTTGGAAAGTTTTCGAGATCTTGATTTTTTAATGTTAAGCCCTTTAATAAAACCCTTTAATGTTGATAAAAATTGATGCCGAACTTCCAGGAACTTCTTCGTATCTTGAAACGTAAACCAAAAAATTTTTAGGGGCTGTTAAAATTTTTTATTTATTTTTCTTGGTCGATTACAAACGCTTATGATTGAAAATAATAAACCCAAAGCAACTGATTTCAGAAGACGTATGCCTAATATGAGACTACTTCAATAACCAAACGATAACAGTAACCACAATATGGTGAACCGGTATCTATAATTGAACGATGTAATGAACATTTTTTGAGGTAATTAGAACGCTACCAAAGTGTTGCTTCGTTGTTGCTGAATAGTTGTTGTTGAATTTCTTTATTGGTCTCGCGTTACACTTTTTCGGGCTGAAAAAAAGTCACACAATTTTTTCAAAGACCACAAGCTAAAAGTTCCAGTCATGCAGCATGACCGTATGAGCGAATTTTCGTAAATTATCAGAATGAATTATGATACATTGTTATGGAATTTTAGCACATGGAGTGCAAAGAAATTGTCAACTACCAGTTTGTGCAATGAAATTTTAATTTTTGAGTTCATTGAAGGTAAACTTCTTTTGACCGAAATTGTGTTGAAAAATGAAATGTATCCTGTTTTAGCAGTTTTTAGCCATTTCTATTGATTTTGGTTTTCGCAAGAACGAAATTTTATCTCAATCCTAAGCCTAGCCTTTTTAAAATACGCCGCCTTTTCGTAATAACAATCAGCCTGGTATTTTTTAGCCTTTTCGTAAAGAAGCTGGAAGAGCACAGCCTTTTTTGCCAAAACTGACAAACCTAATTTTACAATAAGGCTGAGTTTTAATCCGCCTTAGTTTTTAGGTCTGGATGCTCGCAAGCTCGCATCTCAAGAATACATAACATCATGTAGTCACTCCCATAGTAAAAATTCAGATTAATTAGACATATCTGGCAGAATGATGTGTATTGTTTGACATTCCAACGTTTTTATTACGAATAGGAGGCGGATTGTAAAAAGGTTAGACTTTTTACAAAAAGACTAATTTAACGAAAAGGCTGCGACTTAAACATACTTATGAGAAAGTGTTTAACTCTAGGATTCGTCTCAGAATGCCTCAGAACGGATTTCGATGATTGAAATTTTGATTTTGAAATTTTTGAAGCCATAACAATAGGTTTATCAACTACGGGAATTCGCACAACGCCAAGTACCCATTACGAACCCCCCCCCCCCCCCCCCCCAACCTACGTTTGGGTATTCCAACAACTTTTGGAATTTTCCCAGGATCAATACTTAGTTACATTACTAGTTACAACATAGTTTAGGATGCCTACAAACGCTCTCCAAGTTTCATCTCGATACCTCAAAAATGGTGCAAGATAAGTGGGGGTTGGTGGAGGGGGCGGGGAGACACCCTGAGGAATCCTTTAGAGACTAAAGTGCCTCACAAACGGATACGTTCCGAATAAAATGCTAGTAGGTATGGATATTTTAAAATCTGAAGTTAAATTCGATTGTTAGAAAATAATTTTACCGCTTCAGTGAAAGTAGCTGCGGCCAACAGCCCAACCACAACGGCGATGAGACGGATAACTTGCATGTTTTGGCGACTGAAATAAGACTCGCTGATTTGCGGAAGGCTCAGCGTTTTTATAGATCGGGAACAGTATTTTATGGTGTATTTTCGGCGAATCCAATACCTTCGTCTTATTTCAATGTATGATAAATGTTCAATTTTTCAGATTTATTACCGATCCATGTGAGCCTGATCATTTTTCGAGAATATTAAGCGAAACTTTTTATTTCTGTCAATATAAAAGGAAAACAAAACTTGGAATCATTATATTTGGTGGCATCACGATGGAGTTGGTATCGAATGACCATTCTTAAATCTCGCCATTATTTATGCGAGAAAAATTAAACGCAAAATAAGTGTGAATAAAAAGACGTGTGAACGAAGTGACGACCGTCGTGACTGCTTATGTAGTATTGCAGTCATGTTCCCTTTTCAGGAAATCGATTAAGCACATTATTACATTTGCTAAGGAATAACTTACTTGTGAACCGTAGGTAGGTGGTATATTTCATGAAATTTATCTTTATAGTTGCGTGTGTTTAAGTTTAGGCCAATTGAATGTAGGTATGCGATAAGAGCATTTGTCTTGTCCATTTGTACTTTTTTTCCTATTTTTATCCTCTATTTTCTACGTGGCATATCCCGACCTTTCGCCGACGATTCTCAGAGTCCAGGCTTCAACTTTGTTATCAGTGCCGCCTTGTTAATATCGATTTTGCCCAAGGAGCTCCTTCCCACGTGTAATTTATATTATAGAATTAAATTTTTGTTCATCATTTGATTCTTAACTTTGGTTTATCATTTTTTTTTTTTTTTTTTTTTTTAATCAATCACCTTACCGTATTTCGAATTCGTATTGTTAGGTATTTTACTTATTGAATTGCCTAAACACTTATTTTATATGTTTAACACACATATTTTTTCGTAGCAGAGCGTGGTTTGCATCGCTACGGGTGGTAATTGAATTAAATAGTAAACCGCAAGACACTGCATTGCGGGTCTTTGCCTAACTATACTTTACGAACCATTGTCTTCGCTTTCCTTTCCAGAAAAGATAAAAAATCTTTTTTTTTTTTTTTCATTTAACGAATTTTCATATTATATTCTGTTCATGTTGTATTGAACCTTTTTTATTTATTATAACTACGTTTTATCTTATATTTCTTGTATAGCCGAACATCTAGTAGGCATATTTTCATCTTTTTAATAATTGTAATTTTGTATCTTTCCGCTCCTTAAAATCCCAAAAATTGACCAATCCGTGAAATTGTTGTCCCATTTAATCCTTTACCACAATTTCACTAATTATGGTTGGAGATGAGATTCCACATGGGGGTGAGCGTATGACTTTTAAACGGAAAACTGAGGAAATGAGAAAGGTGCTTAAAAATGCGGGAATCTAAATCCAGTACATACACGATGTGGCAAAAAGGGTGATGGATGATAGTAGTACTCTCCCGGAATTTAGGGCCATGTTTCTCTATCCCGATATTTGCAAAGATTTGAATCGATTTGGGATGATTCAGTGCAAATATACTAAGATGAGGATAAAGGGGATGAGTTTCCATCGGCTAATGACGCGAAACAGCGCAAATTCGTACGCAGTCTTTTTTATGAAATTCATACCATAAATGAAAAACTAAATTTGGGACCCGAAAGATCTGCGATTCAACAACCAAGCAATATGACCCTTAGTGAGCCCAAATCTTCCGCACATCTCCCAAAAATAAATTACCTCTTTTTGATGGCTCTAAAATATCCGATTGATCAAAATATCGAGACACTTTTCTTTCCCTAGTTCATGAGGACGACACCATTTCCCGAACTGGAAAATTTCATTATCTTGTGACGTCACTCAGTGGAGTAGCCTATTCGGTCATCAGCGAACGCAAGGTAGAGGACACGAACTACGAACTCGCGTGGAAAGCTCTTCTTGATACTTTCGATAAGAAACGAGTTCTTGCTTCAGCATACTTAAATAATATTTTGTCATTTAAGCCAATTCAGGGAAAACTAACGCCTGATGGTTTTCAGCAGTTTTCCTCCAGAATTTTTGACAGGGTATCGGCATTTAAATTGTTGAACATTACCCAACCCCTTGAATTCGTCCTTTTTCATATTTCAATCAAGTGCCTAGACCCTTTAACTCGCGAACAATTTGAAATAATGCTCAAGGATGTCAAGTTTTCAACTATTGATGACTTGACGAAATATGTTCGTGAGCGGGGCCCAGGTTTACAGTTAGCTGGATCCACCAGTCTTGGTGATTCAAATTCTATATCGGATGAAACCCACCAACCTAACGGCTTAAAGTTGTACCACTCCAAATCTAAATCGCTGCTAAAGCCTACATTATTTTCTTCCGAAAGATCAGGATTTTCGTCTTCTCCGCAACAATCTTGGAGCCTCCATTCGTGATTTGTGGATGCCAACATAATTTGATTAATTTTTTAAAATTTCATTCAATGTTCGCTAAACAACGGTTAGATTCTTTAAAAAAATGGAAAGGCCGTAAAAATTGCCTATCGAGTGCTCACAATACTCACAAGTGTTCCTCGAAATGGAGTTGTCAATTTTGTCACCACCGGCATAACTCTATGTTTCACATCCCCACTTCTCCACAATCGAACGACAATCTATCCGCCAATCCACTCCCACAGAGGTCTAGCGTGAATACATAAACTTCTAAACCAATTCCACCAGCATTGAGCTCTACATCTCAATCCAAAATTCAAGTTTTACTTGGCACTGCAGTGGTGGAAGTTTAGGACTCTCGCTGAAATTTCCATGCGATCAGATGCATGATAGATTCAGGGAGCCATTTCTCAAATAAATACCCGGAAATATGCCCTTTGAAGCGAGTTAGCCTTCAACTAAACGTCGATGCTTTGGTAGTGAATAATATTACCAGTTACTTACCCACTGTTTCGGTTCCGAGCCATATCGCTCAACATTATTCCCAATTCGACCTAGCGGATCCTAAATTCTTCGAACCAGTATCCGTTGACTTTCTCCTAGGGGGTGATATGTTTAGCGAAATTTGGATAGGTGCTCCTATATTTTAACGTCGAAAACTTACCCAAAGTCTTCTATTCAGTATTCGGCATGATCGTTATTGGAAAATACGAGCATGTTGACAATACTAATTTATACAATTTGAACGCATCGTTATTTGTTACATAACGTTACAATGTTGGGATATTGAGAAGCCAGTAGCTTCACTCACCCTTATTTTATCCGATGAAGAACGTAAGTGAGAGGAACATTTCAGTCCCTACCATCCCTAACCATCAATACTCACTATTGAACTGATAACGGTCGTTAATTTATTGAGCGGCCTTGACCAATTTTAACAAAGTTTACTTAATCAGAGAATAATAGTGATTAGTACAGGCAATAGTACCATACAGTCGGATTACCGACATAATAGGTGTTTCAATACGGTGTACCTAAGATTAAATTCAGTTTATTAGTGGAATATAAGCTATCGTTCCCCCACAATTGACGAGACTCCCACGACATGTACGACATTTGCCCTGTCTCTCAGAATTTCAAACCAACCAATTTCAGATCCAACTGATTCAGAAATCAGACTTTGCCATCGTGGAGGATTAAATGCTACTACGCTGCTAATAATGGATTAACAAGGTAGGAGCTGTAACAAACATTTCGCACAAACCACCAGATATGTCTATCGCTGACTCAAAGGCTCGACGGATTTGTATAGACAATACAGTCGGATTACCCACGTACGAAAGGTTTAATTCAAATCCGGCACCATAAGACCCCATCCGGTTTGTTTCGTGGAAAGAAGGCTATCACACGGATTCTTATTGTAAGACTCAGACTCACCCTTAAGACTAGGACTCAGACTTCTATATTTATACGTATCCATAGTTTTTGGGTGCTGCCATGAATAGCAAGAGCGGTATGTACAGTTCGAGTGAGAATTCACTCAAGTCGATTTATCAGGAGATTGAAATAAAACCGTGAAATCATAACAATTGATTTTTATCGGATTAGTTACATAATACAATCATGAATAACCAGCAAAGATGGTTTGGTCTGGTAAATAGAGTATCCGAAAACTTCAACGTCAGCTTCACGAGACCATTAGTAATTCTGGTTGTTGTTGTTGTTGTTGTAGTTGTTGCGATTATTTCTGTTGGCGTTATTATTGTTGTTGTAGTTGTTGTTGTTCCTGTTATTCTGCAAAATTTCCAAAGAATCAAATTAGCTAAAATTCATTGTAAAAAGAAGATGGTGTAGAGCAACAGATAGAATCTTGTCCGTATCATGATGTAAGTAATAAAACAGAACAGATAGAGAGAGAGAGAGAGAGAGAGAGAGAGAGAGAGAGAGAGAGAGAGAGAGATTGATTGATTGATTGATTGGTTGATTGATTGATTGATTGATTGATATCGCTTTGTTTAAATAATCTGGCAAGATTTGGTCGCACACGACCATTCTTCCACCTAACCAGACTTACACCTAAATACCAAATTTCTACAAGTCTGCGTATAATTTATGTTACTGAATATAAACAAATGAGAAAAATCAAACGAAATGTGAATGCGTGAAAGGCTATAATATAATGATTATAAAAAAGGTAAAAATAAATTTCAAAAATGCGGTGCAAAACATATTAAGATTCTAATATTTTGAAATTCAACAATTCTTCAACTTGCTTTTGAATGCCACATAGTTTATTAATTCTTTTAATTCGGAACTTAAGCCATTATAATATAAAATACTATTACAAAGAAAAGAATTATGAAAAACTGTAGTTCTACATGGAGTCAAACGATAGTTAATGTCTTTGTTTCTGGTATTTAAATTGTGTATGGTAGAAAATTTAATGAAATTAATAGCCAGGTACATTGGTTTTTGTCGTCACACAATTCGATGCATTCTGGTTACGATGCTAAACTGAACCAACTCCTCTATTTTTAAAATATTTAGACGTTTGAATTTATCATGAATTCTGTAAAACGCTCTCCAACTTTCACCTTGATATCTCAAAAATGGTGAAAGAAGAGTGGTGGATGGGGGAGGGGGGTGTGAGACACCCTGTGGAATCTTTGAAAGGCTAAAGAGCTTCACAAATGGACACGTTCCGAATAAAATGCTAGTAGGCATGGATATTTTGAAGTCTGAAGTTGAATGCAATTGTTAGAAAATAATTTTACCGCTTCAGTGAAAGTAGCTGCGGCCAACAGCCCAACCACAACGGCGATGAGACGGATAACTTGCATGATTTGGCGACTGAAATAAGACTCGCTGATTTGCGGAAGGCTCAGCGTTTATATAGAACGAGAACAGCATTTTATTGTGTGTATTGTCGGTGAATCCAACACCTTCGTCTTATTTCAATTTATGAGAAATGTACAATTTTCAGGTTTATTACCGATCCATGTGAGCCTAATCATTTTGCGAGAATAGGAAGCGAAACTTTTTATTTCTGTCAATATAAAATAAAAAATAAAACTTGGAATCATTATTTTTGGTGACATCACGGAGTAGTTGGCATCAAATAACCGAAGGAGTTTGCATCGAATTACCATTTTTTACCTCGACAGAATTTATGCGAGAAAAATGAAACCCAAAATAAGTGTAAATAAAAACACGTGTGATCGAAGTGACGACAGTCGTGGCAGCTTATATAGTATTGCAGTTGAGTTCCCTTTTCAGGAAATCGATTAAGCATAATATTACATTTGCTGACGAATAACTCACTTGTGAACCATAGGTAGGTAGTGTGTGTTAATGTAGGTGCGTGTGTTAATGTAGTTAAACATTTTGGTAAGTAATGCATGAATTACAGAAATGTCCCAGTGTATGAATTGCATAGCATTTCTCAGTCAAATTTAGTTTTTTCCCACACATATGACGTTATTCTCAACCAAATTTAGTTTATTCTCCACTCAATTCAATTATTCTCCAATCAAATTTAGTTTTACCTACGGATCTGCAATTGGAAATGCACCTTCTCTGTAACATCAAGAATTCAATATCACTGCACAATACATAGATCAGCTGTGGGCCTCTGAGCCTAATTTGTTATTTAATCAATATATGATGCTGAAATCTGACATGTCGATCCGTTTTGGAAATCTGAATTACAATACAAAGTATGGAGGAACTCAGATTGTCTAATCGACTACATGGTGCTGTTATTTAGATGGAGCTCCTTTGGGATTCCTCAGAAACAAAGTCTTTTTGATGTCAGCAAACCTTCACTGGGATTAATTCCTCCCTTGCTTGGGTTCTGCTCGTAGACTGTCATCTCCTCTAGAGTTCGTGAGACATAGTTCCCACGTTACTAACCGAGATCAGATATTGAATCACCTTCAACAAAGAAAAGTGAACAGTTAATTTTTAAAAGGCGAAAAACAAAATCCAATGTACTAACATGGTACTAGCATAAATAATTTCCCCTCTCATCCACCCTTCAATCACTATTGAACCAGATTCTGATAACACAACCGAAGATGTTTTGAAGGGTGAGATTAGTCTAAGACTCTAGGGATCGAGGTTTTTTTTTTTTTTTTTTTTTTTTTACACACTCATATTCCCATTCACTCTACAGTCTAGAATTCCAAATTTTGAATTAAAATGTTGTTCGCTATATTCTCGCATCCGGCATACGTCTGTGGCGTCCATATTATCAATCCTCTCCTTTTTCAATCATTATTTTCTCCTGACTATCTTACATTACAATATACTCCACACGAGATGTTCCAGATTCCAATCTTAAGAAAAATAATGTATTTATATATTGCTCAATTAACTCGATTTTGAATAAATTGAGCAATTAGCTCACTTTAGAATAGATTATATTGTGCAATTTAGAATAAAAATTTAGAGTAGATGTTTTAGTTGTATGCAAAATATGCCTAGTATGCCGATGCCTTTATCAATGACTTTACCAATGACATAGCCTTTATCAATGACACGGATGCCTTGTATGCAGAATATCATGAAGTATGCTTGGGGGAAAACATTTAGGAAGGAGAAGGAACAGTTTAACATACAGATCGTGTGAATTTACATGGAAGTTGATTGGATATTGATTCAAAAAAATTATTAACAATAGTGTGACTTTAAATGGAAGTTGATTAATTTTGATTAAACAATGTTAATAACAAACAAACCGTGTGACTTTACATGGATATTGACAAATTTTATTCATTATTCGCGCTTGATATTTTGTTGTTGCCGTCAACTCCGTTTCCCGTTCTTCTGCGTTGACTGTGAGCGAGCTGTACGGTTCTCCAGGCTCGACAGGTACTTTGCCGCAATAGTGAACCCGCACTGGCGTGAGCTTTCACACGAATTTGAGTTTCTCTATCTGTCCCCACTCTAGATAGGCAGTCTGATTGAAAAAAAGAGACTCGAATGAAATCCGTTTCAGTGAGATTTTCAAAATATCTTCAGTATCACAAAGTGAAAAAATCCTCGCATGCCCAATCGGGTTTTCTGGTGAAAGTGGCTCTGATCGGTAATAATTCAACGTGATGTATCGATGAGAGTACCTACTCACTGTGTTGGTCGCGTTCAACTTTGCAAACAACGAAGTAAAGTTGAAGACCGCCATATGCAAAACATGTAATTGCCATTTATGACATTGCTCAACAGACCCAAAAAACTGTACATAGCCGAGCAATAAAAAATGAATGAAATGTCTTTTGCAGTTTTCCATGTCTTTTGTACATTATATTATTGTTTAATTGGTAAATAAATCAACAACTTAAATTAATCATCCTTTTTTCAGCGAATTCCAACCAAAACACCCTAAGTGCCCTTCCCCTTGCAGTACTTATTTTGGTAACCAGGAAGGTCTAATTTCAGTTTATTGAATAAATTTCAGCCTGTGTTCAGATTCATATATCACAAAATATTGAAGAAAAGGTTAAATATGAAGTAGGTAGGTAATTAAAACTTTTATTGCTCCAACTGCATTTAAAACAAGTATTTAAAATGTAAGGAAAGCATGAGACGTAAAACAGTTTTAACAAATAATAACATACAATTTTTCTCATTTTTGATATAATATATACTATTGGTACCTATATAAAGATCTGATGGTGTCTACGTTTGTTTTACTCAATCACGTAGAAACTGCTGGACTAACAAAGCTGAAATCGTAAGTGGAGATTCACAGAATCCCTGGTTATCGGAAAGACTATAATATTACAATCCTCCAGACTTACTCCTTCATAACTCGGCTTTCCCGGTAAGAACGTAAACAACTTTGTAATTAGGGAAAAAGCCGACATGCGTCGGATATGTAAGTCTGCCACCCCCAGTCTGCTGGAAGCTCCTAACAAACGCTTTCGAAACATCTGTCCTTTTGAGAATGAAAATAGAACTGCGTTGTGGGTTCATGGAAGTAGGTCAATAAGAATACTTACCACCAGAAGAATTATTAAAGTGGCGCCTGCCATCACTTTCCAGCATGCTAGATGGGTTCACACTTGGCTCATATTTTTTCTGATGGTAAAAATTCTTATTAAAGTAACTCCTGTAAAAATTTCAGCTATCCTCGAGCACTCAAGGTTTCGGCCGGTTTTGGCAATCTTGAAAAGCAAACCAACAAGTATTGAAGGGTTTAAAAAAAATTTCTTGGTCGATTACGAACGATTGATGTTGAAAATAATAAACCTAAAATATATTCAATGATATACTTCAAGCCAATCCGGTATATGTATAATTCAATTCAGTCGATTAGTGGAACTTGAGCAATGGAACGGTCTCTCCATTTTAGACTTAAATATATTATAGTCTCTATCTATGTAGGTTCAAATGACAAGACTCCCACGACATGGTCGACATTTGCCCTGTCAGAAATTCAAACCAGATAAAACTCCAAATGATTCAGAAATCAGACTTAATCATCATGAAGGAATTGGTGCTACTGCGCTGCTAATACATACTGGATTAATAAAGTAGATGATGTAACGTACATTTCTAAGTAACCATCAATCTAATAAATATCATGGTTATAGGCTACGACTATGTCGAAGAGAAAAGGGACTCCCTCAGCCTTTCGTCATAAAATCTCAACAAAGCTTCAATGGAATGGCTGCGTGACATTTTATTGAGCGGCCTTGACCAATTTTAACAAAGTTTACTTAATCTGAGAATAATAGTGATTAGTATAGACAATAGTACGATACATTCAGATTACCGACATGTGAGGTGTTTCAATACGATGTATATGTATGATTCAATTCAGTTTATTGGTGGAATATAAGCTATCGTTCCCCCACAATTGACGAGACTCCCACGATATGGACGACATTTGCCCTGCCTCTCAGAATTTCAAACTAACCAATTTCAGATCCAACTGATTCAGAAATCAGACTTTGCCATCGTGGAGGAATCAATGCTACTGCGCTGCTAATAATGGATTAACAAGGTAGGAGATGTAATATACATTTCGCACAAACCATCAGTTATGTCTGTTGCTGACTCAAAGGCTCAACGGATTTGTATAGACAATACAGTCAGATTACCCACGTTCGAAATGTTTAATTTAAAACAGGCACCATAAGACCATCCGGTTCGTTCCGTGGAAAGGAGGCTATAGTACGGTTTCTTAATGTAAGACTCAGACTCACCCTTAAGACTAAGACTCAGGCTTCTATGTATATAAGTATCCATAGTTTTTGGGTTCTGCCATGAATAGCAAGAACAGAATGTACAGTTTGCGTGAAAATACACTGAAGTCGATTTTTCAGGGGAGTGAAATGAAATAGTGAAATCATAATGATTGATTTTTATCGGATTAGTTACATAATACAATCATGAATAACCTGCTAAGATGGTTTGGTCTGGTAAATTGAGTATCCGAAAAATCCAACGTCAGCTTCACGGGACCATTAGTAATTCTGGTTGTTGTTGTTGTGGTTGTTGTTGTTATAATTTCTGTTGGCGTTATTATTGTTGTTGTTCCTGTAGTTGTTGTTCCTGTTATTCTGCAAAATTTCCAAAGAATTGAATTAGGTAAAATTCTTTGTAAAAAGAGGTGGTGTGGAACAACAGAAAAAATCTAGTCCGTATCATATTATAATTAATAAAACAGAACAAGAAAAAGAGAGAGAGAGAGAGAGAGAGAGAGAGAGAGAGAGAGAGAGAGAGAGAGAGAGAGAGAGAGAGAGAGAGAGAGAGAGAGAAGAGAGAGAGAAAGAGAGAGAGAACTATTGAAGTTTTGACTATATTTGGATCTTACGTTAGAGCATAAGCAGAGACTATCGGGTACGAATAGGAACGAAAAAACAAGAAATACCATCAATCTGCATCATCTCTTATGCATGACTCTTGGTTATCCTCGAAATTTCTTCAGTTCCGAATAAAATGTGTTATCGTGAACATTAATATATATGTTTACATGGATAAATAGGTACGTGGGGTTATTTAATCAACTGAACTAAGGAGACCAATAATCTAATAATATGATATCACATAAATTGTGTACCTACTTTTCGACTTTACGAGAAAGAATGTTGTAATAAATTTATGAATTTCTTGAATACCTGATGTTTAAGTATATTATATCAAAAAGCTTTATTTTGATAAGAATATATCCTTAGATGTGTTTACTGAATACCTATTTGAATAGTAGATGTCATTGCGTTAAAGATCTAACATTTTTTCCCACTATTGCTGAAATATAGAAGTGAGACTTGGAGAGCTTTTTCGGGTCGCCTGATACCTACTACATTTTAAGAAAAACGAATATGGAAAAAATCCAGAAGTTTTTGAACTATTGACTTGAAAGAGTGATATGGGGGAGGGGGGGTTATTAAGTAGTACCTACCTGGATTTTTTTAATGTATATATTTAAGGATTTTTTAGCACTGAATACGATGATGAAGCCAGAATTGCGATAGGTATCTCATTCGTTTCTCCAAGTGGGGCCTCTGAACTGAGGAAGGTCGATTTTTTTAAAACTTAGACGCCTGTATGATGAACTAGAATAAAAGGGTGAAGATCGGAGCTTCGAAAAACTATTCCTAATGCAAATGTATGGGTCAAGCAAATGACATGAACACTTTTATGGTTTGAAAAATACTATCGTTTTTTCTTTGCCACTATTTTTCCTGCAACACTTGGCAACGTAAGAGAAGAATTATTAATTTCTTCAAGAATTCAAAAGTTTATTTTCGGAAGAGGAGCGACCAGTTTACTGGTAAACTACCAGTTTGAGCAATAGCATTTTAATTTTTGAGTTCATTGACGGTAAACTTCATTTGACTAAATGTATCCATTTTTAGCCGTTTTCAGCCTTTTTTATTGATTTTGGAGGCACATTTCTGAAATTGGAGCAATTTATTGCGCTCAAAAGGTGCGGGCCAATAATCTCATCCTTTCATTTGGATTGCTAACTTTTTTGGCGCTAGAACGAAATTTTATCTCAATCCTAAGGAGAGTTATCATCTAGAATGACTTATATTTATATACATATATATATATATATGTCGCAGCCCTATTGTGAAATTATCCTTTTCGTAAAAAAAGCCTAGCCTTTTTACAATACGCTGACTTTTCGTAATAAAAACGTTGGAATGACAATCAGCCCAGTATTTTTATGCCTTCTTGTGCTGGAAGAGCACAGCCTTATTGCCAAAACTGACGAACCTAATTTGACAAAAAGGCTGATCCGCCTTAATTTGATGATCTGGATGCTCGCAAGCTCATTGCGGATTGTAAGAAGGCTAGACATATACATACTTATGAAAGTATTGAACTTTAGGATCGTTTCAGAATGCTTCAGAACGGATTTCAATGAAGAAATTTTTCGAAAATTCTGATTTTCAAATTTTTGGAGCCAGCAGGATAGCTTCATTATCTACGGAAATTCGCTTAATGCCAAGTACCCAATACACCCCCCTCCCACCACCATTCGGGTAGTCCAAAAACTTTTGGTTTTTTCCCAGGATCATTATTATTGTTTTATTTATATTATTTATTTCTTATTATTTTATTTTTATTCATTTTAACTTAGCTTAGGCAATCTAATAACGCTCTCCAAGTTTCACCTTCATATAAAAAATAGGGTGAAAGAAGAGTTGCGGATGGGGGAGAGGGATGTGAGACACCCTGTGGAATCTTTGAAAGGCTAAAGAGCTTCACAAACGGATACGATCCGAATAAAATGCTAGTAGGTATGGATATTTTAAAGTCTGAAGTTAAATTCAATTGTTAGAAAATAATTTTACCGCTTCAGTGAAAGTAGCTGCGGCCAACAGCCCAACCACAACGGCGATGAGACGGAAAACTTGCATGATTTGGCGACTGAAATAAGACTCGCTGATTTGCGGAAGGCTCAGCGTTTTTATAGATCGGGAACAGCATTTTATGGTGTATTTTCGGCGAATCCAACACCTTCGTCTTATTTCAATTTATGAGAAATGTTCAATTTTTCAGATTTATTACCGATCCATGTGAGCCTGATCATTTTGCGAGAATATTAAGCGAAACTTTTTATTTCTGTCAATATAAAAGGAAAACAAAACTTGGAATCATTATTTTTGGTGACATCACGAAGGAGTTGGTATCGAATGACCATTCTTTAATCTCCCCATTATTTATGCGAGAAAAATTAAACGCAAAATAAGTGTGAATAAAAAGACGTGTGAACGAAGTGACGACCGTCGTGACAGCTTATATAGTATTGCGGTCGAGTTCCCTTTTCAGGAAATCGATTAAGCACATTATTACATTTGCTAAAGAATAACTTAGTTACTTGTGAACTGTAGGTAGGTGGTATATTTTAGGAAATTTATCTTTATAGGTTCGTGTGTTTATGTTTAGGCTAATTGAAAGTAGGTATGCGATAAGAGCAGTTATCTTGTCCATTTGTATATTTTTCCCCTATTTTTATCATCTATTTTCTACGTGGCATCTCCCGACCTTTCGCCGACAATCCTCAGAGTCCGGGCTTCAACTTTGTTATCAGTGCCGCCTTGTTTTGGAATTACTTCGTTAACTTTAGAACGGTTCAGCTCGCCAGAAAACGCTGCAACCGTAGCGTTGGAAGCGGTCAGATCGGGGCGGATTACCGGAAGACCACTAAGAGCACCGCCAAAGAAGTGACCACTGTGGACAGTCAGGTCGGGTCGATCCATTTTTTTTATTTAATATATATCATTTTAGACACGAAGGACCTTCAATCAGAGTATATTTATTTTTATATCGATTTTGCCCAAGGAGCTCCTTCCCACGTGTAATTTCTTTTATAGATTTATGTATTTGTTCATTATTTGATTCTTAACTTTGGTTTTTTTTTTTTTTTTTTTTTTTTTTTTTTTTTTTTTTTTTTTTCATCAATCACCTTCCCGTATTTTGAATTCATATTGTTAGGTATTAGGTATTTTACTTATTTAATTGCCTAAACACTTATTTTATATTTTTAACACACATATTTTTTGGCAGCAGAGCGTGGTTTGCATCGCTACATGTGGTAATTGAATTAAATAGTAAACCGCAAGATACTGTATTGCGGGTCTTTGCCTAACTACACTTTACGAAACCATTGTCTTCGCTTTCCTTTCCTTTTTTATTTATTATAACTACGTTTTATCTTATATTTCTTGTATAGCCGAACATCTAGTAGGCATATTTTCATCTTTTTAATAATTGTAATTTTGTATCTTTCCGCTCCTTAAAATCCCAAAAATTGACCAATCCGTGAAATTGTTGTCCCATTTAATCCTTTACCACAATTTCACTAATTATGGTTGGAGATGAGATTCCACATGGGGGTGAGCGTATGACTTTTAAACGGAAAACTGAGGAAATAAGAAAGGTGCTTAAAAATGCGGGAATCGAAATCCAGTACATACAATGTGGCAAAAAGGGTGATGAATGATAGTAGCACTCTCCCGGAAATTAGGGCCATGCTTCTCTATCCCGATATTTGCAAAGATTTGAATCGATTTGGTATGATTTAGGGCAAATATACGGAGATGAGGATAAAGGGGATGAGTTTCCATCGGCTAATGATGCGAAACAGCGCATAATTTGAGTTGCCGAGATTGATTGCTGAAATTTGAGTTGAGCCTCTTGGGGACTGCTGGGTAAAAATGACGAGGTACCTGGTAAAAATGACCCGTACGTGTTTGTCCATTCAATGCACGGGTAACCTGCTGGTCTAAATAACCATCTTGATTGTTTGGGGATAACCATGGAATCATGATTTCAGCGCCCTTCGTCTTCCCGGCAGTCCATTGTTTTTGGGGGAAGGGTAGCGGACTGAAGATCCGCTGTATTTTGCAATGGTCATCCAGTCGTAAAAACTGTTTACCATCTTTAGCACAAACATGGCCGAAATTCCCCGTTTTTTAATTCACCCCCACCGTTATCCGTTAACCGTGTTTTGGTTTTGTGCGATTTAAGATTTGCTGTAAAAGTAGTGATGAATACAGGTACCAATTTCGTTACAGCTCCGAATTCCCTGTCTCGTACTAAAAATAGAAGAAGTGTTCACCGCTATCGTCGATATGAATCCCAAGGTTGGTACACGTCAGTTGTCTGCTACAATACATTTGGGATGTGGGCAAAGTTAACTTAAACCGAATGAAGGGAATCTTATTTTTCACTTGTTTTATTATTAGTTCGTTCCCGTGTAAAAATCATCAATCGGGAGATCGTGGAGGAAGCATAGCAACGCAAGTAACGTTGGGCAACAGAATGGGGACTTAGGTTTGTTTTGGTTGAAATTGATAAACGAACCGATCAGAGCTCTACTATCGTTCGGAAACTTCATAGAAAAAAATTACACTTAGGTTGTTTTACATATGGCGGTCTTCAATTCAGAATATTAATCCAGTAAAACGAACCAGTCACCGTACTTCCATCAATTTCCCATGTTATCAACTAGTCTTAAGTGAGTAAAGATTCACATACACCCAAAAAAGCAAGATGTATCGGCCTCTCGTTTATCTATTGACAGTGGCGTTTGGCTACCAACGTACAAATTGACGTACATTTCTAAGTAACCATCAATCTAATAAATATCATGGTTATAGGCTTACTATGTCGAAGAGAAAAGGGACTCCCTCTGCCTTTCGTCAAAACATCTCAACAAAGCCCCAACAGAATAGCTGGAAAACATTTATTGAGCAGCCTTGACCAATTTTAGCAAAGTTTACTCAATCAAAGAATAATAGTGATTAGTATAGGCAATAGTACCATACAGTCAGATTACCGACATGTGAGGTGTTTCAATACGGTGTATGTATGATTCAATTCAGTTTATTGGTGAAATATAAGCTAACGTTCCCCCACAATTGACGAGACTCCCACAATATGAACGAAATTTTCCCTGTATTTCAGAATTTCAAACCAACCAATTTCAGATCCAACTGATTCAGAAATCAGACTTTCCATCGTGGAGGAATCAATGCTACTGCGCTGCTAATAATGGATTAACTAGATAGGAGATGTAACATACATTTCGCACAAACCATCAATTATGTCTATCGCTGACTTAAAGGCTCTAAGGATTTGTATAGACAACACAGTCAGATTACCCACGTTCGAAATGTTTAATTTAAATCCGGCACCATAAGACTCCATCCGGTTCGTTCCGTGGAAAGGAGGCTTTCGTACGGTTTCTTAATGTAAGACTCAGACTCACCCTTAAGACTAAGACTCAGACTTCTATATATATAAGTAATATTTTTTGGGTTCTGCCATGAATAGCAAGAGCGGTATGTACAAGAAGTCGATTTTTTAGGAGACTGAAATGAAACAGTGAAATCATAATAATTGATTTTTATCGGATTAGTTACATAATACAATCATAAATAACCAGGTAAGATGGTTTGGTCTGGTGTGTAGAGTATCCGAAAAATTCAACGTCAGCTTCACGAGACCATTAGTAATTCTGGTTGTTGTTGTTGTAGTTGTTGTTGTTGTTGTGATAATTTCTGTTGGCGTTATTATTGTTGTTGTAGTTGTTGTTGTTCCTGTTATTCTGCAAAATTTCCAAAGAATTAAATTAGCTGAAATTCATTGTAAAAAGAGGTGGTGTGGAACAACAAAAAAAATCTTGTCTGTATAATATTATAATTAATAAAACAGAACAAGAAAAAGAGAGAGAGAGAGAGAGAGAGAGAGAGAGAGAGAGAAGAGAGAGAGAGAGAGAGAGAGAGAGAAAGAGAGAGAGAACTATTGAAGTTTTGACTATATTTGGATCTTACGTTAGAGCATAAGGAGAGACTATCGGGTACGAATAGGAACGAAAAAACGAATGGACTCTTCGTTGTCCTTGAAATTTCTTCAGTTCCGAATAAAATGTGTTATCCTGAACATTAATATATGTTTACATGGATAAATAGGTACGTGGGGTTATTTAATCAACTAGACTAAGGTGACCAATAATCTAATGATATTAAACTACATAAATTCTGTACCAACTTTTCGCTTTTACGAGAAAGTATGTTGTGATAAATCCATGAATTTCTTGAGTACTGATGTTTAAGTTAATTATCTCAAAAAGCTTTGTTTTGATAAAACGATATTTTTGGATGTGTTTACTGAATACCTATTTTATCAGTAAATGTCATTGCGTTAAAGATCCCCCATTTTTTCTCACTACTTTTGAAGAATTGAGACTTGTAGAGCTTTTTTGGGTTGCCTAATACTAACTACATTTATAGGAAAACAAAAACCTGGAAAAAATCGATAGGAAGGAGTGGTATGGGGGAGGAGATTATTAAGTAAGTAGTACCTACTTTTATAATTTTAATGAATAATATATGAAATTATATAATATATACTTATGGATTTTTTAGCACTGAATGCGATGATGAAGCCAGAATTGCGATAGGTATTTCATTCGTTTCTCTAAATGGGGCCTCTGTACTAAAGAAGGGGGATTTTTCTAATTAACATGTATCATGTTTTAGCCCTGGGGTCCTAGCAATTTTTGCGAGCGAGTCAATTTTTTTCCGCGCACGAAACATATAGTGTTAAAGTGATTTCCGCCTACAACCGAGTCGTTGCTAGGGAAATGGTACTTCGTCGTTTTTCATCCCACAAAATTCGTTGACCATTCGTTCGAAAGCTCTCGATTTATCCAACAATATTATGTTAACTACTGCGAAGTGCGTGTCCAACAAACTGAGTTATGAGCATGGTTATATAAATAATTGTTTACACACAGGTGATCATTCTCAATAATTGATATTGTGAACATGATTGCAACCGCTTGTTAATTTCTGATGATTTCATTGAGTTGGTGTTTCGATGATTTGATTCATAGCAGGTGATCCATATTGTACTGGTTTAAGTAAATAGATATTCTTCGCAAGATTGTTTACCTAATGGGCCATCAATTTCGAATCAATATCGAGGAGAAAACATGATACATGGTTGAAATTTTTGGTTCTAGAACAGAAATGAGTTTCTTGAAGAGCGCAAGTATTTGTTGTCAACAATGCTAGGAAACGTCGAATGGTAATTGATTACTCCCAGACAATCAATAAATACACCTTTTTTCCCTGGTTTTTTTCTAAAGTTAGACGCCTGTATGATGAACTAGAATAAAAAAGTGAAGATCGAGCTTCGAAAAACTATTTTTGATAAAAATGTGTGGGTCTAACAAATAACATCAACGATGTAAGGGTTAGAAAGATAAAATCATTTCTCCTTTTGCCACTATTTTTCCACCAACACTTGGCAACGTAAGAGAAGAATTTTAAATTTCTTCAAGAATTCAACAGTTGATATCGGTAAGAGGAGCGATTTCAGAACATTTACGATGAGATGGATTGTATTTTAACCCTTTCATGGTTGACGTTATTCGACAGACCCAAAAATCTACAGTTTTTTTAAGCTCAATATTTCAATCCATTTCCTCTTATCTCCAGGAAAACCATGCTTCTTCAAGGTATGAGATTTTAAAAAGATCTTTGTGTCACCAGACAAAAAATAGAGGAGAATCTCCCTAGGATTGAGATAAACTTCTAAAGCACGCCAAGTGTCTGCCCTATATGCAGATACATCGGTACATGGATATGTCTTAGAATTTCCCCTTTGAAAGGTGTGTTTCGTGTCTCAAGCTGAAACTGTCTCAATTAAAAACGCAGCAAATTATTACACAATGGTTTATCATTTCTGTGGTAGTAAGCCCTTCCACGCAGATCTTTGGTCAATAATATTTAAACCCCGTATGTAATATAACATCGGAACATGGCGCATCGTGCCTCCAAGAAGGATTCACACTTTTACAGTTCCAAGACCACGCAATCAAACAGAGACGCTTCACAATAGGGATGTTTAAAAAAACGGGAATATGATGCTTGAAATAATTTGAATTATCGCCTAGCCTTTCTACAATGCATCGCCTTTTCGTAATAAAAACGTTGGAATGACAATCAGCCTGGTATTTTTCAGTCTATTCGTATGGAAGCTGGAAGAGCACAGCCTTTTAACCAAAACTGACAAACCAAAATTGGCAAATAGGCTGAGCTTGATCCGCCTTTGGAGGTCTGCATGCTCCCTAGCTCGCATCTCAAGAATACATAACATCATGTATTCACTCCCATAGTAAAAATTCAGATTAGTTGGACATATCTGGCAGAATGATGTGTATAGTTTGTCATTCCAACGTTTTTATTACGAATAGGAGGCGGACTGTGAAAAGGCTAGACATTCTACAAAAAGACTTATTTCACCAAAAGGCTGTGACACATTTACATACTTATGAGCAAGTGTTAAACTCTAGGATTCGTTTCACCCCCCTCTAACCACCGTTTCGGTAGTCCAAAAACTTTTTGTTTTTTCCCCAGGATCATTATTATTGTTTTAGTTATATCATTTAATTATTATATTTCATTTTTATCTATTTTCACTTAGCTTAGGCAATCTAAAAACGCTTTCCAAGTTTCACCTTGATATCTAAAAAATGGTGAAGGAAGAGTGGCGGTTGGGGGAAGGAGGTGTGAGACACCCTGTGGAATCTTCGAAAGGCTGAAGAGCTTCACAAACAGATACGTTCCGAATAAAACGCTCTTAGGTATGGATATTACAAAGTCTGGTTAAATTCAATTGTTAGAAAATAATTTTACCGCTTCAGTGAAAGTAGCTGCGGCCAACAACCCAACCACAACGGCGATGAAACGGAAAACTTCCATGATTTGGCGACTAAAATAAGACTCGCTGATTTGCGGAAGGCTCAGCGTTTTTATACACCGGGGACCGAATTTTATGGTGTCTATTGTATTTCCGGTGAACCCAACACCTTCGCCTTATTTTAATTTATGAGAATATTGCATTTTCTGGTTTATTACCGATCCATGTGATTCTAATCATTATGCGAGAATACGAAGCGAAACTTTTTATTTCTGTCAATATAAAAGGAAATCAAAACATGGGATCATTATTTTAGGTTACATCACGAAGGAGTTGGCATCGAACGACCATTCTTTAATCTCGACATAATTTATGCGAGAAAAATGAACGCCAGTATAAGTGTGAATAAAAACACGTGTGAACTATTGACGACCGTCGTGGGAGCTGATATAATATTGCAGTCGAGTTTACTTTTCAAGAAAAATATTACGCATATTATTACATTTGCTAAGGAATAACTTACTTGTGAACTGTTTTATGAAATTTATTTTCTTAGGTGTGTGTGTTTATGTAGTCAAACATTTTGGTAAGTAATGCATCAATTACAGAAATGTCAAAGTAAGTATATATGAATTGTATAGCATTTCTCAGTCAAGTTTAGTTTTTTCCCATACAAATGAGGTTTTTCTCAACCAAATTTTGTTGAATCCCCAATTGTTTGAATTGTTTTTCAATCAAATTTAGTTTTCTTACGGATCTGCAATTCGAATTCCACCTTCTCTGTAATATCAAGGATTCCATATCAGTGCACATTGGCTAGCTGTGGGCCTCTGAGCCTAATTTGTTTTTTTAATCGACTTAAGATGCTGACAACTGAAATGTCGATCCGTTTTGGGTCCGCTCCTCCCTCACATGGGATCTTCTCCTAGTCTGTTTTTTTCTATAGAGGTCGTCAGACATTTCTGAAAAAAAAAAAAAAAAAAAAAAAAAAAAAAAAAAGGCGAAAAACAAAATCCAATGTACTAACATGGTACTAGCGTAAATATTTTCTCCTTTCTTCCACCATCCAATCACTATAGAACCAGATTCTGAACATCTTCAGAACCTGATTCAGAAACATCTTCTGTTGTGTTTTCAGAACACAACAGAAGATGATTTGAAGGGTGAAATTAGGCTTAAACTCTAGAGATCGGAGGTGGTTTTTTTTTTTTTTTTTTTTTTTAATGGTGAATGTTGCTACCTCACACATCTTCAACAGCTCTTTATTGAAAGAAGAATATACACACTCATTTTCCTGTGGAGGGCCATATTAACAATCCTCTCCTTTTCCAATCATTTTTTTTTTCCCTGACTATCTTACATTGCAATATACTCCACACGAGTTGTTCCAGATTCCAGTCTTTAGGAATGTAATGTATTTATACATTGCGCAATTAACTTGATTTAGAATAGATTAGCTCAGTTTATAATAGATTATATTGCGCAATATAGAACAAAAATTCAGAGTAGAAATTTTAGTTATATGCAAAACATGCCTAGTATGCAGCTGCCTTTATCAATGAGTTTATCAATGACAAAGCCTTTATCTATGACGTTAATTCCTAGTATGCCTAGTATGCAGAATATTTAGGAAGTATGCTTGAAGGAAAACAGTTAACAAGGAAGAGGGACAGTTTAACGTACAAACCGTGTGAATTTACATGGAGGTTGTTTGGATTTTGATTCATTATTCGCGCTTGATGTTTTGATGTCGCCGTCAACTCCGTTTCTCGTGCTTCTGCGTTGACTGTGAGCCAGCTCTACGGCTCACCAGGCTCGACGGCCCGAGTACATTGCCGCAATAGTGAATCCGCTCTGGAGTAAGCATTCGCACGAATTTGAGTTTCTCTATCTGTCCCACCACTAGCGAGGCAGTCTGATTGAAAAAGGAGACCCCAATGTGATCCCTTTCAGTGAGATTTTCAAAGACCAGCATCCACCGCCTGCAATACCCTCCGTTGTACCTCCGCTGCCAGCCCTTCTGCAGCACTGTCGTCTTCCTGGGGTGCGGGGATCCCTCTGTACTGTAAGAAACGTACCAAAAACAGGTAGGAATACAAATTATATTTCCGAACTCGAAAACAAACACGGTAACCGACAGAAAAGTAAGTTTTATGAAACAAAAAGCGTCTCTGTTTCCACGAAACTTCTTGGTCTCCAAGTGTCTCCGTCTCCATGTTTCCTACTTAACAGTTCCCAACAATACCCTTTCTTCATAAAATCTCAACAAACCCTCGAAGAATTGGCTGCGTGACACTTATTGAGCGGCCCTGACCAATTTTAACTAAGTTTACTTAATCGGAGAATATTAGTGATTAGTATGTACCATACAGTTAGATTACCGACATATGTGTTTCAATAAGATGTACGTATGATTCACTTCAGTTTATTAGTAGAATATAAGCTATCGTTCTCCCTCAATTGACGAGACTCCAACGACATGGACGACATTTGCCCTGTCTCTCAAAATTTCAAACCAGATGCGGCTCCAACTGATTTAGAAATCAGACTTTGCCATCGTGAAGGAATCGAAGCCTCTGCTAATACATACTGGGTTAACTAAGTAGGAGATGTAACATTCATTTCGCACAAACCATCAGTTATGTCTGTTGCTGACTCAAAGGCTTGACGGATTTATATAGACAATACAGACAGATTACCCAAGTGCGAAATGTTTCATTTTAATCCGGCACCATTAGACTCCATCCGGTGTGTTCCGTGGTTTGTTCGTACGGTTTCTCAATGTAAGACTCAGATCACCCTCAAGACTAAGACTCAGACTTCTATATTTAATAGTATCCATATTTTTTCAGTTCTGCCCTTAATAGGAAGACCGGTATGGACAGTTCGCGTGAGAATACACTCAAGTCGATTTTTCAGGAGAGTGAAATGAAACAGTGAAATCATAATACTTGATTTTTATCGGATCAGGTACATAATACAATCATGAATAAGCAGCTAAGATGGTCTGGTCAGGTAAATAGAGTATCCGAAAAATTCAACGTCAGTGCCACGGGCCCGTTAGTTATTATTTCTGTTGTTGTTGTAGTTGTTGTTGTTGTTATAATTATTCCTGTTGGCGTTATTATTGTTCCTGTTGTTGTAGTTGTTGTTATAATTATTCCTGTTGGCGTTATTATTGTTGTTGTAGTTGTTGTTGTTGTTCCTGTTATTCTGCAAAATTTCCAAAGAGTTAAATTAGCTAAAATTCATTGTAAAAAGAAGATGGTGTAGAGCAACAGATAAAATCTTGTCTGTATCATAATGTAAGGAATAAAACAGAACAGATGGAAGGAATGAATGACTTCATTTAATATCAATCTGTACATTATTAGGGCCTATTGGCCCTCTCTTCGCACAGAAAAAAAAATCAACATGAAAATAAATTTCATTATCTCCAATAAATACAATAAATAAATGTAATAAATGCATTACTACATGAGTGCGAATATCTAGGTTTAGATACAAAAATGATACAATTTGAAGTAATATTACAGTATAGCAAAGTCTCAGTAGGTAAATTCATGATTTATATTTAGATAATAATAACTTGTACAAGTTGATTTTAAAAGCTCTTACGTGATAGATCATATAGATCTAAATTTTCATTAAAAATTTTTGAACCTCTAACAATGAAAGATTTCCTGTAAAAATAAGTATTGTGCCGGGGAATTTCTAAAGTCGAGGCGGTAGAACGTAGATTCCGGTTCGAAATGTCACTTCTTTTCATAATACATTTTGACAGATATTTATGTCGTCTGGTTAAATTTCAACAATTTAGATATCATCGCTCCGATTGAAAGTTCGAGGCGCTCGTTTACTTTTAACCGCCCGAGCTTTACATAATACTTGGTAATTTGTTCGTCTGGTTTTACGTTCGGATAGTGGCATTTTGAGCACGCTGAAGGACTTCAATTTTTGCTAATGTCAAATCGCAATACGTCAAATTGGCATAATCGATTATTTGAAACAATAAGGTTCTAACTAACTGCGCCTTAACATGTATTGGAAAACCGTTGCACAGCACTCTCAGTTGGCGCCATTCACCATACACTTTGCCGCACACTTTAGGTATTTGTGATTCCCAGCTCGAATGATCATCAATATAAATCCCTAAACTCTTAACACATATTTCATAAGGTATGCATTCATATTATTATTTCATATTATTCAAATCGTCAAAAGATGATTCAACGTACAACTGAATGTTATCTGCATACATGTTGTAATTAAAATGCTGAAGAACTTTCGGCAATGCATTTATGTAAAGGCTAAAAATTACTGCAGATAAAATAGAACCCTGCGGTGTACCTGTGGAAATCACCTTTCTTACCGATTTATTACCGACTCCATCTTCCAAACATTCCGTTCTATCGTGCAGAAACGATCTGAACCAGCCAACGACTTTCTGGCTAAAAATCAGGGTGTGAGAAATTCCTAATAGGAATCGGTGACTATCGAAAGCACGAGAAAAATCAATCTGAACAAGAATAGTAAATTTGCCTACATCCATATTCTTAATAATATCATTAACCACGCTAACGAGAGCAGTATCCTTACTATTATCTACTCTATAGGCCGATAGTTTATCATCTAACATCTCTCGAGCGGCACATAGTTTACTAGTGGCTCTGAAATCACTAGGTAGGTGTGGGGATGAAATTTTTCGAAGTGGTAAAATCAGTGCATCCTTCAAAACGTTGGGATAAGTTGATGTTTCCACACATCCCAAGTACCAAAACCCCCAACCCCCCACCACTAACAACCGTTTCGGTAGTCCAAAAACTTTTTGTTTTTTCCCCAGGATCATTATTATTGTTTTAGTTATATCATTTAATTTTATTTTATTATTTATTTAAATTTAGCTTAGGCAATCTAAAAACGCTCTCCAAGTTTCACCTCGATATCTGGAATATGGTGAAAGAAGAGTGGTGGATGGGGGAGGGGGGTGTGAGACACCGTGTGAATCTTCGAAAGGCTGAAGAGCTTCACAAACAAATACGATCCGAATAAAATGCTCGTAGGTATGGATATTTCAAAGTCTGAAGTTAAATTCAATTGTTAGAAAATAATTTTACCGCTTCAGTGAAAGTAGCTGCGGCCAACAGCCCAACCACAACGGCGAGGAGACGGAAAACTTGCATGATTTGGCGACTGAAATAAGACTCGCTGATTTGCGGAAGGCTCAGCGTTTTTATAGATCGGGAACAACATTTTATGGTGTATTTTCGGTGAATCCAACACCTTCGTCTTATTTTAATTTATGAGAATGTTGCATATTCTAGTTTATTACCGATCCATGTGATTCTAATCATTATGTGAGTATACAAAGCGAAACTTTTTATTTCTGTCAATATAAAAGGAAATCTAAACATGGGATCATTATTTTAGGTGACATCACGAAGGAGTTGGCATCGAATGACCATTCTTTAATCTCGACTGAATTTATGCGAGAAAAATGAAACCCAAAATAAGTGTGAATAAAAAATCGTGTGAACTAGTGACGACCGTCGTGGGAGCTGATATATAATTGCAGTCGAGTTTACTTTTCAAGAAAAATATTAAGCATATTATTACATTTGCTAAGGAATAACTTACTTGTGAACCGTAGGTAGGTGGTATATTTTATGAAATTTATTTTCATAGGTGTGTGTGTTTATGTAGTCAAACATTTTGGTAAGTAATGCATGAATTACAGAAATGTCCCAGTGTATATGAATTGTATAGCATTTCTCAGTCAAGTTTAGTTTTTTCCCACACAAATGAGGTTTTTCCCAACCAAATTTTGTTGATTCCCAACTTGTTTTAATTCTTTTACAATCAAATTTAGTTTTACCTACGGATCTGCAATTCGAATTGCGCCTTCTCTGTAATATCAAGGATTCCATATCAGTGCACATTTGCTAGCTGTGGGCCTCTGAGTCTGATTTGTTTTTTTCATCAACTTATGATGCTGAAAACTTAAATGTCGATCCGTTTTGGGTCCGCTCCTCCCTCACATGGGATCTTCTCCTAGTCTGTTTTTTTCTATAGAGGTCGTCAGACATTTCTAAAAAAAAAAAACAAGGCGAAAAACAAAATCCAATGTACTAACATGGTACTAGCGTAAATATTTTCTCCTTTCTTCCACCATCCAATCACTATAGAACCAGATTCTGAAAACACAACAGAAGATGTTTTGAAGGGTGAGATTAGGCTTAAACTCTATAGATCGGAGAGTTTTTTTTTTTTTAAATGGTGAATGTTGCTACCTCCCATCTTAAACAGCTCCGTATTTACAGAAGAATATACACACTCATTTTCCAACCCACTCTACAGCCTAGAATTCCGAATTTTCAATTAAAATGTTGTTCGCAATATTCTTGAATCCGGCATGTGTCTGTGGCGGCCATATTAACAATCCTCTTTTTTTCCAATCATTATTCACTCCTCACTATCTATATTACAATATTCTCCACACGAGTTGTTCCAGATTCCAGTCTTTAGGAATGTAATGTATTTATACGTTGCGCAATTAACTTTATTTAGAATAGATTGAGGTATTAGCTCAAATTATAATAGATTATACTGCGTAATTTAGAATAAAAATTCAGAGTAGGCATTTTAGTTGCATGCAAAATATGCCTAGTATGCAGATGCCTTTATCAATGAGTTATCAATGACATAGCCTTTATCTATGACGTAAATGCCTAGTATGCCTAAGATGCTTGAAGGAAAACAGTTAACAAGGAAGAGGGACAGTTTAACATACAAACCGTGTGAATTTACATGGAAGTTGTTTGGATTTTGATTCATTATTCGCGCTTGATGTTTTGATGTCGTGGTTAACTCGGTTTCCCGTGCTTCTGCGTTGACTGCGAGCAAGTTCTACGGCTCACCAGGCTCGACGGCCCGGATACTTTGCGCAATAGTGAACCCGCACTGGAGTGAGCTTTCACACGCATTTGAGTTTCTCTATCTGTCTCTACATTAGAAAGGTAGTCAGATCGAAACTGGAGAAATGTTGGTCGGGAATAGTTTTAACTTGGCTGAGGTTATAATGAGTGGTTATATTGAAGGGACGTTTAGTTGGAAAATTAATTAGGTAAAACTTGAAACTTGATTGTTGAGCTTTGAATTGAAGCCTTTTGGGGACTGCTTGGTAAAAATGACAAAGTACCTGATAAAAATGATGCGCAGACGTGGATACATGCAATACACGGGTATTTTTTTGGAAGGTTACCGTACTGATGATCCATGGAATCATGATTTCAACGCCTTTCTTCTTCCTGGCAGTCCATTTATTTTCGAAGAAGGTTGGCGGACTGAAGATCCGCTGTCTTTCGCAATGGTCATCTAGTCGTAAAAACTGTTTACCAACTTTAGCACAAACATGGCCTAAAATCCCTGTTTTTTATTTCACCCCCACCATGATCTGACCAGACGATTGTTTTTGTTTGGGCGATTTAATATTTGCTGTATAAGTCGTTATGATCACAGGTACGGATTTCGTTACAGCCCCGAATTCCCTCTGTCTCGTCCTAAAAATAAAAGAAGTCTTAACCGCAATCATCGATATGAATCCCAAGGTTGATGCACGTCGTTGTCTGCTACAATACATTTGGGTTGAACCTCTACTTATTCTTCACATAATAACAAGACCATGGTTCTTCTTCTTCACGGTGATATCTCGCCCCTGACGGCTCCACGAGCTAGTTCTGATCGCACCAAATATCTTTCAAAGCCGTCTGCCAGTATTTTCCAGCAGGTTGAAGGCTCCAGGCAAGGCTCATTCGTCTCATGATTAGTAATAGTTATGATGACCGAAATTCACTGAATCCTCAACTAGTTTCATTTTTGGCAAAACGGGATTATTACAATGGCGTCTGCCATCACTTTCCAGCAGGCTAGAGGCTGCACACTTGAGACATATTTTTTCTGATGGTAAGTATTCTTATTACAGTAACTCCTGTAAAATTTCAGCTATCCTAGAGTACTTAAGGTTTTGGCCCATTTTGGCAATCTTGAAAAGCAAACCAACAAGTATTGAAGAGGTTAAAAAATTTGTCCTGGTCGATTATAATCGATTGATGTTGAAAATGTAACACCGAAAAATATATTCACTGATATACATCAAGCAATCCGGCGTACGTATAATTCAATTCAGTCTATTAGTGGATCTCAAGCTATCGTACAGTCTTCCCATTTCAGACTTCAATATATTATAGTTTCTATCTCTATAGATTCAAATGACAGGACTCCCACAACATGAACATTGGGTCTGCCTCTCAGAAGTTCAAACCAGATGCAGCGCCAAATGATTCAGAAATCAGACTTAGCCATCATGAAGGAATCGGTGCCATTGAGCAGCTAATAGATACTGGGTTAGTTAGGCAGATGATGTAACATACGACTCTTAGTCCGTCAGTCTTTCTTCAAAAAATCTCAACAAAGCCTCGAAGAATTGGCTGCATGACATTTATTGAGCGGCCCAGACCAATTTTAACTACGTTTACTTAATTGGTGAATATTAGTGATTAGTATGTACCATACAGTTAGATTACCGACATATGTGTTTCAATAAGGTGTACGTATGATTCACTTCAGTTTATTAGTAGAATATAAGCTATCGTTCTCCCTCAATATACGAG
Organism: Adelphocoris suturalis; assembly: GCA_030762985.1. Classification (NCBI taxonomy): domain Eukaryota; kingdom Metazoa; phylum Arthropoda; class Insecta; order Hemiptera; family Miridae; genus Adelphocoris; species Adelphocoris suturalis. The sequence goes on from CM061048.1 coordinate 58,381,068, forward strand.
ACTTCTACGACATGGACGATATTTGCCCTGACTCTCAGAATTTCAAACCAGATGCAGCTCCAACTGATTTAGAAATCAGACTTCTCCATCGTGAAGGAATCGTTGCCTCTGCTAATACACACTGGGTTAACTAGGTAGGAGATGTAACATACATTTCGCACAAACCATCAGTTATGTCTGTTGCTGACTAAGAGGCTCGATGGATTTGTGTAGACAATACAGACAGATTACCCAAGTGCGAAATGTTTCATTTTAATCCGGCACCATTAGACTCCATCCGGTGTGTTCCGTGGTTTGTTCGTACGGTTTCTCGTTGTAAGACTCAGATCACCCTTAAGATTGAGACTCAGACATCTATATATATAAGTATCCATATTTTTTTCGTTCTGCCCTGAATAGCAAGAGCGGTACGAACAGTTCGCGTGAGAATACACTCAAGTCGATTTTTCAGGAGAGTGAAATGAAACAGTGAAATAATAATAATTGATTTTTATCGGATTAGGTACATAATACAATCATGAATAAGCAGCTAAGATGGTTTGGTCTGGTAAATAGAGTATCCGAAAAATTCAACGTCAGTGCCACGGGCCCGTTAGTTATTATTTCTGTTGTTGTTGTAGTTGTTATTGTTATAATTATTCCTGTTGGCGTTATTATTGTTCCTGTTGTTGTAGTTGTTGTTATAATTATTCCTGTTGGCGTTATTATTGTTGTTGTAGTTGTTGTTGTTGTTCCTGTTATTCTGCAAAATTTCCAAAGAGTTAAATTAGCTAAAATTCATTGTAAAAAGAAGATGGTGTAGAGCAACAGATAAAATCTTGTCTGTATCATAATGTAAGGAATAAAACAGAACAGATGGAATGAATGAATGACTTCATTTATTATCAATCGTACATTATTAGGGCCTATTGGCCCTCTCTTCCATAACGCATAGAAAAAAAAAATCAACATGAAAATAAATGTCAGGATCCCCAATAAATACAATAAATAAATGTAATTAATACATTACTACATGAGTGCGACTCACTAGGTTTAGATACAAAAATGATTCAATTTGAAGTAATATTACAGTATAGCAAGGTCTAAGTAGGTAAATTCATGATTTATATCTAGATTATAATAACTTGTACAAGTTGATTTTAAAAACTCTTACGCTCAGTGATAGGTCATATAGATCTAAATTTTCATTAAAAATTTTTTAACCTCTAACAATGAACGATTTCCTGAAAAAATAAGTATTCTGGCGGGGAATTTCTAAAGTCGAGGCGGTACAACGATGATTCCTGTTCAAAATGTCACTTCTTTTCATAATACATTTTGACAGATATTTATGTCGGCTGGTTAAATTTCAACAATTTAGATATCATCGCTCCGATTGAAAGATCGAGGTGCTCGTTTACTTTTAACCACCCGAGCTTTACGTAATACTTGGGAATATGTTCGTCTGGTTTTACGTTATAAAAAAAAATCGGATAGTGGCATTTTGAGCACGATGAAGAACTTCCATTTTTGCTAATGTCAAAACGCACTACGTCAAATTGGCATAATCGATTATTTGAAACAATAAGGTTCTAACTAACTGCGCCATAACATGTGTTGGAAAACCCTTGCACAGGACTCTCAGTTGGCGCAATCCACCATACACTTTGCTGCTCACATTAGATATTTGTGATTCCCAGCTCAAATGATCATGAATATAAATCCCTAAACTGTTAACACATATTTTATAAGGTATGCGGTGGGACCCCTAAACGATTTGATCTAAATCTTACATTACTGTATTAAGCTGTGCCAACCGTCTACTCGAGCCTATTACAATTGAAGTACATTTAGACGGGTTAACATCTAGACCATGTGATGTACACCAGCATTTTATTCGAGATAGATCATCATTCACGCAGGATATTGCATTATTCAAATTGTCAAAAGATGATTCAATGTGGTAATTACAATGCTGAAGAACTGTAGGCAATTCAATTATATCAAGGCTAAAAATTACTGCTGATTAAATAGAACCCTGCGGTGTACCTGTGGAAACCACCTTTCTCACAGATTTATTACCGACACCATTTTCCACACATTGCCTTCTATCGTGCAGAAATGATCTGAACCAGCCAACAACTTTCTGGCTAAAATTCAGGGTATGAGAAATTCCTAATAGAACATCATGCTGGAGACTATCGAAAGCACGAGAAAAATCAATCTGAACAAGAATAGTAAATTTGCCTTTATTGATATTGTCATAACAATATCATCAACAACGCTAACGAGAGAAGTCTCCGTACTATGACCTACTCTATAGGCTGATTTTTTATCATCTAACATCTCTTGAGCTACAATTATATCAACTATAGCCTCGTAAACGATTTTATCAAATATTTTTCCAGCGGCACATAGTTTACTAATGGCTCTAAAATCACCAGGTAGGTGTGGGGATGAAATGTTTGGAAGTGGTAAAATCAGCATCCATCCAAACGTTGGGATAAGTTGATGTTTCCACACATGCCAACGACCCCCCCCCCCCCCCCCAATTCAATTGTTAGAAAATAATTTTACCGCTTCAGTGAAAGTAGCTGCGGCCAACAGCCCAACCACAACGGCGATGAGACGGAAAACTTGCATGATTTGGCGACTGAAATAAGACTCGCTGATTTGCGGAAGGCTCAGCGTATTTATATATCGGGAACAGCATTTTATGGTGTATTTTCGGTTATTCCAACACCTTCGTCTTATTTCAATTTATGAGAATGTTCAATTTTCAGGTTTATTGCCGATCCATGTGAGCCAAATAACTATGCGAGAATTGAAAGCGAAGCTTTTTATTTCTGTCAATATAAAAGGAAAACAAAACTTGGAATCATTAGTTTTAGTGACATCACGAAGGAGTTTGCATCGAATTACCATTCTTTACCTCGACAGAATTTATGCGAAAAAAATTAATCCCACAATAAGTGTGAATAAAAATGCGTGTGAACGAAGTGACGACCGTCGTCGGAGCTGGTTTAATATTGCAGTCGAGTTCCCTTTTCGGGAAATCGATTAAGCATATTATTACATAGTATGCTAACGATTAATTTACCTCTGAACCGAACGTAGGTGGTTTATTTCATATTTTTAAAGGTGCGTGTGTTTAAGTAAGGTAAACGCACCTATAGTCGACAGTGCATAACTTACCTGTGAACCGAACGTAGGTGGTTTATTTCATGAAATTTATTTTTAATGGAGCGTGTGTTTGAGTAGTCAAACATTTTGGTAAGTAATGCATGCATTACAGAAATGTCCCAGTGTATGAATTGTATAGCATTTCTCAGTCAAGTAATTTCTTTACTTAACATTTGAGTTTTTTCTCAACCACATTCAGTTGTTTCCCAACTTACTTTAATTCTTTTCCAATCAAATTTAGTTTTATCTACGGATCTGCAATTTGAAATGCACCTTCTCTGTAATATCAAGGATTCAATATCACTGCACATTGACTAGCTGTGGGCCTCTGAGATTAATTTGTTTTTCAATCAACTCATGATGCTGAAACCTGAAATGTCGATCCGTTTTGGAGATCTGGAATACAATTACAGAGTATGGAGGGACTCAAATTACCAAATTAACTCACAGTGCTGTTATTTAGATGGAACTACTTTGGGACTTTTAAAAAAAAACGTCTTTTCTGTGTCAGCAAACCTTCACTTCTGTCCGCTCCTCCCTCGCTTGGGTTCTGCTTCTAGACTGTCATCTCCTCTAGAGTTCGTCAGACATAGTCCACAAGTTATTAAGCGCAATTAGTAATTGAATCACCTTCAACTAGTAAAAGTCTAGAATTCCAAATTAGAATTAAATAAACAAGGCAAAAACAAAATCCAAAATCCAATGTACTAACATGGTACAAGCGTAAATATTTTCCCCTCTCTTCCACCTTTCTATCACATAGAACCAGATTCTGAAAACACAACAGAAGATATTTTGAAGGGTAAAATTAGGCTAAAACGCTAGAGATCGAGGGTGAAAGGTGAATGGTGAATGTTGCTACGTAAAATCATAAACAGCTCCTTATTTAAAGAAGAATATTCACACTCATTTTCTAATACACTCTACAGTCTAGAATTCGAAATTTTTAATCAAAATGTTATTCGCTATATTCTCGCATCCGGCGTGTGTCCGTGGCGGCCATATTAACAATCCTCTTTCTTTCAATCATTATTTTCTTCTGACTATGTTACATAACAATATACAATACACGAGTTGTTCCAGATTCCAATCATAAGGAATGTAATGTGTATATATATTGTGCAATTAACTCGATTAAGAATAGATTGAGCTTTTAGCTCAATTTATAATAGATTATATTGCGCAATTTAGAGTAGACATTTTAGTTGTATGCAAAATATGTCCAATATGCAGATGCCTATATCAATGAATTTATCAATGGCATAGCCTTTATCAATGACATAGATGCCTAGTATGCAGTATATCTAGGAAGGATGGTTGGAGGAAAACAGTTAACAAGGGGAGGGGACAGTTTAGCATACAAATCGTGTGAATTTAGACGGAAGTTGATTGAATTTTGATTCATTATTCGCGCTTGATGTTTTGATGTCGTCATCAACTCCGTTTCCCGTGCTTCTGCGTTGACTGTGAGCAAGCTCTACGGCTCACCAGGCTCGACGGCCCGGGTACTTTGCCGCAATAGTGAACCCGCACTGGCGTGGGCTTCCACAGGAATTTGAGTTTCTTTATCTGTCCTTCCTCTAGAGAGGCAGTCTAATTGAAAAACGCTGCAAATTATTTCACAAAGGTTAATTGTTTTTTCAATTGAGTATGATCGTAGTTTTAGTTGGCTTGCGTACGTCATAAGGCCCGTCCAGACTCCTCGGCGTGTCCTATTTCGAGTTGCCACAACTTATACTTCTATAATTATATACGCATGTTTATATTTCTCGATTTGAGCTCCTATCTATTCAAATAGTTATTGCCTTAATAATATCATTATCTAAGTACGTACGAAAAGTCGAGAGGATATGTTATTAAATATGCGTAGGAAAAGCATTGGTATTAACACACAAATATGACCTAGAAAAAAACATATATTCATGCCTCGAAGGAACGCCGTACCCACCTCATGGTGCCGCGGTGTATTATATGGGTATAACACGTAAAAGTAATAAATATCCATTCTCCTACACCCCTCTGCTACGCCCCTGGTCACCCCAGACACCCCAAGGTGCCGCGGTGCCTCCTCTCACTCCACCCCCTGCTCACCCCCTCACCATCCACCGTGACCCCCTGCCAAGCGTGCCAGGCGTGCGCGCGTGCGTGTCTAACACTCAAGGCCTCGAAAAAGACACTTTTTCGCCTTTTTTTGGCCCATAGCATATATGCGAGTAAAGCGATCGGGATTGTTAAACGTTAGGACCAACTACACCCCAAATGGAGTCTATGTGCGAAAGAATGGGTTTTTTAAAGTCAATTTATAGACCTTTTATGGCCCGGACGGCGGATGGCGAACGGCGGATAGCGGACGGCGGACGGACATTTCAAATTTGGATTCTACGAACCTTGAAACGTCAAGTGACAAAGTTTGGGGGGGGGTGTTATAGAAATTTTTTGCTTCACGATCACATAGGCTTATTATTGGAAATAATAAACCAAAAGGAGACCAAAATAAGATGAAATAATATCTTATTTCAGAAGCCGTCTGCCAGTATTTTCCAGCAGGCTGAAGGCTCCAGGTTGGGCTCATTCGTCTTCTAATCAGAAATAGTTATGATGACCGGAATTCAAAGAATCCTTAACCAGTTCCATTTTAGGCGAAGCGCAATTATTAAAGTGGAGTCTGCCATTCATTTTCAACAGGCTAGAGGCTGCACCCTAGGGTCATATTTTTTCTGATGGTATGTATTCTAATTACAGTAATTCCAGAAATATTTCACCTATCCTAGAGTACTTAGGGTTTTGGGCGATTGTAGCAATTTTGTAAACCAAACCAACAAGTATTGAAGGGGTTAAGAATTGTTTCATGGTCGATTACAAAATATTGATATTGAAAATATTACACCGAAAAGTATGTTCAATGATATACTTCAAGCCAATCCGGCATATCTATTATTCAGTTCAGACTATTTGTGGAACTTAGGCTACCATACGGTCTTCCCATTTTAGACTTCAATATATTATAGTCACTGGGTTAACTAGGTAGGAGATGTAACTCACATTTCGCACAAACCATCAGTTAGGTCTGTTGCTGACACAAAGGTTCGACGGATTTGTATAGACAATACAGTCAGATTACACACGTGCGAAATGTTAAACTTAAATTCGGCACCATTAGATTGTAAGACTCAGATCACCCGTAAGGCTCTATATTTATAAGTATCCATATTTTTACAGTTCTGCCATGAATAGCAAGAGCGGTATGAACAGATCGCGTGAGAATACACACAAGTCGATTTTTCAGGAAAGTGAAATGAAACAGTGAAATAATAATTATTGATTTTTATCGGATTAGTTACATAATACAATCATGAATAACCAGCAAAGATGGTTTGATCTGGTAAATAGAGTATCCGAAAAATCCAACGTCAATAATTATACGTCAATAATTATTGTTGTTGTTGTTGTAGTTGTTGTTATTATAACGTCTCTGGGCGTTATTATTGTTGTTGTTCCTGTAGTTGTTGTTCCTGTTATTCTGCAAAATTTCCAAAGAATTAAATTAGCTAAAATTCATTGTAAAAAGAAGATGGTGTAGAGCAACAAATAAAATCTTGTCTGAATAATAACATAAGTAATAAAACAGAACAGCTAGAATGAATGAATGACTTCGTTTATTATCGATCCGTACATAATTAGGGCCTATTGGCACTCTCTTCCATAACGCACAGAAAAAAAAAAAAATTACATAATCAACATAAAAATAAATGTCAGGATCCAATATCTAAAATAAATACGTTACTACTTGAGTGCGACTCTCTAGGTTAGCAAAATCTCAGTAGATAAATTCATGATTTATATCTAGATAATAATAACTTGTACAAGTTGTTTTTAAAAGCTCTTACGCTCAGTGATAGATCATATAGATCTGAATTTTCATTAATAAACTTTGAACCTCTAACAATGAACGATTTCCTGTAAAAATAAGTATTGTGGCTTGGAATTTCTAAAGTCGAGGCAGTAGAACGAAGATTCCGGTTTGGAATGTCACTTCTTTTCATAATACATTTTGAAAGAGATGTCGGCTGGTCAAATTTCAACAATTTAGATATCATTGCTCCGATTGAGAGATCGAGGCGCTCGTTTACTTTTAACCACCCGACCTTTACATAATACTTGGTAATATGTTCGTCTGTTTTTACATTATTAATAAATCGGATAGTGGCATTCTGAGCAAGCTGAAGGACTTCCATTTTTGCTACTGTCAAATCGCAATATGTTAAATTGGCATAATCGATTATTGGTAACAATATGTTTCTAACTAACTGCGCGTTAACATGTGTTGGAAAACCCTTGCATAGAACTCTCAGTTGGCGCATTCCACCATACACTTTGCCGTACGCTTTAGATATTTGTGATTTCCAGCTCAAATGATCATCAATATAAATCCCTAAACTATTAACACATATTTCATAAGCTACGCGGTGGGACCCCAAACCGATTTGATCTATATACATATGATATTATTGCATTAAGCTGTTCCAACCGTCTACTCGAGTCTATTACAATTGAAGTACATTTAGACGGGTTAACATCTAGACCATGTGATGTACACCAGCATTTTATTCGAGATAGATCATCATTCACGCAGGATATTTCATTGTTCAAATCGTCAAAAGATGATTCAATGTAGATTTGAATGTTATCTCCGTACATGTTGTAAATACAATGCAGAAGAACTTTAGGCAATGCATTTATATAAAGGCTAAAAATTACTACTAATAAAATAGAACGCTACGGTATACCTGTGGAAACTACCTTTCTCACAGATTTATTACCGACTCCATCTTCCACACATTGCCTTCTATCGTGCAGAAATAATCTGAACCAGCCAACAACAATCTGGCTAAAATTCAGGGTATGAAAAATTCCTAATAGAACAGCATGCTGGAGACTATCTAAAGCACGAGAAAAGTCAATCTGAACAAAAATAGTAAATTTGCCTTTTCTCCATATTCTTAAGAAAGTCATCAACCAAGCTAACGAGAGCAGTCTCCGTACTATGACCTACTCTATAGGCTGATTGATTATCATCTAACATCTCTTGAGCTACAATATTATCAACTATAGCCTCGTAAACCATTTTATCAAATATTTTTCAGCCCCCCCCCCCTCCCCCCAACCACCATTTCGGTAGTACAAAAACTTTTGTTTTTCTCCTGAGGATCATTACTTTTGTTTCATTTATATTATTTATTTATTTTATTTTATTTTTATTTATTTATACTTAGCTTAGGCAATCTAAAAACGCTCTCCAAGTTTCACCTTAATATCTCGAAAATGGAGAAAGAGGAGTGATGGATGGATTAGGGGCTGGGGGGGGATATTAGTGGAATCTTAGAATGGCTAAAGAGCTTCACAAACGGATACCTTCCGAATAACATGCTAGTAGGTATGGATATTTTAAAGTTTGAAGTTAAATTCAATTGTTAGAAAATAATTTTACCGCTTCAGTGAAAGTAGCTGCGGCCAACAGCCCAACCACAACGGCGATGAGATGGAAAACTTGCATGATTTGGCGACTGAAATTAGACTCGCTAATTTTCAGAAGGCTCAGCGTTTTTATAGATCGGGAACAGCACTTTATGGTGTATTATCGGTGAATTCAACACCTTCGTCTTATTTCAATTTATGAGAAATATTCAATTTTCAGGTTTATTACCGATACATGTGAGCCTCATCATTTTGCGAGGATAGGAAGTGAAACTTTTTATTTCTGTCGATATAAAAGAAGAACAAAACTTGGAATCATTATTTTTGTTGACATCACGAAGAAGTTGGCATCGAATGACCATTATTAAAAATATAAACCGAAAATAAACCGATAAAAATGAAACCGAAAATAAGTGTGAATAAAAACACGTGTGAACTAGTGACGACCGTCGTGGGAGCTGATATAATATTGCAGTCGAGTTCCTTTTTCAGGAAATCGATTGTGCATATTATTACATCTGCCAAGGAATAGCTTACTTGTGAACCGTAGGTAGTCGGTATTTTTCATGAAATTTATTTTAGTAGGTGCGAGTGTTTATGTTGTCAAATCTTTTTGGTAAGTAATGCATGAATAACAGAAAAGTCCCAGCGTAATAATTGTATAGCATTCCTCAGTCAAGTTTAGTTTTTTCCCACACATATGAGTTTTTTCCCAACCACATTTAGTTGTTCCCAACTTACTTCAATTCTTTTCCAATAAATTTATTTTTACCTACGGATTAGAAATTCGGAACGCACCTTCTCTGTAATATCAAAGATTCAATATCAGTGCACATTGGCTAGCTGTGGGCCTCTGAGCCTAATTTGTTTTTTAATCGACTTAAGATGCTGACACCTGAAATGTCGATCCGTTTCGGAGATCTGGAATACAATTCCAAACTGTGGATGGGCTCAGATTTTAAAATGGACTCACGGTGCTGTTATTCAGATGGAGCTCCTTTGGGACTCCTCAGGAACAAAGTGTTTTCTGTGTCAGCAAACCTTCACTTCTGTCCGCTCCTCCCTCGCTTGGGTTCTGCTCCTAGACTGTCATCTTCTATAGAGTTCGTCAGACATAGTCCACAAGTTATTAGGCGCGATCAGAAATTGAATCACCTTCAACAAATAAAAGTCTACAATTCCAAATTTCCAATTATAATGTTGCTTGTTTCTCGCATCCGGCATGCGTCTGTAGCCACCATAGTAACAATCCTCTTTTATACTCAATCATTATTTACTCCTGATTATCTTACATTACAATATACTCTACACCCGTTGTTCCAGATTCCAATCTTAAGGAATGTAATGTATTTATATATTGCGCATACAACTCGATTTAGAATTGATTGAGCTATTAGCTCAATTTATACTAGAATATAATGCGCAATTTAGAATGAAAATTTAGCGTAGACGTTTTAGTTGTATGCAAAATTAGCCTAGTATGTAGATATCTTTATCAATGAGTTTATCCATGACATAGATGCCTAGTATGCTCGACGCCCCGGGTACTTCGCCGCAATAGTGAACCCGCAGTGTAGTGAGCTTTCACACGAATTTGAGTTTCTCTATCTGTCCCTCCACTAGAAAGGCAGTCGGATTGGAAAAGGTGACCCCAATGAGATCCGTTTCAGTGAGATTTTCGAAAAATAGTCAGCATCACAAAGTGGAGAGAAGAGGCATGTCCCATCGGTTTTTCTGGTGAAAGTGGCTCTGATTGATAATGACGTGATGTATCGATGAGAGTACCTACTCACTGTGTTAGTCGCGTTCAACTTTGCGAACAACGAAGTAATGTTGAAGACCGCCATATGCAAAACATCCTAAATGCCATTTATGAAATTGTCCAGCAGACCCAAAAAAACGTTCATAGCCGAGCAAAAAATTGAATGAAATGTCTTTTGTAGTTTTCCATGTCTGTTGTACATTTTATTATTGTTTCATTAGTAAATAAATAAACAACTAACATTAATTATCTTTTTTTTTAGCGAATTCCAACAAAAACACCCTGAGTGCCCATCTCCTTGCATAACTTATTTTGGTAACCAGGAAGGTCAAATTTTAGTTTATTGAGTACATTTCAGCCTGTGTTCTGATTCTTATATCACAAAATGTTGAAGAAAGGGTTGAATATGAAGTAGGTAGGTAATTAAAACTTTCATTGCACCAACTGTAATTAAAAGAAGTTATTCAAATGTAAGGAAAGCATGAGACGTAAAACAGTTTGAAGAAATAAAAACATACAATTTTTCTCATTTTTGATAATAATCTATACTATTAGGTACCTATATGAAAATCTGATGGTGTCTACGTTTGTGTTACTCAATCGCGTAAAAACTACTGGACAAACTGAGCTGAAATCGTACGGTTATAAAGAGTTGGTTATATTGAACAGACGTTTAGTTGAAAAATTAATCAGGTACAACTTGAAACTTAATTGCTGAAATTTGAGTTGAAGCCTCTTGGAGACTACACGGTAAAAATGACAAGGTACCTGATAAAAATGACCCGCTGGCGAGGGGTCATGCAATACACGGGTATTTTTTATAATTTAATAATGATTAACAGGGCGTTTCCATTTGTCTTCGTCACGTCACGAGCGTCACGTCACGGTGGGGTTTTCTGATGATTTTCACGTACAACCAATGCGTTACTAGGGAAGTGTAACTCCCTTAGTTTCCATAGCACGAAAATTGTTAGCCACTTTTTGAAATGCTCTCATTTTATCACAGCATCTCATAATCCCTAAGCATCTGTAGTGTCAAGGAAAGCTGATTTATTACTCACAGTTACGAATTAATATTGCTAAGTAACCATAATGAACTAATAATGTTTAAAATGATTCATTATTAAATGATCTGACTGTAGAACCGTGGGTCTACGGTCCGGTTTTTTTTATTTTTTTTTTTCCTTTTTTTTCCATAAGGGTACCGGACTGAAGATCCATGGAATCATGATTTAAACGCCTTTCATCTATCTGGTAGTCCATTTATTTTGAAGGAGGGTTGGCGGACTGAAGATCTGCTGTCTTTCGCAATGGTCATCCAGTAGCAAAAACATTTTACCGACTTTAGAACAAACATGGCCTAAAATCCCTTTTTTTTTTTTTTTTAAATCCACCATGATCTGACCAGATGATTTTTTTTTGTTTGGGCGATATAAGATTTGCTGTTTAAGTAGTCATGAATATAGGTACCGATTTCCTTACAGCCCCTAATTCCGTCAGCCTCGTCTTAATAATAGAAGAAGTCTTCACACTAATCGTCGATATGAATAGTAAGGTTGATACACGTCGTTGTCTGCTACAATACATTTGGGTTGGACCTCTACTTATTCTTCACATAATAACAAGACCATGGTACTTCGTCTTTACGGATATGTCTCGCCCCAGACAGCTTCTCGAGCTGGATCTGATCGCACCAAATATCCTTCAGAAGCTGTCTGCTAGTATTTTCCAGCAGGCTGAAGGCTCCAGACTAGGCTGATTTGTCACCAAATTAGAAATAGTTATGATGACCCAAATTCAAAGAATCCTCAACTAGTTTCATTTTTGGCAAAGCGCAATTTTTAAGGGTTGCTTCTGCCATCAATTTCCAGCTGGCAAGAGGCTGCACACTCGGGTCATATATTTTCTGATGGTAAGTATTCTTGTTACAGTAACTCTTGTAAAATTTGAGCTATCCTAGAGTACATTAGGTTTTGGCCGATTTTGGCAATCTTGGAAAGCAAACCATCAAGTATTGAAGGGGTTAAAAAAATTTCGTGGTCGATTACAAACGATTGATATCGAAAATAATACAATGAAGAATATATTCTATGATATACTTCAAGCCAATCAGGCGTATGTATAATTCAATTCAGTTTATTTGTGGAACTCAATCTATCGTTCGGTCTTCCCGTTTCAGACTTCAATATATTATATTCTTTATGTATATAGATTCAAATGACAAAACTCCCACGACATCTACGACATTTGCCCTGTCTCTCAGAATTTCAAACCAGATGCAGCTCCAACTGATTTAGAAATCAGACTTTGCCATCGTGAAGGAATCGATGCCTCTGCTAATACATACTGGGTTAACTAGGTAGGAGATGTAACATACATTTCGCACAAACCATCAGTTATGTCTGTTGCTGACTCAAAGGCTCGACGGATTTGTGTAGACAATACAGTCAGATTACCCACGTGCGAAATGTTTCATTTAATCCGGCACCATTAGACTCCACATCTGGTTTGTTCCGTGGAAAGAATTGTATCGTACGGTTTCTCTAGATATGACTCGGATCACCCTTAAGATTAAGACTGACACTTCTATACTTATAAGTATCCATATTTGTTGGGTTCTGCCATGAATAGCAAGAGCGGTATAATGAACAGTTCGCGTGAGAATACACTCAAGTCGCTTTTTAAGGAGAGTGAAATGAAACAGTGAAATCATAATAATTGATTTTTATCGGATTAGTTACATAATACAATCATGAATAACCAGCTAAGAAAGTTTGGTCTGGTAAATAGAGTATCCGAAAAATTCAACGTCAGCGCTACGGGCCCATTAGTTATTATTTCTGTTGTTGTGGTTGTTGTTGTTATAATTATTCCTGTTGGCGTTATTGTTGTTGTTGTAGTTGTTGTTGTTCCTGTTATTCTGCAAAATTTCCAAAGAATTAAAAAAGAAGATGGTGTAGCGCAACAGATAAAATCTTGTCTGTATCATAATGTAAGTAATAGAACAGAACAGTTAGAGAATGAGAGAGAGAGAAAGAGAGAGAGAGAGAGAGAGAGAGAGAGAGAGAGAGAGAGAGAGAGAGAGAGAGAGAGAGAGAGAGAGAGAGAGAGAGAGAACTATTGAAGTTATGACTATTATTTGGATCTTACGTTTGTGAATAAGCAGAGACTATCTGGTACGAATAGTAACGAAAAAAATAAAATAAATTACCATCAATCTGCATTCACTTTTACGTGTGTGTGAATGAAATATTGATTGCGCAGAATGGACTCTTGGTTGTCCTTTAAATTTCTTCAGTTCCAAATAAAATGTGTTATCGTGAACATTGATAAATATTTACATGGATAAACAGGTACGTGGGATTGTTTAATAAACTAAACTAAGGTGACCAATAATCTAATAATATGAAACCACACAAATTTTGTACCTACTTTTTGACTTTACGAGAGAGAATGTTGTAATAAATTCATGAATTTCTTGAGTACCTGATGTTCAAGTGAATTATCTCAAAAAGCTTTGTTTTGATCCTTGAAGTTGTTTTACCGAATACCTGTTTGATTAGTAGATGTTATTGCGTTAAAGATCCCACAGTTTTCCAACATGTTACATTGTTATGAAATATCAGCACATTGAGTGCAAAGAAATTGTCAACTACCAGTTTGTACAATAAAATTTTAATTTTTTGATTCATTGATGGTAAACTTCTTTTGCCAAAAAGTCCGTTGAAAAATAAAATGTATCCATTTTTAGCCATTTTTATTGATTTTGGTGGCTCATTTTTTGCAATTTGACCAATTTATTGTGCTCAAAAGTGCTGGCCAATAAAATCATCCTTTCATTCGGATTGCTTACTTTTTTGGAGCAAGAACGAAATCTTGTCTCAATCCTAAGAAGAGTTATCCTCTAGAATGACACATATTTATATACATATATATATGAATAAATGTATAGTTGTAAATATGTCGCACCCCTATTTTGATATTAGCCTTCTTGAACAAAAAGACTTATTTCACGAAAAGGCTGCATACATACTTACGAGAAAGTGTTGAAATCTAAGATTCGTTTCAGAATCCCTCAGAACAGATTTCAATCTACGCGAATTCGCAAAATGCCAAGTACTCAATACCCCCCCCCCCCCCCCCCCCTCCGCACCAAACATCGTTTGGGTAGTCCAAAAACGTTTGGTTTTTTTCCTAGGATCATTATTATTGTTTTATTTATTTATTTTGTACTATTTATTTTATTTTATTTCATTTTTATTTATTTAAACTTAGTTTGGGCAATCTAAAACCTCTCTCCAAAATTCATCTCGATACCTCAAAAAAGTGACAGAAGCGTGGTGGATGGGGGGGGGGGGGGGGGGGGTTGTTCCGAATAAAATGCTAGTAGGTATGGATATTTTAAAATCTGAATTCAGAAGTTAAATTCAATTATTAGTAAATATTTTTACCGCTTCAGTGAAAGCAGCTGCGGCCAACAGCCCAACCACAACGGCGATGAGACGGAAAACTTGCATGATTTGGCGACTGAAATTAGACTCGCTGATTTTCGGAAGGCTCAGCGTTTTTATACACCGGGAACCGAATTTTATAGTGTATTTTCGGTGACTCCAACACCTTCGTCTTATTTCAATTTATGAGAATGTTGTATTTTCTGGTTTATTACCGATCCATGTGAGCCTAATCATTTTGTGAGAATAGGAAGCGAAACTTTTTATTTCTGTGAATATAAAAGGAAAAAAAAACTTGGAATCATTATTTTTGGTGACATCACGAAGGAGTTGGCATCGAATGACCATTCTTTAATCTCGACATAATTTATGCGATAAAAATGAAACCCAAAATAAGTGTGAATAAAAACACGTGTGAACTAGTGACGACCGTCGTTGGAGCTGATATCATATTGCAGTCGAGGTTCCTTTTAAGGAAATCTATTAAGCATATTATTACATATGCTAAGGAATAACTTACTTGTGAACCGTAGGTAGGCGGTATTTTTCATGGAATTTATTTTTGTGGGTGCGAGTGTTTATGTAGTCAAAACTTTTTGGTAAGTAGGCATGAATTACAAAAATGTCCCAGCGTATGAATTGTATAGCATTTCTCAGTCAAGTATAGTTTTTTCCCACACTTGTCATTTTTTTCTCAACCACATTTAGTTGTTCCCAACTTACTTCAATTCTGATCCAATAAATTTATTTTTACCTACGGATTAGAAATTCGAAATGCACCTTCTCTGTAATATCAAGGATTCAATATCAGAGCACATTGGCTAGCTGTAGGCCTCAGAGTATAATTTTTTTTTGAAGTGTAAACTTCTATAGGCGCACCTCGTCGAAAAATTTAGCGGGGTGTGAATACCATTTTATCGTAACGCTATTTTGACAACCAAGCCGTTGCTGGGGAAATGTTTCTTTTGATTTTCACGTACAACCAAGCCGTTGCTGGGGCAATGAAACTTCTTTATTTTTCACCAGACAAAAATCGTTCTCCACTTGTTGGAAAGCTCTCGGTTTATCACGCATTTCTTTCGTACTTGTTCATGTCGTAGTTTTATATTTATTCATGTTGTAAATAGATATAGTAAACAATGCCGCTTGTTTTGTTGTCACTTGGTTGAGAAGTTAATCTTGCTTATACACTTAACAGCAATAAAACCGGCGCACCCTATATTTTGTTATTTTTTCACCTTAGCTTCAATTGGTTTTTTTTTTTTTTTTTTTTTTTTCTTGTCTGATGAGGTCCCATTCTGCGACCACCGCTGTCCTGAGGTCTTGGAGGTTTACAGGAGGGTTCGGTCGCTTTCGGATGCACCTCTCTAGCTCGTCCCATAGATGTTCTATGGGATTGAGGTCGTGGCCACGAGCTGGCCATTGTAGGGTGCGCATGCCTACCTCTTCGAGGTAGTCAGTAACCACGTTTGCTACGTGTGACCGCGCGTTATCTTCCATAAAAATAAAATTATCGCCGGTGTAAGGGGCGAATGGCACTACATAATCTTCCAGGATGTCAGAAATGTACCTCAGTGTGGTTAGACTCCCTCGGGGGTACACATGGAGTTCCGTATTCGCCTCTGAAGTGATTCCACCCCAAACCATTTCAGAACCTCCCGCGTAAGGCACCCTTTCAGAAATATTGCACTGAGTGAAACGCTGCCCTCGTCTCCTCCACCCTCTAACACCACGATCTGAAGCGAATAGTGAGAACCTGGACTCATCGGAAAACATTAAGAGTGCTGAAACGGTGCTTTACGGGAGTGGGTCTGAAATGGTTTGAGGTGGAATCACTTCAGAAACGAAAACGGAACTCCATGTGTATCCCCGAGGGAGTCTAACCACACTGAGGTACATTTCTGACATCCTGGAAGATTATGTAGTGCCATTCGCCCCTTACACCGGCGATAATTTTATTTTTATGGACGATAACGCGCGGTCACACGTAGCAAACGTGGTTTCTGACTACCTCGAAAAGGTAGGCATGCACACCCTACAATGGTCAGCTCGTGGCCCCGACCTCAATCCCATAGAACATCTATGGAACGAGCTAGAGAGGTGCATCCGAAAGCGACCGAACCCTCCTGTAAACCTCCTGATCAACAGCATGCCGAGAAGAATACAGGCGGTGGTACAAGCAAGGAAAGGTACCACCCGATAATAAAAAAATTTATTTTCCAAAAAAAAAAATTCATTTTTCAATTTTTTTTCACACGATAACTACAGAAGAATGTTTTGTTACTCTTGTCCAAACATCGAAGTTTTGTGAATAAAGCTGATTTTTTCAAACGGCTATTTTTTATTTGCCACTCTGTTCCTTGCTGTTCTTTCATAAGATACCGACTTTACTTGGCACATGCAAAAAAAAATTAACCAATTGAAGCCAAGGTGAATAAAAAAATATAGGGTGCGCCGGTTTTTTTTGCTGTTAAGTTTAGTAATAGTAGACGCGCACCATAACTGAGAATTAACTACTTAGGTACTCTGTTCTAAATTCGATTTTTAAAACATTTATGCCGTACTTTTACATTTATTTACATTTACGAATTAGCGGGAAAAAGCATGTTCCATGTTTTAGCATTTTAGCCGAAGGCTCAAGGCGGAAAGTTACCGAGGGTCCAGGGGCGGAGCCTGTCCACTTTTACTGTCCCAACATCCCAAAAGTGTGGAAAGTAATGTCCAATTTTAATTACCCCTACATCCCAACAGAGTGGGAAGTTTTTTCGGTAACCAAAATCATTTCCATAATATGTTTTATATTTAGCAGAAAATCGTCATAGAAATTTGCACTTCTCCCGTGTGGTCTTTAGCACACTTCACACTAGCACATTTTCAAAAAATACTCAAAATCACAAAGTGGAGAAAAGAGGCATGTCCCATCGGTTTTTCTGGTAAAAGTGGCTCTGATTAATAATGACTTAATGAATCAATGAGAGGACACTCACTGTGTTAGTCGCGTTCAACTTTGCGAACAACGAAGTAATGTTGAAGACTGCCATATACATAAAACATCCTAAATGCCATTTATCAAATTGTCCAGCAGACCCTAAAAAATGTTCATAGCCGAGCAAAAAAAAGTGTCTCTTGTAGTTTTCCATGTCTATTGAACAATTTATTATTGTTTCATTAGTAAATAAATCAACAACCAAAATTAATTATCCTTTTTTTCGCGAATTAACCAAAACACGCAAAGTGCACATCTCCTTGCATAACTTATTTTGGTAACCAGGAAGGTCAAATTTTAGTTTATTGAGTAACCTATATACTATTAGTTACCTGTATTACGAGATCTGAATCGTAGAATCTGATGGTGTCACGTAAAACCTACACGACCAACTGAGCTGAAATCGTACGAGGACATTCATAGAATCCCTGGTTAACGGAAAGACTATAATATTACAATCCTCCAGACTTACTTTCTCCTTCAAAGCTCTGCTTTCCCGGTAAGAACGTGAATAACTTGGTAATTAAGAAAAAAGCCGACTTGCGTCGAACTTACATCAAATTAGGATGGGGTGGGTTCACGGGTAAAGAACTTTAGAAAACGAATTCGACGATACCAAAACGATTTTGTTGGCTTGAGCCGAGCAGTTTTTATTCATAAGATTCTTGTTCAGAAACTGATATTCAAAACGCCCTATCAACTGGAGAAATGTTGGTCGGGAATAGTTTTAACTTGGCTGAGGTTATAATGAGTGGTTATATTGAAGGGACGTTTAGTTGGAAAATTAATTAGGTAAAACTTGAAACTTGATTGTTGAGCTTTGAATTGAAGCCTTTTGGGGACTGCTTGGTAAAAATGACAAAGTACCTACCTGGTAAAAATGACCCGCAGATGTGGGTCCATGCAATGCACGGGTAACCGGCTGGTCTAAATGAAAATCTTGATTTTTTTGTGATAACCATGGAATCATGATCTCAAGGCCCCTTCATCTTCCTGGCAGTACATTTATATGGAGGAAGGGTAGCGAACTGAAGATTCGCTGTCTTTCGAATGGTCATCCAGTCGTAAAAACTGTTTACCGACTTTAGCACAAACATGGCCAAAATTCCCTGTTTCTTATTTCACTCCCGGTCGTGATCTGACCAGACGATTGTTGCTGTAGAAGTCGTTATGAATACAGGTACCGATTTCGTTACAGCCCCCAATTTCGTCTGTCTAGTTCTTAAATTAGAAGAAGTCTCCACCTCAATCGTCGATATGAATCCGAAGGTTGATACACGTCAGTTGGCTGCGACAATACATTCGGGTTGAACTTCTATTTATTCTTCACATAATAACAATACCATGGTACTTCGTCTTTACGGTGATGTCTGGCCCCTGACAGCCCCAGGGGCTGGTTCTGATCGCACCAAATATCATTCAGAAGCCGTCTTTTCCAGCAGGCTGAAGGTTCCAGGCTAGGCTCATTCGTCTTTTAATTAGAAATATTTAAGTTGAGCGAAATTCTAAGAATACTCAACTAGTTTCATTTTTGGCAAAGTGAAATTATTAAAGTGGCGTCTGCCATCACTTTCCAGCAGGCTAGCAGCAGACTGGGTCTGTTGCAGACTTGGGTCATATTTTTTCTGAAGGTGAGTATTCTTATTTCAGTAATACCTGTAAAATTTCAGCTACTCTAGAGTACTGAAGGTATTGGTCGATTTTGGCAATCTTGTAAAGCAAAATTAAGGAAAAAGCCGACATGCGTCGAACATTCGTCAAATTCGTATTTTTTTGACAACCGCATTATCATCGCCGACGCTCCTTCCTATTCCACACGAGAGTGGTCCGCAGTCGCCGACGAAGCACCGGAAGTACGATGGTGCAGCCGAAGACTTACGGGGATCGTTCACACCCCTGATCAGCTCATGTGAGGGAGTCCTAAATTGAGAGCAACATTTTTGTTAAGAGTCTCAGTTCTAGCAAATAAATGGGAAAAACCCCGGTCCCAAGTTGCAGGCTGGGTACGAGTAAAACTCCAGATGACCATTATCCGGGCCATCTCCATGAGACTGCGGGGGTCTAGAAGAAAAATTGACACTTTCGACAAGAGGAGGGGGGTGAAATGAACCTAGAGGATGGCGCTCCACTCCCGATACCAGAGGATTGAGCAAAATTAACATAACTTAGAAACTTTACGGTGACGACCCCGAGCTTAATCTTTAATATCTAATTTAAAATATATATCTTGTAAAGCAAATCAACAAGTATTGAAGGGGTTTAAAACTGTTTCATGGTCGATTACAAACGATTGATATTGAAAACAATAAACCGAAAAATATATTCAATGATATACTTCAAGCCAATCCGGCATATATAAAATTCAATTCAGTCTACTTGTGGAACTTTAGCTACCGTACGGTCTTCCCATTTCAGACTTCAATATATTATAGTCTCTATCTATATATATTCAAATGGCAGGACACCCACGACATGAACAGCATTTGCCCTGCCTCTCAGATGTTCAAACCAGATGCAGCTCCAACTGATTTGGAAATCAGACTTCGCCATCGTGAAGAAATCGTTGCCTCTGCTAATATATACTGGGTTGACTAGGTAGGAGATGTAACATACATTTCGCACAAACCATCAGTTATGTGTGTTGCTCAATCAAAGGCTCGACTGATTTGTATAGACAATACAGTCAGATTACCCACGTGCGAAATGTTTCATTTAAATCCGGCACCATTAGACTCCATATGGTTTGTTCCGTGGAAAGAATTGTATCGTACGGTTTCTCAAGGTAAGAGTCAGATCACCCTTAAGACTAAGACTCAGACTTCTATATTTATAAGTATCCATATTTTTTGGGTTCTGCCATGAATAGCAAGAGCGGTATGAACAGTTCGCGTGAGAATACACTCAAGTCGATTTTTCAGGAGAGTGAAATGAAACAGTGAAATCATAATAATTGATTTTTATCGGATTAGTTACATAATACAATCATGAATAACCAGCTAAGATGGTTTGGTCTGGTAAATAGAGTATCCGAAAAATCCAACGTCAGCGCCACGGGCCCATTAGTTATTATTATTATTATTTCTGTTGTTGTAGTTGTTGTTATTATAACGTCTCTGGGCGTTATTATTATTGTTGTAGTTGTTGTTGTTCCTGTTATTCTGCAAAATTTCCAAAGAATTAAACTATATAGAATTCATTGTAAAAAGAAGATGGTGAAGAGCAACAGATAAAATCTTGTCTGTATCATAATGTAAGTAATAAAACAGAACAGAGAGAGAGAGAGAGAGAGAGAGAGAGAGAGAGAGAGAGAGAGAGAGAGAGAGAGAGAGAGAGAGAGAGAGAGAGAGAGAGAGAGAGAGAGAACTATTGAAGTGTTGACTATTATTTGGATCTTACGTTTGTGAAGAAGCAGGGACTATCGGGTACGAATCGGAACGAAATAAAACCCATCAATCTACATTAACTTTTAGGTGGGCGTGAGTGAGATATTGATAGCGCAAAATGGACTCTTGGTTGTCCTTGAAATTTCTTCAGTTCCAAATAAAATCTGTTATCGTGAACATTAATGCATGTTTACATGGGTAAGTAGGTACGTGGGATTATATTATCATCTAATCCAAGGTGACCAATAATCTAACAATATGAAACCACACAAATTTGGTACCCACTTTTCGACTTTACGAGAGAGAATGTCGAAATAAATTGATGAATTTCTTGAGTTCCTGATGTTTAAATGAATTATCTCAAAAAGCTTTGCTGTGATAAGAAGATATCCCTAAATGTGTTTAATTAATGTGTTCACTATTTGAACAGAAGATGTCATTGCGTTAAAGATCCCCCGTTTTTTCTCACTACTTTTGAAAAATCGAAGTGAGACTTGTTGAGATTCATCGGGTTGCCTGATACCAACTACATTTTAAGGAAAACAAATACCTGGAAAAAATCGAATGGAAAGAGAGATATGGGGTATATATACCTAGTTCCTACTAGGAATTTTATAATATATATTTAAGGATTTTTTAGGACTGAATATGATGATGAAGCCAGAATCGCGATGGGTATCTCATTCGTTTCTCAAAGTGGGGCCATGGAACTAAAGAAGGGCGATTTTTCTAAAGTTAGACGCCTTTGTGATGAACTAGAATGAAAGAGTGAAGATCGAGCCTCGAATAACTATTTTTGATAAAAATGTGTTGATCTAACAAATAACATCAACAATGTAAGGGTTTGAAAAATACAATCATTTCTTCTTTTGCCACTATTTTTCCTGCAACACTTGGCAACGTATGAGATGAATTTTAAATTTCTTTAAGAATCCAACAGATTATTTCGGTAAGAGGAGCGATTTCCGAACATTTACGATGAGTTGGATTGTATTTTATACCCTTTCATGGTTGATGTTATCCTTCAGAGCCACAAATCTTTAGTTCTTTTTTTTTATTTATTCATTTTTTTAAAGCTTAATATTTCAATCCCTTTCCTCCTATCTCCAGAAAAACAATGCTTCTTCAAGGTATAAGATTCTAAAAAGATCTTTGTATTACCTACCCGACAACGAATACAGAAGAATCTCCCTAGGATTGAGATAATCTCCTAAAGTACGCCAAGTATCTGCCCTACACGCAGATATATCGGTACAAGGATACATCGTATTTTTCCCTCTTTGAAATGTGTGTTTTGTGTCTCAAGTTGAAACAACTCAATTAAAAACGCTGCAAATTATTACACAATGGTTTATTATTTCTGCGGTAGATAGCCCATCAATAATTCTATAATTATTAAACCCTGTATGTAGTAGGTATAACATCAGAACATGGCGCATCGTGCCTCCAAGAAAAGTTCACACTTTTACAGTTCCAAGACCTCGCAATTTTACGCTTCACAGTAAAGATGTATAAAAAAACGGGAATATGATGCTTGAAGTGATTCTAATTATCGCATGCGCTGAACGGAGCATAGATTTGAGAAAAATTAAATTGATAGGGTACAATGTACGTTCTAACCAACAAATTCTCAGAAAATGTAATCAAAATAGGATGAAAATTAGACTTTGTTCCCGGAGTACACTTCCGCGCATGCGCAGGAGCTGATAGTGATGCAATCGAGTTGAAATTGGCATGGAATAATTAAACCGTTGTCCCCAACTATGCACCGAATTTGAGCGGGATTGGACCATTAGGGCGTAAAAAAATTATGCTTGAAGGAATTCACGTTTGCACAAAACCGAGTTATGATTTGAAAAGTATGGAATTAATAGTGAACCATTTACAGCCTAAACCGCACATTCCCTGGATATGCCATCAAAATCAGATAAAAACGATTGAAGTTTGGCACGTTTAAAAAGGAATATGCGCATGCGCAATAGCTACTAATGATATGATTATATTGAGATTGCTGGGGAATGCCCAAATTAACCTCTTCCACCTATACTCTTAATTTGAGCGAGATCGGACAATGGAGGCGATAGAAAATGATGGTTGATGGAATAAAGGTTTGCGCACGAAGATTTGGGAACAACGAAACTCATTGGGGACCATCTTCACCCTAACCCGCACATACCATGAAAATTTCATAAAATGCGGTAGAATATTGTGGAACTCATGCTTTTATAAGGATTTGCGAACATACACACACAGAGATTGAGAGAGAAAGACACGGAACGAATGTTGTTCAGAATAGTCTCAGACGCAAAATGCGAGTTTAAATTTTACCACTGTAAGAAAAAAAAATAAAGTCGTTTGATTCAAGTGGAGACCACAACCTTGAAATCGCTCGTAAGTGAAAACATTGCTTCAGCTACCTATAGGTTGACTTGGGAGCAATTTAAGAGATGAAATTTAACATTTAGGTACCAATACTGCACTAGTAGATACATCGTACGGACAGTAAATTATAAACTCGATTTTGCAATGTTCCATTGGGACTATATCACCTTATAATTCAAATTTTGTCATTATGTCAGCTGATATTTACAAGGCAATTTTTATGTATTCCAGTATCACTATTTAGCGATTTTTGATGGCATTTCGAGCATGATCGTCTATTCAATACATCTGCTAGCAACGCGTGATTTCCATTTCTTCTCGCGCTTAGAAATTTGGAATTTTTTTTCAATGTTCAAGCCTTTAGGGAAAGCGAACTATTAGTTCCATATAGTTTGGTCTAGTATTTTTTGAAATAAGCCGCGGACGGTTGTCGGACGGAATTTTTTTATTATTTGATTTTTGGAGTTTACGCATCCAGAAACGAAAACCAAAAAATTTGCTGAGGGTTTAAAAAGGAATTATTTTAAAAAATTGATTTAAAAAAAGACCCCAAGCGTAAAGCTCCAGTCATGCAGCATGGCCGTGTGAGCGAATTTTGGTAAATTATCATACTAATTATGTTACATTGTTATGAAAATTTAGGACATTGAGAGCAAAGAAATTTTCAACTGCCAGTTTGTGCAATAAAATTTTAATTTTTGAGTTCATTGATGGTAAACTTCTTTTGACTAAAATTCTGTTGAAAAATAAAATGTAGGTATCAATTTTTAGCCGTTTTTTATTGATTTGATTTTTTTCGTTATTTTGATTGCTCAAAAATTGCTGGCCTATAAACTCATCCTTTCATTTGGATTGCATGCTGTTTTGGCACAAGAACGAGAATTTATCTCAATCCTAACGAGAGTTATCCTCTAGAATGACACATATTTATATACATATACATGTATAAATGTATGGTTATAAATATGTCGCAGCCCTATTTTGAAATTAGCCTATTTGTAAAAAGCCTAGCCTTTTTACAATACGCCGTCGTTTCGTGAAAAAAAACGTTGGAATGACAATCAGCCTGGTATTTTTCAGTCTTTTCTTAAGGAAGCAGGAAGAGCATATCCTTATTGACACAACTGACAAACCTAATTTGACAAATAAGCATAGCGTTATCAACCTAAATTTGGTGGTCTGGATGCTTGCAAGCTCGCATCTCCAGAATACATAACATCATGTATTCACTCCAATAGCAAAAATTAAGACTAGTTGGACATATCTGGCAGAATGATGTGTACAGATTGTCATTCCAAAGTTTTTATTACGATTACGAGGCGGATTGTAAAAACTCAAGACTTTTTACAAGAACGCTGATTTCACCAAAAGGCTGCGACATATACATACTTATGAGAAAGTGTTAAACTCTAAGATTCGTTTCAGAGTGCCTCAGAACGGATTTCATTAAAGAAATTTTCCAAAAATTTATATTATGACATTTTTAGAGCCATTACAATAGCTTCATTAACTACGGAAATTCACACAATGCCAAGCACCCAATACACCCCCCTCAAACGGCCGTTTCGGTGGTCCAAAAAAGTTTGGTTTTTTTCCCAGGATCATTATTATTGTTATACTTATTTATTTTATATTATTTATTTAGTTCATTTTATTTCATTTGTATTTATTTAAACTTAGTTTAGGCAATCTAGAACCGCTCCTCAAGTTTCATATCGTTATCTCAAAAAATGGTGAAATGAATAAAGTGAATACGTTCCGAATAAAATGCTAGTAGGCTAGCTAGTAGGATATTTTAAAATCCGAGGTTAAATTCAATTGTTAGAAAATAATTTTACCGCTTCAGTGAAAGTAGCTGCGGCCAACAACCCAACCACAACGGCGAGGAGACGGATAACTTGCATGATTTGGCGACTGAAATAAGACTCGCTGATTTGCGGAAGGCTCAGCGTTTTTATACACCGGGAACAGAATTTTATGGTGTATTTTCGGGGAATCCAACACCTTCGTCTTATTTCAATTTATGAGTTATGTTCGATTTCCAGGTTTATTACCGATCTATGTGAGCCAAGTCATTTTGCGAGAATAGGAAGAGAAACTTTTTATTGCTGTCAATATAAAAATTAAAAAAAGCGGCAGGCCGCTCGCACTTTCTCTCTTATGAAAAAAGAGCAATGAGCATTGAAAATGTCTCAGTAATTTCAATGTTTTTTATAGTTTTAAACGAAATGACAATTAGAAAACATAAAATAACTAGTGACTCACAATTACTAAATTTGCTGTAAGCCAGTCTCGAAGATTCCCAATTCTTCCACGAATATGAATTCACAGGTAGATAATTTTCTGTTATGTTGCGTGTCTACAATAACTATAACCAAGATTATGTTCTCAACCAAGTGATAACAATACAAGCGGCATTGTTTACTATATCCATTTAAAACAAATTAATAATAAAACTACTACATGAATAGAGGAACAAGTACGAGAGAAATGCGTGATAAATCGAGAGCTTTCCAACGAGTGGAGAACGATTTTCGTCCGGTCAAACTGAAGAAGTTTCATTTTCCCAGCAACGGCTTGGTTGTACGTGGAAATCAAAAGAAAACAACTCCTAACTAACTTATTTAAAGGTTGCGTGACGTTTTTCTCATTAACAAAATTTCCGGTTGACCCGTCGACTAAGACATTTTTAATGTCAAAAAACATAGAATCGCCATTTTCGGTGACATCACGAAGAGGTTGGCATTGCCAAATCGATTCACGGTGCTGTTATTTAGATGGAGCTCCTTTGGGACTCCTCAGAAACGAAGTCTTTTCTATGTCAGCAAACCTTCACTTGGGTTCTGCTCCTCGACTGTCATCTCCTACAGAGTTCGTCAGACATAGTCCACAAATTATTAAGCATGATTAGAAATTGAATCACCTTCAAAAAATAAAAGTGAACAGTTGATTTCCAATTAAACAAGGCGAAAAACCAAATCCAATGTACTAACATGGTACTAGCGTAAACATTATCCCCTCTCTTCCATCCTCGAATCTATAGGACCAGATTCTGAAAAATCAACAAAAGATATTTTAAAGGTTGAGATTAGGATAAAACGCTTGATATCGAGGGTTATTTTTTAAGGTGAAAGTTACTCTCTGACATCTTGAACAGCTTTGTATTTACAGAAGAATATAAACACACCTTTCCCCATTCACTCTACAGTCTAGAATTCCAAATTTCTAATTAAAATGTTGTTCGCTATATTCTCACATCTGACATACATCTGTGGCGGTCATAATAACAATACTCTCCATTTTGGCAACCAGGAAGGTCTAATTTTAGTTCAGTGAATACATTTCAGATTGTGTTCTGATTCTCATATCACCAAATTTTGAAGAAAGAGTTGAATATGAAGTAGGTGGTAGGTAATTAATACTTTTATTGCACCAACTTTATATAACAGAAGTGATTTATATGTAAGGAAAGCATGAGACGTAAATCAGTTTGAAAAAATAAAAACATACAATTTCTCTCATTTTTTATATAATCTATACTATTAGCTACCTATATAAAAAATCTGATGGTGTCTACGTATGTGTTACTCAATCACGTAAAACCTAGTGGAAAAACTGAGCTGAAATCGTATGTGGACATTCACAGAATCCCTGGTTAACGGAATAAGTATAATATTACAATCCTCCAGACTCCTCATAACTTGGCTTTCCCGGTAAGAACGTAGACAACTTTTTAATCATGAAGCAATCGGTGCTATTGCGCTGCTAATACATACTGGGTTAATTTGGTAGATGATGTAACATCCGTTTCCTAGTCCATCAGCCTTTCTTTATAAAATCTCAGCAAAGCCTCAATGGAATGGCTGAGTAACATTTATTGAGCGGTCTTGACCAATTTCAACAAATTTGACTTAATCGGAGAATAATAGTGTGTATTACAGACAATTGTACTATACATTCAGATTACTGACATGTGAGGTGTTTCAATACGGTGTATGTATGATTCAATTCATTTTATTAGTGGAATTAAAGCTATCTTTCTCCCACAATTGACGAAACTCCCACGACTTGGACGACATTTTCCCTGTCTCTCAACATTTCAAATAGATGCAGCTCCAACTGATATAGAAATCAGACTTTGCCATCGTGAAGGAATCGATGCCTCTGCTATAATACATACTGGGTTACCTACGAGTAGGTAGGAGAAGTAAAATACATTTCACACAAACCATCAGTTATGTCAGTTGCTGACTCAAAGGCTCGACGGATTTGTGTAGACAATACAGACAGATTACCCACGTGCGAAATGTTTCATTTAAATCCGGCACCATTAGACTCCATCCGGTTTGTTCTGTGGAAAGAAGGCTATCGTACGGTTTCTCAATGTAAGACTCAGATCACCCTCAAGACTAAGACTCAGACTTCTATATTTATAGGTATCCATAGTTTTTGAGTTCTGCCTTGAATAGCAAGAGCGGTATGTACAGTTCACGTGAGAATACACTCAAGTCGAAATTTCAGGAGAGGGAAATGAAACAGTGAAATCATTATAATTGATTTTTTATCGGATTAGTTGCATAATACAATCATGAATAACCAGCTAAGATGGTTTGATCTGGTAAATAGAGTATCCGAAAGATCCAACGTGAGCGCCACGAGCCCATTAGTTATTATTTCTGTTGTTGTTGTAGTTGTTGTTGTTATTATGTCTCTGGGCGTTATTATTGTTGTGGTTGTTGTAGTTGTTGTTGTTATTATGTCTCTGGGCGTTATTATTGTTGTTGTAGTTGTTGTTGTTGTTCCAGTTATTCTGCAACATTGCCAAAGAATTAAATTAGCTGAAATTCGTTGTAAAAAGAAGATGGTGTAGAGCAACAGACAAAATCTTGTCTGTATCTTAATGTAAGTGAGATAGACAGAGAGAGATAGACAGATAGAGATAGAAAGAGAGAGAGAGAGAGAGAGAGAGAGAGAGAGAGAGAGAGAGAGAGAGAGAGAGAGAGAGAGAGAGAGAGAGAGAGAGAGAGAGAGAGAGAGAGAGAGAGAGAGAGAGAGAGAGAGAGAGAGAGAGAGAGAGAGAGAATGAGAGAGAGAGAGAGAGAGAGAGAGGAGAGAGAGAATATGAATGATGGTGAGAATGGGGGGAGGGAGAGAACTATTGAAGTTTTGACTATTATTTGGATCTTACGTTTGTGAATAAGCAGGGAATATCGGGTACGAATTGGAAAGAGAACAAAATACCATCAATCTGCATTCACTTTTACGTGTGTGTGAATGAGATATTAGAGAGTTCCTAGTAGATCCCTAAAACACTATAATACGTCGTGCGGGATGACAATCCGACGCCGTAAAACTGACGCTATGAGTTACGGTGACGCATCCTTCCGTACAGATGCGTTAACGGATCGCAATCTGGTAAAAACTTATTCGTCTAAAATAACCTCCTTCCACGGACTCAAATAACCTCCTAGGGATAATTTCCTCCTTCCATGGATTTAGCGTTACAACTAGATCCGTTAAGGACTTGACGTGACTTTAAGGTGCGGTAAAGTTTCTCGTTACCGCACGCCGTATTGAGACCGACTGATCTCTCGGAACTCTCTATTGATAGCGCAGAATGGACCCTTGGTTGTCCCTGAAACTTCTTCAGTTCCAAATAAAATGTGTTATCGTGAACATTGATATATGTTTACATGGATAAATAGGTACGTGGGATTATTTATTAAACTGAAATTAGGTGACCAATAATCTAATAATATGAAACCACACAAATTTTGTACCTACTTTTTGACTTCACGAGAGAGAATGTTGTAATAAATTCATGAATTTCATGGTTCCTGATTTTTGAGTGAATTGTTCCAAAAACCTTTGTTTAGATAAGAAGATATCCTTACATGTGTTTACTGAACACCGATTTGAATAGTAGATATCATTGCGATAAAGATCACCCATTTTTTCAACATGTTACAGGTTCATTGATGATGGACATATCTGGCAGAATGATGTGTATAGTTTGTGATTCCAACGTTTTATTACGAATAGGAGTCGGATTGTAAAAAGGCTAGACTTTCTACAAAAAGAATGATTTCACCAAAAGGCTGCATTTACATACTGATGAGAGAGTGTTGAACTCTAGGATTCATTTCAGAATGACTCAGAACGGATTTCAACGAAGAAATTTGTTTAAAATTTTGATTTTAAAATTTTTGAAGCCATTACCAAATTACTTATAGAAATTCACACAATGCCAAGTACCCAATACATCCCCTCTCTAACCACAGTTTCGGTAGTCCAAAAACTTTTGGTTTTTTCCCAGGATCATCGTTATCAGGATCATTCATATAATGCTAGTAGGTATGAATATTTGAAGGTCTGAAAATAAATTCAATTGTTAAAAAATTATTTTACCGCTTCTGTGAAAGTAGCTGCGGCCAACAGCCCAAACAGAACGACGAAGAGACGGATAACTTGCATGATTTGGCGACTTAAATAAGACTCGCTGATTTGCGACGGCTCAGCGTTTTTATAGATCGGGAACAGCATTTTATGGTGTATTTTCGGCGAATCCAACACCTCCATCTTATTTTAATTTATGAGAATGTTCAATTTTCAGGTTTATTACCGATCCATGTGAGCCTAATCATTATGCGATATTAGGAAGCGAAACTTTTTATTTCTGTCAATATAAAAGGGAAAAAAGACTCACTCACTATTACAACCAATCACTATTTTTCGTAACACCACGAAGCAGTTGGAATCGAATGGCCAATATTTATCTCAACAGAATTATGCGAGAAAAATGGAACCCAAAATAATTGTGAATAAAAACACGTGTGAACTAGTGACAACCGTCGTGGGAGCTGATTTAATGTCAGACGAGTTCCCTTTTCAGGAAATCGATTAAGCATATTATTAAATTGGCTTACGAATAACTTACTTGTGAACCTTAGCTAGGTGGTATATTTTATGAAATTTATTTTTATACTTGCGTGTGTTTATGTAGTTAAGCATTTTGTTAAGTAATGCAAGCTTCACAGAGATGTCCCAATTTATGAATTGTACAGTATTTCTCAGTTAGTATAGTAGTTTCCCTCACATATGAGTTGGTTCTAACCACATCAAGTTGTTTCCCAACGTACTTTAATTCTTTTCCAATCAAATCAGTTTTACCTACGGATCTACAATTTGAAGTGCACCTTCTCTGTAATATCAAGAATTCAATATCAGTGCACATTGATTAGCTGTGGGCCTCTGAGCCTAATTTGTCTATTCAAACGACTTATGATGCTGAAACCTAAAATTTTGATCCGTTTTGGAGATCTGGAATACAATTACAAAGTATGGAGGGACTCAGATTGCCAAATCGATTCACGGTACCGTTATTCAGATGGAGCTCCTTTGGAAATAGTCAGAAACAAAGTCTTCTCCATGTCAGCAAGCCTTCACGTGGGTACTGCTCTTAGACAGTCATCTCCTATATAGATCGTCAGACATAGTCCACAAGTTATTAAGCAACATTGGAAATTGGATCACCTTCAACAAATAAAAGTGAACAGTTGTTAATTTCCAATTGAACAAGGCGAAAAACAAAATTCAATGTACTAACAAGGTACTAGCGTAAATGTTTTCCCCTCTCTTCCACCCTCCAATCACAATAGAACCAGATTCTGAAAACACAACAGAAGATATTTTGAAGGGTGAGATTACGCTGAAACGCTACAGATCGAGGGGTTTTTTTTTTTTTTTTTTTTTTTTTTTCATGATGAATGAAAATGTGTTACTCCCTCACATCATAAACAGCTTTGTATTTACAGAAGAATATAAACACTCCTTTCTCCATTCATTGTACAGTCTAGAATTCCATATTTCTAATTAAAATGTTGTTCGGTATATTCTTACATCCGGCATGCGTCTATGGAGGCCATATTAACAATTATCTCCTTTTTTAATCGTTATTTTCTCCTGACTCACTTACATTACAATATACTCCACACGAGTTGTTCCAAATTTCAATCTTGAGGAAAGTAATATATTTATATATTGCCAATTAACTCGATTTAGAACAGATTGAGTAATTAGCTAAATTTAGAATAGATTATATTGTGCAATTTAGACTAAAAATATAGTTTAGTTGAATGCAAAATATGCCTAGTATGCAGATGCCTTTATCAATGAGTTTATCAATGACATAGCCTTCATCAATGACATAGATGCCTAGTATGCAGAATATCTAGGAAGTATGCTTGGAGGAAAACAGTTAACAAGGAAAAGGGACAGTTTAAAATACAAATCGCGTGAATTTACATGGAAGTTGATTGAATTTTGATTCATTTCGCGCGTGATGTTTTACTGTCGTCGTCAACTCCGTTTCCCGTGCTTTTGCGTTGACTGCGAGCGAGCACTTCGGCTCACCAGGCTCGACGGCCCGGGTACTTCGCCGCCATAGTGAACCCGCACTGAGTTTCTCTATCTGTCCCTCCACTAGAGAGGCAGTCTGATTGAAAAATCAGACCAATATGAGCTCCGTTTCAGTGAGGTTTTCAAAATATTGTCAGCATGACAAAGTGGTGAAAAATCTAGCATGCCCCATTGGTTTTTCTGGTGAAAGTGGCTCTGATCGATAATGACGTGATGTATCGATGAGTGTACCTACTCTCTGTGTTATTAACGTTCAACTTTGCGAACAAGGAAGTAATGTTGAAGACGCCATATGCAAAACATCCTAAGTGTCATTGATGAAATTGTCCAGAAGACCCAAAAACCTGTTCATACCGAGCAAAATAATGAATGAAATGTCTTTTGTATTTTTCTATGTCTGTTGAACATTTCATTATTGTTTAATTATTAAATATATCAACAAATAAAATTGATTATCCATTTTTTCTAGCGAATGTCAACTAAAACACCCAAAGTGACATCTTGCATAAGTTTTTTTGGTAACCTTGAAGGTCAAATTTTAGATTATTCAGTACATTTCAGAAAGTGTTTTGATTCTTATATCACAAAATGTTGAATAAAGGGTTGAATATTAATATGAAGGGTTGAACATTTATTGCACCAACTGTATTTAACAGAAGTAATTGAAATGTAAGGAAAGCATGATACGTGAAACAGTTTGAAATACAATACAATACAACATACAATTTCTCTCATTTTTGATATAATCAATACTAATAGGTACCTGTAAAAAAATCGGATGGAGTCTACGTTTGTGTTACTCAATCACGTAAAGACTACACGACCAACTGAGCTGAAATCGTACGTGGACATTCACAGAATCCCTGGTCAACGGAAAGGCTACATAATATTACAATCCTCCAGACTTACTCCTTCATAACTCGGCTTTCCCGGTAAGAACGTTAGCAACTTTGTAATATAGGTAAAAGCCAACATGCGTCGAACTTACGTCAAATTAGGATGGGGCGGGTTCACAAGTAAAGAACTTTCGATAACGAATTCGACGTTACCAAAACGATTTTGGTGGGTTGAGCCGAGAAGTTTTTATTCTTGTGAAGCAAACCAACAAGTATTGAAGGGGTTAAAAATTGTTTCTTATTTCACCCCCGATCGTGATCTGACCGGACGATTGCTCTTGTTAGGGCGATTTTATATTTGCTGTATAAGTTGTTATGAATACAGGTACCGATTTCGTTACAGCCCCTACTTCCCTCTGTCTAGTTTTAAAATTAGAAGAAGTCTTCACCGCAATCGCCGATATGAATCCCAAGGTTGATACACGTCAGTTTTCTGCGACAATACATTCGGGTTGAACTTCTATTTATTCTTCACATAATAACAAGACCATGGTACTTCGTCTATACGGTGATGTCTGGCCCCTGACAGCCCCACGGGCTGGTTCTGATCGCACCAAATATCATTCAGAAGCCGTCTTATCCAGCAGGCTGAAGTTTCCAGGCTAGGCTCATTCGTCTTTTAATTAGAAATATTTATATGAAAGCTGATAAAATTCTCTACAACTTTGACCATATACGTTTTATCAAAATTCCGAACCGTTACGGAGATATATGCATCCGAAAATGGACGAATTTTGAAAATTAGATTTTTAGCTCACGTTTTTTTTCGGATAACTTTGTTAATTTGCGTCCAAACCGTTTATCTGAGAAAAAAGTCCTCTTTGAGAAAGTTGTAGAGCATCAAATTTCCCTGAAGAATATGTGGCTGAATGCCAATTTATCATTCACCAATCAAAAGTTTTGCCCATTTTTGTCATTTTTACTCAAATGTTGTCAGGCCACTTTTCTGTGTCCTCCAGCTTTAATCGTCCTTCTTTCTGTCATCTGTGGTCATACATACGCCCACACGACCCAAGAATTACATACCACCTCATGGGGGGGGGGGGGGGGGGGGTGAGACGACGATGTAAAAAAGTGTTATTCCAGGGTAAGCACGAGTTCAACTTCTTTCACCCCTTACCAATGATCGTACGAAGTGGTCTTTTGCATTCAAATTTGTTGGGTGGTGAGCTCAGGAAAGACCGGATGGCCGAGGGAACGGAGGGGGAGTTGAAGCAGATGAAGTGCTAACAGTGGAATTTTGTAAATGTACCTAGTGTTACAGTTGATCTGTGTTTTAGTACTTAATATTATTATTATTTTTTTTTTTTGAAGAATACACTTTTTACATTTTCTTGAACACACACAGAATGAACTTTATTCAATATTGAACATATGAACATGTGGAACCTAACAACATAACACAAGTTGATGTAGTGGCCAACTTAAACTTCAATACTCCCCTTTAAGTGGGCACCACACTCAACATGCCTGCAGACTCCGAAACTTCTCGAGCTTCAACGTAGGTCTTGAGATTCTTTCATTGACTACACCGTATTGTTGCGTAAAATCTTTAGCAACAGGTCTTGATTCAAACTTCGAAATGTTATCATCCACTCCAACTTTCTTCCTAAGTACCCAACGGTTGTTGACAACCTGACCGTTGCTTGGACGATCAACAAACTCCCAAGCTTTCAATTTTATTAGTGCATCATATTCTCGTTTCATCGCTTCTAACCACTTTTCTTTTTCTTCACTTTCAAGCACGTCTTTATAACTTGCTGGTTCATCAAGTTCATCCCCTGCTGTAGCTATACAACAGTGCCACTGCTTTGGTTTCACAATCCGGCTTGACTTCCTTAATGCCACTGTGCTTGAATTTTGATTGGCGAGTTCTGGTAGTGGTTCAGCGTGATTTATTTCAGTTTCAAACCATTCTTCTTGTTCCGATTCTTCATTTTTCTTCTGCAACGTGTTCTGATGGAAGATCAAGAGAAGCTCCGATCCCTGTTTCAATTATAATGGGATGTTCTATCGGTTGCTCAGATCGTTCTTGATTTGTTATGATCACTACGTTTTCAGTGTTTATTGTTTCAGTGGTTGAATTATGAAGATTTTCGTCGGTTTTTGTTTGTAACGTTTCGGCCTCAAAGAATATCACATCCCTCGCTTTCGTTACGATTGTGGCATTAGTGGGATCACTTAATCGATACCCTTTCGTGTCTTCACAGTATCCCACGAATATGTATTCTTTGCTTTTAGGGTCCCATTTCTTTCTTTTCTGCTTTGGAACATGAACAAAAGCTCGGCAGCCAAACACACGAAGATGAAATAACGCAACTTTTCTTCCTGTCCAGACTTCTTCAGGAGTTTTCTTCTTCAGTGCAGATGTTGGAGACCTATTCTTTAAATAGTTTGCAGTGCTTAATGCTTCTGCCCAGTATCTTTCACTGAGCCCTGCTTCTTGCAGCATGCACCTAGCCTTCTCTACTAGAGTTGTATTAACTCTCTCTGCGACTCCTAGCTGTTCTGGAGTATAAGGTACTGTTGTTTGATACCTTATTCCATGTTGCTTTAGAAAGTCTGTCAATGCAATGTTGACGTACTCAGAGCCATTGTCGGTCCTTAGAACTTTTATCTTCTTGTTTGTTTGATTTTCCACTAGTTGTTTGAACTCTTGAAACACATTCTTTACCTCGCTCTTGTTTTTAATCATGTACACAAAAGTTTTCCTAGAAAAATCATCAGTGAATGTTAGGGCCATACCTCTTTCCTCCCCAACTTTCCACTGGCATTGGTCCACAAACATCCGAATGAATCAATTCCAAAATATTTTTGGATTTTGATTTGCTTGTGGGGAAACTTTGTCTTGTCATTTTCCCTTTCACGCACGCTTCGCAGGGTTGAAATCCAGCTGAGGCAAATTTCACTCCACGAGCCATATTTTTCCTCAAAAGGTTCATGGATCTCACGTTTAAATGCCCCAACCTCTTGTGCCAAAGCATTTGTGAATTATCACAGGTGATTGCATTAACTTGTTCACGGTTCTTCGGAACAATTTTAAACACTCCCGAATCATATATGCCCTGTATGAAAACTTTTCCTTTGACCCTAGTCTGGGAATCCATTATCCTACAGCCATCTCTTGAAAATACTACCCTTAGCCTTTTTTTGACTATTTTCCCGACTGATAGTAGGTTTGTGTTGAGATTTGGACTGAACATCACATCATGGATATCAGTTTTCTCTACAGTACCGGGTAACTCTAAACTAACTGTCCCACAGCTTTTTGCTAGAATTTTTTCTTTATTTGCTACCCTTATTTCCCTTTCTGTTGGTCGTCTATTCTTAAGCCAATCGTCTCTCATGGTAAAATGTGAAGTAGCTCCTGAATCGATGATCCACTCATCGTTATCCAGTCTCCCTATAGCTAAGGCCATTGAAGTTCCTTGCTCACTTGCATTTTTCTTCTTGGCTTTACATTGTGAAGCGAAATGTCCTTTCTTGTCACAAGCAAAACACTTGGGAATAAAATGCTTTTTCTTTGACTCTTTCTTCAATGTTAGAGCTTTATCATTTTCATTATTGGGCTTGGCTTGTTGACTCAATAGGGTACGTACTGAATCACTTGTGATTTTTGCCCCTGAGCTCTCCAGAGCCATTATCATGGGCTGGTAGCTTTCACCCAACCCCTTCAGCATGACAACACCGATGAACTCGTCTTCAAGCCCTGCATTGATTGACTCTAATTGCTGAGATATGCTAAGGATTCGATTAAGGTATTCTTCAACTGTTGAAAACTGTGTCAACTCGAGTGAAAACAGTTGTTTCAGCAAACTCAAACGTCTGCATAATCCTTTACTTTCATAATTTGACTCAAGCTTAGCCCAGACATCTTTTGCCGACTTTTGACTACGAACCATAGGATACAGAGACTCATCGACCATTAAACAAATTTTTGATCGAGCTTTGGCATCCTTTCTTGGATCAACCTCTGTCCCTGCAACAACTGCCCTCAGATCCTCGGCGATCAGAAAACATTTCCATTCCGAACTTCCAGTTGGAATAATTTTCTGAATTAACCAATTTTTTAATGTTCGGCATTGCTCCCAGTCCTGCAACTGCAACACTCGTAGATGCCACAGGTGGAGAACCACCTGCTCCTGGATCCC
Organism: Adelphocoris suturalis; assembly: GCA_030762985.1. Classification (NCBI taxonomy): domain Eukaryota; kingdom Metazoa; phylum Arthropoda; class Insecta; order Hemiptera; family Miridae; genus Adelphocoris; species Adelphocoris suturalis. The sequence goes on from CM061048.1 coordinate 58,418,134, forward strand.
CATGAGACATGTTGATTGTCTACAAATTAGTGCTGGGCCCATAACCAGTTGAAGCAGATGAAGTGCTAACAGTGGAATTTTGTTAAATGTACTAGTGTTACAGTAGATCTGTGTTTTAGTACTTAATATATATATATATATATATATATATATATATATATATATATTTTTTTTTTGAAGAATACACTTTTTACATTTTCTTGAACACACACAGAATGAACTTTATTCAATATTGAACATATGAAAATGTGGAACCTAACAACATAACACAAGTTGATGTAGTGGCCAACTTAAACTTCAATAAACAGGCATTGCCTGCTCCGTCGCCTGCATCCGGCGTCACGGAACATGTTCAAACGCCGCACAGTGGGGCCGAATGGCCAAAAATGGGGAAAAAAAAAAATCATTATCTTTGAAATGAATGAGTGTTTTGACTTGGGAATGGTTTCATTCGATTCAGAATACAAAAATACATTAGAAAAGTATGTTTTTTCTGAAGTTTAAAATTATTATTTTAGCACTAAATCTTGTGACTTTTGAAAAAAATTAAAGTTAATAAAAGTGGGAAATGGTGTGAAAAATTTACTGTGATCATTTACCAACTTTTCATAGAAAAAGTTGACTTTTTAGTTTCAGAGGTCGTGGAATACAGTGATATAAATGGTTGTTTGAATTAAGGTTTCTTTATAAATGTATGTAGGTTTAGGTTTATTAGGTAGGTAGGTTAGGTTTAGCTTCGGCAATGTGCGTTACTGATTATCGAGATTCGGTCAGGTGTAAATTTTGTTTCCTAGCTTTCGACGGTTTATTCCATCATCTTCAGGGGGTCTACAGACAGACTTTACAGTTTTAAATACAGTAATAAAAATAATTAAATTAATGTTAAGCGATTAAACGTCTACAAAATTAATAATTCCTTAGCTTCCTCACTTAATGGAAGAATTTTTGGAAGTAAAAGTCAAATTGGCTAGACCTTGAAAAGGTGAACTTTTGGCGCATTTTTACCGTTCTTGCATCTTGAAAAGATATTGATTCTCATAGTTGAATTTCAGGTTTGAGTTGAGTTGATTATCGTAATTTCGTGACCGATTGTCGTAACACGAATTTGTGATGTTCAGGCGAAATGATAGCTTCGTCGTCAATTCCAAAGAAGGAGCGAAAAAGTGCCAATCATGCATCATGATCATACGAGCTAATTTTCGTAAATTATTGTATGGTATAATGTTGAATTCTTTTAAAATTTGAGCTTTTTGAGTGTAAAGAAATTGATGGCTATTAGTCTTATCAGTCTTTATGGCAAAAAACGAATTCAAAATTATAATCCGTTATTAAAAAAAAACTTTGGACTTTTTTTTCCCCAGTTTTTATAGATTTTTTTTTAAAGCAAATTTATATGAAATTTAATTAAATCTTTCAGCATAATTTTGAACGTTAAATTTTCAATTTTATAGTTAATAAACTTTATTTGAGCAATATTCCACTAATAAATATAAATTCACTAATTTTCAGCTGTATTTAGCCATTTTTAGTGATTTTTTCAACACATTTTAAGAAAATTGACCAATCTAATGTGTGACGGCAAAGACGGTCTCGCTATGTATTTGATCACATTTTAATTCACTACACCTGAATACGGTGGAATACGGCGATAAAATTTGTACAGCTTCTTGATAATGGTCAGAACTTCAAGAAAAAAAATGAGCCGAACCAAAGGAAGGCGAAGCTCGTTTTTTCCGTGCCTCTCAAGCTGTATTTCGCTCTAAAAACCCAAATCTGGAGCCAATGTTCAAGCCATAATATTTTGAAAAAATAATTAGTATTTCTTAGCGATACTACATGAATATATTGCCAACATTATACCATTTAGGATTTTTTTAAATCACATAGAATGCGGTAGGCAATTTTCAAATTATACTCCCAAAAAGCTTAAAATCTCGAAATATCATGTTTTAGTCTCAATTTGGTAGTGAAAACAATTTTTAGCCACCGAAGGTCCTTCACTCCCTTATTCTACAGGTAATAAACTTTGAGGAAAACCACATTACATCCACTTTTGAGTCACTTTGCGAAAATGGATTTTTTTCCACCTTGGCCCCACTGTGCGCCGCCCCCACGGAACTGCCCGACGAGGAGAGTGACGAAGAATACGACATGTTCTAATCATGTATCATCTAATCATGTAATCATGTATATTTAATTACTTCATAATTAATTACACGCATCGCTTTTTTACATCGTCGTCTCACCCCCCCCCCCCCCCCCATGTGGTGGTATGTAATTCTGGGGTCGTGTGGACGTATGTATGACGACAGATGACAGAAAGAAGGGACGATTCAAGCTGGAGGTCACAGAAAAGTGGCCTGACAACATTTGGGTAAAAAAAGGCAAAATTTTGAAACTGGCGTAACTTTTGATTGGTGAATGATAAATTGGCATTCAGCCACATATTCTTCAAGGAAATTTGATGCTCTACAACTTTCTCCAAGAGGACTTTTTTCTCAGATAAACGGTTTGGACGCAAATCAACAAAGTTATCCGAAAAACGTGAGCTAAAAACCTATTTTTCAAAATTCGTCCATTTTCGGATGCATATATCTCCGTAACGGTTCGGAATTTTGATAAAAACGTATATAATCAAAGTTGTAGAAAATTTTATCGGCTTTCATTTACTATAGGACATGGTTCATCGAAAAAATGCACCGTTTCCGAGATATTCGCGAAAAACCCCAAAATGGGACCTTTAATGAACCCCCCCCCCCCCCCCCCTCGAGCGGCACCCCCACCCCCAGGACTTTTAGTATGTCAATCAGGGGACCTCCACCTACGTCTGTACCAATTTTGGTTTGGGTTCTATTTTTTTCTACCTCAATGTCTTTATTTCCTGGACTATTATGGTGAGCGGAATTCGAAAAATCCTCAACTAGTTTCATTTTTGGCAAAGCGCAATTATTAAAGTGGTGTCAGCCATCACTTACCAGCAGGCGAGCGGTTGCAGACTTGGGTCATATTATTTCTGATGGTGAGTATTCTTATTTCAGTAATACCTGTAAAATATCAGCTATTCTAGAGTACTGAAAGTATTGGCCAATTTTGGCAATCTTGTAAAGCAAATCAACAAGTATTGAAGCGGTTAAAAACTAATTCATGGTCGATTACAAACGATTGATATTGAAAATAATACACCGAAAAATATATTCAATGATATACTTCAAGCCAATCCGGCATATGTAAAATTCAATTCAGTCTGCTAGTGGAACTTGTACTGTCTTCCCATTTCAGACTTCAAAATATTATAGTCTCTATCTATATAGATTAAAATGGCAGGACTCCCTCGACATGAACGACAAATCTCCTACCTGCCTCTCAGAAGTTCAAACCAGATGCAGCGCCAAATAATTCAGAAATCAGACTTTGCCATCGTGAAGGAATCGATGCCTCTGCTAATACATACAGGGTTAGCTAGGTAGGAGATGTAACATACATTTCGCACAAACCATCAATTATGTCGGTTGCTGACTCGAACGCTCGACTAATTTTTGTAGACAATACAGTCTGATTACCCAAGTGCGAAATATTTCATTTAAATCCGGCACCATTAGACTCCATCCGGTTGGTTCTGTGAAAAGAAGGCTATCGTATGGTTTCTCAATGTAAGACTCAGATTACCCTTAAGACTAAGACTCAGACTTCTATATTTATAGGTATCCATAGTTTTTGAGTTCTGCCTTGAATAGCAAGAGCGGTATGTACAGTTCAGGTGAGAATACACTCAAGTAAAAATTTCCGGAGAGTGAAATGAAAGCTTGAAATCATTATAATAGGTTTTTATCGGATAAGTTGCATAACACAATCAGGAATAACCAGCTAAGATGGTTTGATCTGGTAAAAAGAGTATCCGAAAAATCCAACGTCAATAATTATCCAGGCAAATAATTCCTGTTGGCGTTATTATTGTTGTTGTTCCTGTAGTTGTTGTTATTATAACGTCTCTGGGCGTTATTATTATTGTTGTAGTTGTTGTTGTTGTTCCTGTTATTCTGCAAAATTTCCAAAGAATTAAACTAGTTAAAATTCATTGTAAAAAGAAGATGGCGAAGAGCAACAGATAAAATCTTGTCTGAATCATAACGTAAAGAGAGAGAGAACTATTGAAGTTTTGACTATTATTTGGATCTTACGTTTGTGAATAAGCAGAGACTATCGGGTACGAATTGGAAAGAAAACAAATACCATCAATTTGCATTCACTTTTACGTGTGTGTGAATGAGATATTAGAGAGTTCCTAGTAGATCCGTAAAACAAAATACTTCGTGCGGAATTGACAATCCGGCGCCGTTAAACTGACGCAACGAGTTACGTTGACGCAACCTTCCGTACAGGTACGGTAACGGATCGCAATCTGGAAAAAACTTGTTTATCCAAAATAGCCTCCTTCCACGGACTCAATTAACCTCCTAGGGATAATTTCCTCCTTTCATGGATTTAGCGTTACAACTAGATCCGTTAAGGACTTCACGTGACTTTAAGGTGCGGTAAAGTTTCTCGTTACCGCACGCCGTATTTATTGGAATTGGTACTTCAACTTTATTGTCAAGTCCAAACTTGATTCTTTATTGTCCTCCCAAGCACATGTTGTTGTATACGTGTTTACATGTTGTTAATTAATAAAGTCAGTCTGTGATTACAATTCAAACTTTACATTTCACTCGTATTTATATTAGTATTGACACCGACGGATCTCTAGGAACTCTCCATTGATAGCGCAGAATGGACTACTGGTTGTCCCTGAAACTTTTTCAGTTCCAAATAAAATGTGTTATCGTGAACATTGATATATGCTTACATGGATAAATAGGTACGAGGGATTATTTATTAAACTAAAATTAGGTGACCAATAATCTAATATGAAACCACACAAATTTTGCACCTACATTGAGACTTCACGAAAGAGAATGTTGTAATAAATTCATGACATTCATTTATTACGAATGTCTTTCCGACGTTTTATTACGAATAGGAGTAGGATTGTAAATTGGCTAAACTTTCTACAAAAAGAATGAGTTCACCAAAAGGCTGCGACATATACATACTGATGAGAAAGTGTTAAACTCTAGGATTCATTTCGGTACGCCTCAGAATGGATGTCAACAAAGAAAGATGTCAACGAAGAAAATTTATAAAAATTTTGATTTTAAATTTTTTGAAGCTATTACCGTATTATTTATGGAAATTCACACAATTCCAAGTACAAAATACATCCCTTCTCTAACCACTGTTTCGTTAGCCCAAAAACTTTTGGTTTTTTTCCCAATATCATCATTTTTGTTTTATTCATATTATCTAATTATCTTAATTTATTTTTTTATTTAAACTTAGCTTAGGGAATCTAAAAACGGTCTCCAAGTTTTACCTTGATATCCCAAAAATAGTGAAAGATGAATGGTGGTTTGGGGAAGGGGGTGTGAAACACCCTGTGGAATCTTTGGAAGGCAAAAGAGCTTCACAAATGGATACGTGCCGAATAAAATGGTAGTAGATATGGATATTTAAAATTCTGAAGTTAAATTCAATTGTTAGAAACTATTTTTACCGCTTCAGTGAAAGTAGCTGCGGCCAACACCCCAACCACAACGACGATGAGACGGATAACTTGCATGATGTGGCGACTGAAATAAGACTCGCTGATCTGAGGAAGGCTCAGAGTTTTTATAGATCGGGAACAGAATTTTATGGTGTACTTTCGGCAAATTCAACACCTTCGTCTTATTTCAATTCAAAAGAGAAAGGTTTACGTGACACCAAGAAGGAGTTGGATTCCAATGACCATTCTTTATCTCGACCAAATTATGCGAGAAAAATGAAACCCAAAATAATCGTCAATAAAAACACGTGTGAACTAGTGACGACCGTCGTGGGAGCTGATTTAATGTTGCAGTCAAGATCGCTTTTCAGAAAATCGATTGAGCATATTATTAAATTTGCTGAGGGAAAATTTACTTGTGAACCTTAGCTAGGTGGTATATTTTAAGAAGTTTAATTTTATAGGTGCGTGTGTTTATGTAGTCAAACATTTTGGTAAGTGGTTGTAAAACATCGTTTGATGGAATCAGCAACACAAGCAATCGTAAACGAAGACCTTACCTGCAACCGTTCAGATGAAATCCGCATTCCTCCATTCCACCATCACATTATATCACTTCACCTACACCTATTTTTTCCTTATAATATCCGTTTTTTCATCACTCCACACTGATTCAATATATTCATCAAGTTCTATAAACACCTGTTGATTCATTAGGGAAAATACCATAACAATGATAAGCCGTTATCTTTTCAGTGCCTATGGGATCCATTCCTTGTAGTGGCAGCTCATATTCTTCCTCCATATATCTCTTGTAGGGTCAACTTGTACGAATTATTTACATTCATCCTAGTTTATTATAATTTAAACTCATGTATGAAATTTGTACTCCCTTTTTTTTTTATTATTTATATTTTTTGTATTATTCATAGTGGCTACAAGTTACTGTGAGTGAGTTGTGATTTTGTGTTCTCAACATCTGCATCAGCTGATTCACCTTGCATCCCTGACTGGAACCTGCTATATTCTAACCGCCATTACACTTCTAGTTCAGCCATTGCAAAATTCAGACCTCTTATCATTTTTCAAATAGTATCCTATAACATCCGTGCGTTATTAACAATTATCCAGTTCTATTTTGGTACCAAATCGCTGCATATTTCATCAAACTTCCCGAAATATCACTGGGAATTGCTGCCAGTGTGGATACTGCCACTTTATCGGTTGTACTTGGTTGGTTTATCATTTTCCAATCAGTGCCACCTGCATGCTGACCGATCTCCAGCTCAGGATTAAGAGATAATCGTGGTGAGGTCTTTCTTTATTTTCATCTCTATCCTCATTTCACGTCAAGGTCTGTTTTGGCTGTATAAATTCTTCTTCTACTTATCTTCTACATCTACCTATCTTCTACCTACCTTACTTGGAGTTGGACCTTCATTCTTCATCTACCTACTTCTTCGGCTATGGGAATGAACTTTACTGAAATTATCCACTACCTGTGATACTTCTGTTACCTATATCTTCTTTCTTCTGTGGCCACTCTATAGGTAGGAAACTTCATCTCAACAAGTTACCTCACGTAGGTACATACCTACTGTTAAATAAATCTTCAGAAGCTACTTATATTCACACATTTATTTAATTATCCTAGTCAAATTATCACATCTAGTCATTGGTTATTATAGTGCAATAATATTTAAAAATACAGTCTACATTAGACACATGAGGCAATATTAGGAAACTAGGGTACCATATTAGTTACCAGGAGCCTCATTGTGCTATCATTACCATTTTACCATTCGTACTGTAGGGAGGGTTTTAGCTGGAAACAAACAGCAGGCTCTTGCTTAGGTACAACACAGTAAGTAATGCATGAATTACAGAAATTTCCCAGTGTGTGAAATGTATCTATAGCATTTTTCAGTCAAGTTTAGTTGTTCCCACACATATTTAGTGTCTTTTCCAATCAAATCAGTTTTACCTACGGATCTGCAATTTGAAGTGCACCTTCTTTGTAACATCAAGAATTCATTATCAGTGCACATTGATTATTAGCTGTGGGCCTCTGAGCCTATTATGTTTTTTATCGACTTATGATGCTGAAACTTATATGTCGATCCGTTTTGGAGATCTGGGATACAATTAAAAAGTATGGAGGGACTCAGATGGCCAAATCGATTCACGGTTCTGTTATTAAGATGGAGCTCCTTTGGGAATCCTCAGAAACAAAGTCTTCTCTATGTCAGCAAACCTTCACTGTAGCTCCTAGACAGTCATCTCCTATCGAATTCATCAGACATAGTCCAAAAGTTATTAGGCGAGATTAGAAATTGAATCACCTTCGAATAATAAAAGCGAACAGTTAATTTCCAATTAAACAAGGCGAAAAACCAAATGATATTTTGAAAGGTGAGATTAGACCAAAACGCTATTGATCGAGGGTTTTGACATTTTCATGTCTTTGCCCTGGCACATTGCACAAAAAACTGTCACGTAACGTTACGGTTGGTTTTCTGATGATTTCCGCTTACAACCGAGTCGTTGCTAGGGAAATGGTACTTCGTCGTTTTTCATCCCACAAAATTCGTTGACCATTCGTTCGAAAGCTCTTGATTTATCCAACCATATTATGTTAACTACTTCGAAGTGCTTGGCCAACAAGCTGAGTTATGAGCATGGTTATATGAATAATTGTTTACACACAGGTGATCATTCTCAATAATTGATATTGTGAACATGATTGCAACCGCTTGGTAATTTCTGATGATTTCGTTGAGCTGGTGTTTCGATGATTTGATTCATGGCAGGTGATCCGAATATTGCGAGAACGGTTTGATTTGTGAAGAGGTGGTCAAATCATTTTAATAGGTAATCATTTTAATAGACGAGTCTGTAACACATACGAGTCTGCAACTAAAGACATAAAATGAATAAACTCTTTACATGTTTGTAAAATCCTTAAAAGTTAATAAAATCCTACAGTGAGGTAAAAAGCAATAGGTAAACTCATGAAAATGTCCCAATGCGTTGCAGACTCGTATGCAAGCGTTTTGTTGTTTTTATAAACTTTCATCTAGGGCTGCAGTTTGAATTTCGGTCAATGAATTATATCAAAGACTTCCAATTTTATATTTGTATACCGTCATTCCTACAGAGTTAAAAAAAAAAAAAAAAATGTAACTCGGAGGTTTTCAACGAAATCAAAACTTTATATGGTATGTTTTTGATATTATTTTGTATAATTTATTAAAAGAGAAATTCGGATAATTCAAGATGAAATAAATAATTGAATTTAAGAGTTAGGTTTTCAATAAATTAGTGACCATAAGAAGGCTGTTTTAATTTGGAACTGGACTTGATTAATATGTCTTTTGTGAATATATATTTTTTAACTGTATTTAATGATCTATGTACATAGAGTTGATGAATAAGGGATATGGTGAATGTTACTTCCTTCCATAATAATCAGCTCCGTATTCACATAGGAATATGCACTTCATTTTCCCATACCCTCTACAGTCTAGAAATCCAAATTTCTAATTAAAATGTTGTTCGCTATATTCTCGCATCCGGCATGCGTCTGTGAAGCCCATATTAACTATCATCTCCATTTTCAACCATTATTTTCTCCTGACTATCTTACATTACAATATACTCCACACGAGTTGTTCCACATTCCAATCTTGAGGAAAGCAATATAGTTAGAGTTGTATGCAGAATATGCCTAGTATGCAGATGCCTTTATCAATAAGTTCATCAATAGCATAGCCCTTAACAATGACATAGATTTTTAGTATACCTAGTATGCATAATATCTTGGAAGTATGCTTGGAGGAAAACAGTTAACAAATACAAATCGCGTGACTTTACATGGAAGTTGATTGAATTTTGATTCATTTCGCGCGCGTTGTTTTAATGTCGTCGTCAACTCCGTTTCCCGTGCTTCTGCGTTGACTGCGAGCGAGCACTACGGCTCACCAGGCACGACGGCCCGGGTACTTTGCAGCAATATATAGTGAACCCGCACTGGTCTGTTGTACATTTCATTATTGTTTAATTAGTAAATAAATCAACAACCAAAATGATGATCCTTTTTTTCTTGCGAATTCCAACGAAAACACCCAAAGTGCCCATCTGTTGCATAACTTATTTTGGTAACCAGGAAGGTCAAATTTTAGATTATTCAGTACATTTTAGAAAGTGTTCTGATTCTTATATCACAAAATGTTGACGAAAGGGTTGAATATGAAGTAGGTAGGTAGGTAATTAAAACTTTTATTGCACCAACTGTATTTAACAGACGTAGTTCAAATGTAAGGAAACCATTAGAAGTTTGAAATACAACACAATACAACATACAATTTCTCTCATTTTTGATATAATCAAAATAGCCAAATAATAACTTAAGCAAACAATAACTTAGCCATCATGAAGGAATCGGTGCTACTGCGGTGCTAATACATAATGTGTTAATTACGTAGATGATGTAACATACGTTTCTCAGTCCCTCAGCCTTTCTTCATAAAATCTCAACAAAGCCTCAATGGAATGGCTGCGTGACATTTATTGAGCGGCCTTGACCAATTTTAACAAAGTTTACTTAATCGGAGAATAATAAAGATTGAAAGTAGACAATAGTACCATACAGTCAGATTACCCATTACCGACTTGTGAGGTGTTTCAATACTGTGTATGTATGTTTCAATTCAGGTTACTAGTGGAATAGCTATCGTTCTCCCACAATTGACGAAACTCCCACGACATGGACGACATTTTTCCGGTCTCTCAGAATTTCGAACCAGATGCAGCTCCAACTGATTTAGAAATCAGACATTGCCATCGTGAAGAAATCGATGCCTCTGCTAATACATACTGGGTTAACTAGGTAGGAGATGTAACATAGATTTCACACAAACCATCATTTATGTCTGTTGCTGACTCAAAGGCTCGACGAATTTTTGTAGACAATACAGTCAGAATACCCACGTGCGAAATATTTCATTTAAATCCGGCACCATTAGACTCCATCCGGTTGGTTCTGTGAAAAGAAGACTATCGTATGGTTTCTCAATGTAAGACTCAGATTACCCTTAAGACAAAGGCTCAGACTTCTATATTTATAGCTATCCATAGTTTTTGAGTTCTGCCTTGAATAGCAAGAGCGGTATGTACAGTTCAGGTGAGAATACACTCAAGTAAAAATTTCAGGAGAGTGAAATGAAACAGTGAAATCATTATAATAGATTTTTTATCGGATTAGTTACATAATACAATCATGAAGAACCAGCTAAGATGGTTTGATCTGGTAAATAGAGTATCCGAAAAATCCAACGTCAATAATTATCCAGGCAAATAATTCCTGTTGGCGTTATTATTATTTCTGTTGTTGTAGTTGTTGTTATTATAACGTCTCTGGGCGTTATTATTATTGTTGTAGTTGTTGTTGTTGTTCCTGTTATTCTGAAAAATTTCCAAAGAATTAAACTAGTTAAAATTCATTGTAAGAAGAAGATGGTGAAGAGCAACAGATAAAATCTTGTCTGTATCATAATGTAAGTAATAAAACAGAAGTTTCACCTTGATATATCAAAAATGGTGAAAGATGAGTGGAGGTTGGGGGAAGGGGGTGTAAGACACCCTGTGGAATCTTTGGAAGGCAGAAGAGCTTCACAAATGGATACGTACCGAATAAAATGGTAGTAGATATGGATATTTAAAAGTCTGAAGTTAAATTCAATTGTTAGAAAATAATTTTACCGCTTCAGTGAAAGTAGCTGCGGCCAACAGCCCAACCACAGCGACGATGAGACGGATAACTTGCATGATTTGGCGACTAAAATAAGACTCGCTGATTTGCGGAAGGCTCAGCGTTTTTATACACCGGGAACAGAAGTTTATGGTGTATTTTCGGTGAATCCAACACCTTCGTCTTATTTCAATTTATGCGAAATATTTAATTTTCAGGTCCATGTGAGCCTAATCATTTTGCGAGGATAGGTAGTGAAACTTTTTATTTCTGTCAATACAAAAGGAAATCAAAATATGGGATCATTATTTTAGGTGACATCACGAAGGAGTTGGCATCGAATGACCATTCTTTAATCTCGACTGAATTTATGCGAGAAAAATGAAACCCAAAATAAGTGTGAATAATAACACGTGTGAACTAGTTTCGACCGTCGTGGGAGCTGATATATAATTGCACTCGAGTTTACTTTTCAAGAAAAACATCAAGCATATTATTTCTAAGGAATAACTTACTTGCGAACCTTAGCTAGGTGGTATATTTTATGAAGTTTATTTCTATAGGTGCGTGTGTTTATGTAGTCAAACATTTTGGTAAGTAATGCATGAATTACAGAAATATCCCAGTGTGTGAATTGTATAGCATTTTTCAGTCAAGTTTAGTTTTTCCCACACATATGAGTTGTTTCTCAACTTATTTAGTTTCTTTTCCAATCAATTCTGTTTTACCTACGGATCTGCAATTTGAAGTGCACATTCTTTGTAACATCAAGAATTCATTATCAGGACACATTGATTAGCTGTGGGCCTCTGAGCCTATTATGTTTTTTTAATCGACTTATGATGCTGAAACTTAAATGTCGATCCGTTTTGGAGATCTGGGATACAATTACAAAGTATGGAGGGACTCAGATTGCCAAATCGATTCACGGTGCTGTTATTCAGATGGAGCTCCTTTGGAAATCCTCAGAAACAAAGTCTTCTCTATGTCAGCAAACCTTCACTTGAGCTCCTAGGGATAGTTTTAACGTAACTGAGGTTATAATGAGTTGGTTATATTGTAAAGACGTTTAGTTGAAAAATTAATGAGGTACAACTTAAAACTTGATTGCTGAAATTTGAGTTGAAGCCTCTTGGGAACTGCTCAGTAAAAATGACTAAGTACCTGGTAAAAATGATACGCAATGTCTAAATGAAACTCTTGATTTTTTTGGGATAACCATGGAATCATGATTTCAATGCCCTTCATCTCCTGGCAGTCCATTTTTTTTTTTAGGAAGGGTAGCGGACTGAAGATTCGCTGTCTCTCGAATGGTCATCCAGTAGTAAAAACTGTTTACCGACCTTAGCACAAAATTGGCCGAAATTCTCTGTTTCTTATTGAAGGATTTGCGGGGGTAGTAGGTTTCACTCCCTTGTAGTTCTCCCCTACCTAGGGGGGCGGCGGCTAGTAAGTAGAGCCTTGTTGGGGTTAAGTGTCTCCAGCAAGGTGATGTTTCCCCGTCCTCAACCGGGGGACGCGTTAAGAGGCACTATGGTATATACGTTTACCATCGTAGAACGTTTCTTATTTCACCCCCCACCGTGATCTGACCAGTCGATTGTTTTTGTTTGGGCGATTTGACATTTGCTGTATAGGTAGTTATGAATACAGGTAGGAACCGATTTCGTTACAGCCCTAAATTCCCTCTGTCTCGTCCTGAAAATACAAGAAGTCTTCACCGCAATCGCAAATATGAATCCCAAGGTCGTTACACGTCAGTGGTCTGCTACAGTACATTTGAGTTGAACCACTACTTATTCTTCACATAATAACAAGACCATGGTACTTCGTCTTTACGGTGATGTGCCGCCCCAGACGGCTCCACGAGCTGGTTCTGATCGCACCAAATATCTTTCAGAAGCCGTCCGCCAGTATTTTCCAGCAGGCTAGAGGCTGCAGACTTGGGTCATATTTTTTCTGATGGTAAGTATTCTTATTACAGTAACTATTGTAAAATTTCAGCTATCCTAGAGTACTTAAGGTTTTGGCCGATTTTAGCAATCTTGTAAAGCAAACCAACAAGTATTGAAGGGGTTAATAATTGTTTCATGGTCGATTACAAACGATTGATATTGAAAATAATACACCGAAAAATATATTCAATGATATACTTCAAGCCAATCCGGCATATGAATAATTCAATTCAGTCTATTAGTGGAACTTAAGCTACCGTACGGTCTTCCCATTTCAGACTTCAATATATTATAGTCTCTATCTATATAGATTCAAATGGCAAGACTCCCACGACATGAACGACATTTGCCCTGCCTGTCAGCAGTTCAAACGAGATGCAGAACCGAATAATTCAGAAATCAGACTTAGCCTTCATGAAGGAATATGTGCTACTGAGCTGCTAATACATACTGTGTTAGTTAGGTAGATGATATAACATACGGTTCTTAGACCCTAAGCCTTTCTTCATAAAATCTCAACAGAGCCTCAATGGAATAGCTGCGTGACATTTATTGAGTGGCCTTGACCAATTTTAACAAAGTTTACTTAATCGGAGAATAATAGTGATTACTATAGACAATAGTACCATACAGTCAGATTACCGACATGTGAGGTGTTTCAATACGGTGTATGTATGATTCAATTCAGTTTATTAGTGGAATATAAGCTATCGTTCTCCCACAATTGACGAGACTCCCACGACATGGACGAAATTTGCCCTGTCTCTCAGAATTTCAAACCAGATGCAGCTCCAACTGATTTGGAAATCAGACTTTGCCATCGTGAAGGAATCGTTGCCTCTGCTAATACATACTGGGTAGGAGATGTAACATACATTTCGCACAAACCATCAGTTATGACTGTTGCTGACTCAAAGGCTCGACGGATTTGTATAGACAATACAGTCGGATTACCCACGTGCGAAATGTTTCATTTAAATCCGGCACCATTAGACTCCATCCGGTTTGTTCCGTGGAAAGGATTCTATCGTACGGTTGCTCAAGGTAAGACTCAGACTTCAATATTTATAAGTATCCATATATGTTGGGTTCTGCCTTGAATAGCAAGAGCGGTATGAACAGTTCGCGTGAGAATACACTCAAGTCGATTTTTCAGGAGAGTGAAATGAAACAGTGAAATCATAATAATTGATTTTTAACGGATTAGTTACATAATACAATCATGAATAACCAGCTAAGATGGTTTCGTCTGGTAAATAGAGTATCGAAAAAATCCAACGTCAGCGCCACGGGCCCATTAGTTATTATTATTATTATTTCTATTGTTGTAGTTGTTGTTGTTATAATTTCTGTTGGCGTTATTATTGTTGTTGTTCCTGTAGTTGTTGTTCCTGTTATTCTGCAAAATTTCCAAAGAATCAAATTAGCTAAAATTCATTGTGAAAAGAAGATGGTGTAGAGCAACACATAAAATGTTATCAGGCACATGTTTTGAAATGTGAATAATTTAATGTGCTCAAAAATTGCTGGCCTAAAAACTCATCCCTTCATTCGGACTGCATTCTGTTTTTGGCCCAAGAACGAAATTTTATCTCAATCCTAACGAGAGTTATTCTCTAGAATGATACATATTTATATACATATACATGTATAAAAATATGTTTGGTTATAAATATGTCCCAGCCCTATTTTGAAATTAGCCTTTTTGTAAAAACCCTAGCCTTTTGACAATACGCCGTCGTTTCGAAACCAAACACGTTGGAATGACTATCAGCACTTGACTATGGAAGAGCATAGCCTTATTGACACAACTGACAAACCTAATTTGACAAAAAGGCTGAGCGTTATCAACCTTAATTTGGTGGTCTGGATGCTTGCAAGCTCGCATCTCAAGAATACATAACATCATGTATTCATTCCCATAGTTAAAATTCATACTAGTTTGACATATCTGGCAGAATGATTTGTATAGATTGTCATTCCAACGTTTTATTACGAATACGAGGCGGATTGTAAAAAGGCTAGACTTTTTACAAGACAGCTGATTTCACCAAAAGGCTGCGACCTATACATACTTATGAGAAAGTGTTAAACTTTAAGATTCGTTTCAGAGTGCTTTTGAACGGATTTCAATACAGAAATTTTTCAAAAATGTATATTATAAAATTTTTGGAGCCATTACAATAGCTTCATTAACTACGGAAATTCACACAATGCCAAGAACCCAATACACCCCCCTCCAACGGCCGTTTGGGTGGTCCAAAAATGTTTGGTTTTTTTCCCAGGATCATTATTATAGTTTTACCTATTTATTTTATATTATTTATTTATTTCATTTTATTTTGTTTGTATTTATTTAAACTTAGTTTAGGCAATCTAAAAACGCTCCTCAAGTTTCATATCGATATCTCAAAAATAGTGCAAGCAGAGTGGTGAATGGTGAAAGAGGGGGGGGGGGGATACGTTCCGAATAAAATGCTAGTAGGTATGGATATTTTAAAATCTGAGGTTAAATTCAATTGTTAGAAAATAACTTTACCGCTTCAGTGAAAGTAGCTGCGGCCAACAGCCCAACCACAACGACGAGGAGACGGATAACTTGCATGATTTGGCGACTGAAATAAGACTCGCTGATCTGCGGAAGGCTCAGCGTTTTTATACACCGGGAACAGAATTTTATGGTGTATTTTCGGGGAATCCAACACCTTCGTCTTATTTCAATTTATGAGATATGTTCAATTTTCAGGTTTATTACCGATCTATGTGAGCCACATCATTTTGCGAGAATAGGAAGCGAAACTTTTTATTTCAGTCAATATAAAAATTAAAAAACGCCGCAGGCCGCTCGTACTTTCTCTCTTATGAGAGAAGAGCTATGAGCATTGAAAATGTCTCAGTAAATTCAATGTTTTTTATAGTTTTAAATAGAATAACAATTAGAAAACATAAAATAATTAGTGACTCACAATTACTGAATTTTCTGTAAGCCAGTCTCGAAAATTCCCAATTCTTCCACGAATATGAATTCACAGGTTGGTAATTTTCTGTTATGGTGCGCGTCTACAATTACTATAACCAAGATTATCTTCTCAACCAAGTGATAACAATACAAGTGGCATTGTTTACTTTACTATATCCATTTATAACATAAATAAATAATAAAACTACGTCATGAATAGAATAACAAGTACGAAAGAAATGCGTGATAAATCGAGAACGAGTGGAGAACGATTTAGTCCGGTGAAAAATAAAGAAGTTTCATTTCCCAAGTAACGGCTTGGTTGTCAAAACAGCGTGACGGAAAAAAACGGGACGGTAAAATCGTATTCGCACCCATCTAAATTTTTCGACGCGGTGCGCGAATAGAAGTTTACACTTCAACAACACCTAACTTGTTTATAGGTTGCGTGACGCTTTTTTCTTTGTATAACAAAATTTACGGTTGACCCGTCGACTAAGACATTTTCAATGTCAAAAAACGGAAGGTAGACCTACGGTTTACAGTCAGATCATTTAATAATGATTAATTTTACACATTATTAGTTCATTATGGTTACTTAGCAATATTAGTTTATAACTGAGCGTAATAAATCAGCTTTCATTGACATTACAGAGGCTTAGGGATTATGAGATACTGTGATAAAATGAGAGCATCCCAAAAAGTGGCTAACGCTTTTCCTGCTAAGAAAACTAAGGGAGTTTCACTTTCGTAGTAACGCATTGGTTGTACGTGAAAATCAATAGAAACCCCAAGCGTAATGTGACGCTCATGACGTGAAGAAAACAGATGGAGACGTCCTGTTAATCATTATTAAATGATAAAACTTGGAATCACTATTTTTGGTGTCATCACGAAGGAGTTGGCATCGAATGACCATTCTTTATTCTCGACATAATTTATGCGAGAAAAATGAAACCCAAAATAAAAACACGTGTGAACTGGTGACGACCGTCGTGGCAGCTGGTATAATATTGCAGTCGAGTTCCCTTTTTAGGAAATCGTTTAAGCATACTATTACATTTGCTAACGAATAACTTACTTGTAAACCGTACGTAGTTTGTTTATTTTATGAAATTATTTTTATAGGTGCGTGTGTTTATGTAGTCAAACATTTTGGTACGTAATGCATGAATTACAGAAATGTACTATCGTTCTCCCAGAATTGAAGAGACTACCACGACATGGACAGAATTTGCCCTGTCTCTCAGAATTTCAAACCAGATGCAGCTCCAACTGATTTGGAAATCAGACTTTGCCATCGTGAAGGAATCGTTGCCTCTGCTAATACATACTGGGTAAACTAGGTAGGAGATTTCACATACATTTTGCACAAGCCATCAGTTATGACTGTTGCTAACTCAAAGGCTCGATGGATTTGTAGGTATAGAAAATACAGTCGGATTACCCACAGACGAAATGTTTCATTTAAATCCGGCACCATTAGACTCCATCCGGTTTGTTCAATGGTAAGAAGGCTATCCTACGGTTTCTCAATGTAAGACTCAGATCACCCTTAAGACTAAGACTCAGACTTCTATATTTATAAGTATCCTTAGTCTTTGGGTTCTGCTTCGAATAGCAAGAGCGGTATGACAGTTCGCGTGAGAATACACTCAAGTCGATTTTTCATGAGAGTGAAATGAAACAATGAAATCATAATAATTGATTTTTATCGGATTAGTTGCTTAATACAATCATGGATAACCAGCTAAAATGGTTTGATCTGGTAAATAGAGTATCCAAAAAATTCAACGTCAGCGCCACGGGCCCATTAGTTATTATTCCTGTTGTTGTTGTAGTTGTTGTTATTGTAATTATTCCTGTTGGCGTTATTATTGTTGTTGTTGTTGTAGTTGTTGTTGTTATTATGTCTCTGGGCGTTATTATTGTTGTTGTAGTTGTTGTTGTTCCTGTTATTCTGCAAAATTTCCAAAGAATCAAATTAGCTAAAAGTCATTGTAAAAAGAAGATGGTGTAGAACAACATAAATATAAATTCTTATCTGTATCATAATGTAAGTAATAAAACGGAACAGATAGAGAGAGAGAGAGAGAGAGAGAGAGAGAGAGAGAGAGAGAGAGAGAGAGAGAGAGAGAGAGAGAGAGAACTATTGAAGTTTTGACTATTATTTGGATCGTATGTTTGTGAATGAGCAGAGACTTTCGGGTACGAATTGGAACGAAGAAAAAACCATCAGACTGCATTAACTTTTACGTGCGCGTGAGTGAGATATTGATAGCGCAGAATGGACTCTTGGTTGTCCTTGAAATTTCTTCAGTATCGAATAATACGTGTTATGGTGAACATTAATACATGTTTACATGGATAAAAAGGTAGGTACGTGGGATTATTTTATCAACTAAACTAAGGTGACCAATAATCTGATAATATGAAACCACACAAATTTTGTACCTAATTATCGACTTTACGAGAGAGTATGTTGCAATAAATTCATGAATTTCTTGAGTTGCATGCTTTATGAATGTATGTTTTTATAAGGATTTGCAAACATACACACACAGAGATTGAGAGAGAAAGACACGGAACGAATGTTGTTCAGAATAATCTAAGACGCAAAATGCGAGTTTAAATTTTACCTCTGTAAGAAAAAAAAAGTCGTTTGATTTAAGTGGAGTCCACTACCTTTAAACCTCTCGAAAGTGAAAACATTGCTTCCGCTACCTATAGGTTGAGTTAGGAGCAATTTAAGAGATGAAATTTAACATTTAGGTACCAATACTGCATTAGTAGATACATCGTACGGACAGTAAATTATAAACTCGATTTTGCAATGTTCCATTGGGACTATATCACCTTATAATTCAAATTTTGTCATTATGTCAGCTGATATTTACAAGACAATTTTTATGTATTCCAGTATCACTATTTAGCGATTTTTGATGGCATTTCGAGCATGATAGTCTATTCAATACATCTGCTAGCAACGCGTGATTTCCATTTCTTCTGGCGCTTAGAAATTCGGAAATTTTTTTTTCAATGTTCAAGCCTTTAGGGAGAGCAAAATATTAGTTCCTTATAGTTAGGTCTAGTATTTTTTGGAAAAAGGCGCGGATGGTGGACGGGCGGATTTTTTTATTGTTTAATATTTGGATTTTAGGCATCTAGAAAAGTAAACCAAAAAATTTTCTGGGGGTTTAAAAGAAAATTATTTTAAAAAATTTATTTAAAAAAAAGACCCCAAGCAAAAAGTTCCAGTCATGCAACATTAGCGAATTTTCGTAAATTATCATACTAACTATGTTTAAATGTTATGAAAATTTAGAACATTGAGTGCAAAGAAATTGTTGACTGCCAGTTTGTGCAATAAAATTTTAATATTTTAGTTCATTGATGGTAAACTTCTTTTGACTAAAATTCTGTTGAAAAATAAAATGTATCAATTTTTAGCCGTTTTTATTGATTTTGGTGGCACGTTTTTTGAAATTTGAATAATTTAATGTGCTCAAAAAGTGCTGGCCAATAAACTCATCCTTTCATTGGATTGCATGCTTTTTTGGCGCAAGAACGAAATTTTATCTCAATCCTAACGAGAGTTATCCTCCAGAATGACACATATTAATATACATATACATGTTAAAATATCTGGTTATAAATATGACGATGCCCTATTTTGAAATTAGCCTTTTTGTAAAAAGCCTAGCCTTTTTACAATACGCCGTCGTTTCGAAACAAAAAACGTTGGAATGACTATCAGCCTGGAATGACTTTCAGCCTGGTATTTTTCAGTCTTTTCGTAAGAAAGCTGGAAGAGCATAGCCTTATTGACACAACTGACAAACCTAATTTGACAAAAAGGCTGAACGTTATCAACCTTAATTTGGTGGTCTGGATGCTTGCAAACTCGCATCTCAAGAATACATACCTAACATCCTGTATTCACTCCCATAGTAGAAATTCAGACTAGTTGGACAAATCTGTGAGAATGATGTGTTTAGATTGTCATTCCAAATTTTTTTATTACGAATAGGAGTCGGATTGTAAACTCTAGACTTTCTACAAAAAGAATGATTTTACCAAAAGGCTGCGACATATACATACTGATGAGAAAGTGTTAAACTCTAGGATTCGTTTCAGAATGCTTCAGAACGGATTTCAATAAAGAAATTTTCCAAAAATGTATATTATAAAATTTTTGGAGCCAATACAATAGCTTCATTAACTGCGGAAATTCACACAATGCCAAGCACCCAATACACCCCCTCCAACGGTCGTTTGGGTGGTCCAATAATGTTTGGTTTTTTTCCCGGGATCTTTATTATAGTTTTGCCTATTTATTTTATTTTATTTCTTTTTATTTAAACTTAGTTTAGGCAATCTAAAAGCGCTCCTCAAGTTTCATATCGATATCTCAAAAATGGTGAAAGCAGAGTGGTGAATGGCTAAGGTTGGGGATACGTTCCAAATAGAATGCTAGTAGGTATGGATATTTCTAAATCTGAAGTTAAATTCAATTGTTAGAAAATAATTTTACCGCTTCAGTGAAAGTAGCTGCGGCCAACAGCCCAACCACAACGACGAGGAGACGGATAACTTGCATGATTTGGCGACTGAAATAAGACTCGCTGATCTGCGGAAGGCTCAGCGTTTTTATACACCGGGAACAGAATTTTATGGTGTATTTTCGGGGAATCCAACACCTTCGTCTTATTTCAATTTATGAGTTATGTTCAATTTTCGGCTAAAATGCTAAAACATGGAACATGATTTCTTCCGGGCTTTACACGGAAGAAGTGTAAACTTCTATGAAGATTTGGACATTACTTTCCACTCTGTTGGGATTTTGGGAAAGTAAAAGTGGACAGGCTCCGCCCCTGGACCCTCAGTAACTTTTTGCCTTGAGCCATTGGCTAAAATGCTAAAACATGGAACATGCTTTTTTCCCGCTAAATCGTATATGTAAATAAATTTAAAACTACGACATAAATGTTCTAAAAATCGAAATTAGAACACAGTACTTAAGTAGGTAATTTTCTGTTATGGTGCGCGCCTACAATTACTATAAGCAAGAATGACTTTTCAGGCCGTTTGGGTGGTAAAAATGTTTGTTTTTTTCGCAGGATCATTATTATTCATCAGCACCATTTTATTTGTATTTATTTAAACTTAGTTTAGGCAATCTAAAAACGCTCCTCAAGTTTCATATCGATATCTCAAGAATGGTGAAAGCAGAGTGGTGAATGGAGAAGGGAGGGTATACGTTCCGAATAAAATGATAGTAGGTATGGATATTTTAAAATCTGAGGTTAAATTCAATTGTTAGAAAATAATTTTACCGCTTCAGTGAAAGTAGCTGCGGCCAACAGCCCAACCACAACGGCGATTAGACGGATAACTTGCATGATTTGGCGACTGAAATAAGACTCGCTGATCTGCGGAAGGCTCAGCGTCTTTATACACCGGGAACAGAATTTTATGGTGTATGTTCGGTAAATCCAACACCTTCGTCTTATTTCAATTGATGAGTTATGTTCAATTTTCAGGTTTATTGCCGATCTATGTGAGCCAAATCATTTTGCGAGAATAGGAAGCGAAACTTTTTATTTCAGTCAATATAAAAATGAAAAAACTCGGCAGGCAGCTCGTACTTTCTTTCTTATGAGAGAAGAGCTATGAGCGTTGAAAGTGTCTCCGTAATTTCAATGTTTTTTATAGTTTTAAATAAAATAACAATTAGAAAACATAAAATAATTAGTGACTCACAATTACTGAATTTGCTGTAAGCCAGCCTCGAAGATTCCCAATTCTTCCACGAATATGAATTCACAGGTAGGTAATTTTCTGTTATGGTGCGCGTCTACAATTACTATAACCAAGATTATCTTCTCAACCAAGTGATAACAATACAAGTTGCATTGTTTACTATATCCATTTATGACATAAATAAATGATAATACTAATAATAATAATTCGACGCGGTGAGCCTATAGAACTTTACACTTCAACATTACCTAACTTGTTTATAGGTTGCGTGACGTTTTTTTCTTTGAGTAACAAAATATACGGTTGACCCGTCGACTAAGACAATTTTCAATGTCCATAAACGGAAGGTAGACCTACGGTTTACAGTCAGATCATTTAATAATGATTAATTTTACACATTATTAGTTCATTATGGTTACTTAGCAATATTAGTTTGTAACTGAGCTTAATAAATCAGCTTTCCTTGACACTACAGACGCTTAGGAATTATGAGATGCTGTGATATAATGAGAGCATTTCAAAAAGTGGCTAACGATCTTCCTGCTATGAAAACTAAGGGAGTTACACTTCCGTAGTAACGCATTGGTTGAACGTGAAAATCAATAGAAACCCCCACCGTGACGTGACGCTCGTGACGTGATGAAAACAAATGGAAACGTCCTGTTAATCATAAATTAAATTAAATTAAATAAATTAAATGATAAAACTTGGAATCACTGTTTTTGGTGGCATCACGAAGGAGTTGGCATCGAATGACCATTCTTTAATCTCGACATAATTTATGCGAGAAAAATGAAACCCCAAATAAAAACACGAGTGAACTGGTGACGACCGTCGTGGCAGCTGGTATAATATTGCAGTCGAGTTCCCTTTTCAGGAAATCGATGAAGCATATTATTACATTTCCTAACGAATAATTTACTTGTGAACCGTACGTAGGTGGTTTATTTTATGAAATTTATTTCTACAGGTGCGAGTGTTTATGTAGTCAAACATGAATTAAAGAAATGTCCCAGTGTATGAATTGTATAGCATTTCTCAGTCAAGTTTAGTTTTTCCCACACAAATGAGTTTTTTTCTAAACCACATTTAGTTGTTTCCATATAGTCAGATTACCGACATGTGATGTGTTTCAATACGGTTAATGTATGATTCAATTCAGTTTATTTGTAGAATATAAGCTATCGTTCTCCCACAATGGACGAGACTCCCACGACATGGACGACATTTGCCCTGTCTTTCAGAATTTCAAACCAGATGCAGCTCCAACTGATTTGAAAATCAGACTTTGCCATCGTGAAGAATCGTTGCCTCTGCTAATACGTACTGGTTTAACTAGGTAGCAGATGTCACAAACATTTTGCACAAACCATCAATTATGACTGTTGCTGACTCGAAGGCTCGACGGATTTGTAGAAACAATACAGTCAGATTATCCACGTGCGAAATGTTTCATTTAAATCCGGCACCATTAGACTCCATCCGGTTTGTTCTATGGAAAGAAGGCTATCGTACGGTTTCTCAAGGTTAGACTCAGACTCACCCTTAAGACTGAGACTCAGACTACTATATTTATATGTATCCATAGTCTTTGGGTTCTGCCTTGAATAGCAAGAGCGGTATGAACAGTTCGCGTGAGAATACACTCAAGTCGATTTTTCAGGAGAGTGAAATGAAACAGTGAAATCATAATAATTTTTTTTTATCGGAGTAGTTAAATAATACAATCAAGAATAACCAGCTAAGATGGTTTGATCTGGTAAATAAAGTATCCGAAAAATCCAACGTCAGCGCCACGGGCCCATTAGTTATTATTCCTGTTGTTGTTGTAGTTGTTGTTATTATAATTATTCCTGTTGGCGTTATTATTGTTGTTGTTGTGGTTGTTGTTATTATGTCTCTGGGCGTTATTATTGTTGTTGTAGTTGTTGTTGTTCCTATTATTCTGCAAAATTTTAAAAGAATTAAATTAGCTAAAATTCATTGTAAAAAGAAGATGGTGAAGAGCAACACATAAAATCTTATCTGTATCATAATTTAAGTAATAAAACGGAACAGATAGATAGAGAGAGAAACATTTGATTTGATTTGATTTGAATAACGTTTATTTCTCTCCACAATTTAGGGCTCACTGGCCCTCTCTTACAATTGTGGAGAACTACAGATTACCATAAGTGCTTAACCTTAAATTAATGACAATCAGACTTTTATACAAATTCAATGAGTGCTACTCGGGTTAATAGAGTAAGTAATCTAGAAGTAAAGTGGACATAATAGGAACACAAAAAGGAAAAAGAGGATGAATAGTAAACAGAATCATAAATAAGCAAAGATAAAGAAAATAAATTTGAACAGTCTTCAATTTCAAAAAAATAGGCTGAGTCACAAATGTTATTTTTTAAAACAAAGATCTTAACTCTCAACATACTTATTTACCAACAATTTTTTTACAGCGTTTTTGTATTCATTCAAAGTGCTTGCGTTCTTGATAGATGATTCCAAACTATTATATAATGTTATGCCTTGGTGAAAGCAGAGTGGTGAATGGTGATGGGTGGGGGGGGGGGGGATACGTTCCGAATAAAATGCTAGTAGGTATGGATATTTTAAAATCCGAGGTTAAATTCAATTGTTAGAAAATGATTTTACCGCTTCAGTGAAAGTAGCTGCGGCCAACAGCCCAACCACGACGACGAGGAGACGGATAACTTGCATGATTTGGCGACTGAAATAAGACTCGCTGATCTGCGGAAGGCTCAGCGTCTTTATACACCGGGAACAGAATTTTATGGTGTATTTTCGGTGAATCCAACACCTTCGTCTTATTTTTATTTATGAGTTATGTTCAATTTTCAGGTTTATTACCGATCTATGTGAGCCAAATCATTTTGCGAGAATAGGAAGCGAAACGTTTTATTTTAGTCAATATAAAAATTGAAAAACGCGGCGGGCCGCTCGTACTTTCTCTCTTATGAGAGAAGAGCTATGAGCATTGAAAGTGTCTCAGTAAATTCAATGTTTTTTATAGTTTTAAATAAAATAACAATTAGAAAACATAAAATAAATAGTGACTCACAATTACTGAATTTGCTGTAAGCCAGCCTCGAAGATTTCCAATTCTTCCACGAATATGAATTCACAGGTAGGTAATTTTTGACATTTCATGTCTTTGCTATGGCACACAACCAAATTTTCGTTATGTCACGTTACGTTACGTAACGAAATATTTCTGATGATTTCCGCTTACAACCGAGTCGTTGCTAGGGAAATGGTTCTTCGTCGTTTTTCATCCCACAAATTTCGTTGACCATTCGTTCGAAAGCTCTCGATTTATCCAACCATATTATGTTAACTACTGCGAAGTGCGTGGCCCACAAGCTGAGTTATGAGCATGGTTATATGAATAATTGTTTACACACAGGTGATCATTCTCAATAATTGATACTGTGAACATGATTGCAACCGCTTGTTAATTTTTGATGATTTCATTGAGCTGGTGTTTCGATGATTTGAATCATAGCAGGTGATCCATATATTGCGAGAACGGTTTGATTTGTGAAGCGGTGGTTTAAATAATTTTAATAGGTAATTTCCATACTTTACACTCAAGGAAGCTGTAATTTCGTATGTAGCCAACAATCTTACTAACCTTCTTAATAACTTAATAACCTTCCAACATCTTTGAGAATCACTGGAAAGTGGAAAAAAAATAAAATAAAAATAATTTGTTTGGGAAAAAATTCTCAATACTTGATATTGTGAACATGATTGCAACCGCTTGTTAATTTCTGATGATTTCTTACGATAATTCATTCTGATAAATTCTTGAGCTTGCATACGAGTCTGCAACTAAAGACATGAAATGTCCCAATGTGTTGCAGACTCGTATGCAAGCGTTTTGCTACGTTTTATTTGTGTTGTGACTTAGTTGATTACGTCACTCACCTCAGAAGACATTCAATTACTTTCTAATGGTGAACCCTCATGTAACCTTCTCAGACTAAGTTTATGTTACCGAGATATATAATTATAGTAATATGCGACCACGTGCTTTTCTGATTTTATTTTGATGATTTAAGATTGTATTTACTTTTCCGACCTTGTCTCCTTAAAACATTCATAACTCACCATAATGCTGTGTGAAATCAGTTTTTTAAGGAAAAAAAATAATAAAAAATAAATAAAATAATAATAATAAAAAAATAATAATAAAATAAATGAATGGAGTGAAAATAAATTTGCATAAATATAAATGATTATACCTATGTTACGGTTTATATGTTGGATTATTCTAGTAGGGTGGGCAAATTAATTCCTACATAACCACAACAAAAAACGCTATTTGTTATGGTGCGCGTCTACAATTACTATAACCAAGATTATCTTCTCAACCAAGTGATAACAATACAAGTTGCATTGTTTACTATATCCATTTATAACATGAATAAATAATAAAACTTCGACATGAATAGAAGAACAAGTACGAAAAAAATCGTGATAAATCGAGAGCTTTCCAACGAGTGGAAACGATTTTTGTCTGGTGAAAAATAAAGAAGTTTCATTTCCCCAGCAACGGCTTGGTTGCCAAAACAGCGTGACGGAAAAAAACGTGACGGTAAAATCGTATTCACACCCCGCTAAATGTTTCGACGCGGTGCGCCTATTGAAGTTCACACTTCAACAACACTTAACTTGTTTATAGGTTGCATGACGTTTTTTTCTTTGTGTAACAAAATTTACGGTTGACCCGTCGACTAAGACATTTTCAATGTCAAAAAACGGAAGGTAGACCTACGGTTTACAGTCAGATCATTTAATAATGATTAATTTTACACATTATTAGTTCGTTATGGTTACTTAGCAATATTAGTTTATACCTGAGCGTAATAAATCAGCTTTCCTTGACACTACAGAGGCTTAGGAATTATGAGATGCTGTGATAAAATGAGAGCATCCAAAATGTGGGTAACGATTTTCCTGCTATAAAAACTAAGGGAGTTACACTTCCCTAGTAACGCATTGGTTGTACGTGAAAATCAATAGAAAACCCCAGCGTGACGTGATGAAAACAAATGGAAACGTCCTGTTAATCATTATTAAATGATAAAACTTGGAATCACTATTTATGGTGACATCACGAAGGAGTTGGCATCGAATGACCATTCTTTAATCTCGACAGTAGGTTTGTTCCATCCACCTAACCGCGGTCGACCATGTTCGACCGACTCATGCGCAGTAACGTCAACCGCTGTTCCATCCCAACAATCAGCTCAATACAGCGGTTGAACCGCTGTTGGTTGAACCACGGGTCGACCGCGGTCGAATCAAAACCGACCGCCAGATGGAGTGCGGTTCATTCCGGTTGTTATAGGAAACCTCACGCAATTGAAACCTACTCATAACCTTCCTCATTCGAAATTCTCCACAGAACAACCTAGAACCTCAACCTACCCGTTATGTGTCGTGGTAATTGAAATAATTATATAAGACTTCAATTAGAGAGAGGAATTGTATTTAACATTAGAATAAGACTGAACACATGGCATGAACACTATAAGGCGACATATTGGAATATAGAAGTCGTGGCTTACTATATAGGTAGATAAATACAGGATTACTTGATTATTAGTTAGACAATTTTAGTATATATTATGTATAATAATTTTATAATAATAATTTAATTTTATAATAATATAATATAAAATTATTATTTATATTTAACATGCCCTCTTTTTAGTTTTTTTTTTTTTTTAACGATTGAATGCAAATAGCATTAATTTGATTTTGGATTATCAAATTCCGAAAACGAAAAACGTTTAACGGGCTTAATTATTCTATTACTGAACGTACTGGAATGGGACTTTTATTACATGTTTTTGAAGGACTATTATTTGCGGTTTGTTAGTACTATTCGGCGAACTAGAACAAGGAGAACTGATTCGCTGTGGACTGACAATGCTCTTTCTTAGGCTAGTATGCTGAGACTTATCTGGCGATATGTATGAATCAACAAATCTCTCATGTACAGAATCCTTCAAAATTGGCGTTGGATTTGCGAGTAAAAACTTCCTATTACGTACGTATTCTGAACCTTCTTGATTTCTAATCAAATATGATCTAATCCCAACTGGCTTGATAACAATCGCTCCTGGAATCCAATAACCGTTAGGTTTTAGCTTGTAGTGTACCTTATCTCCTGAATGTAGTGCTGACATTACACGACACTTTCTATCAAAATATTCTTTCGACTTGTTTTGTTTTACTTCTAGCTAATGACATGTGATTTTTAAAATTAATAACTTGAGGCTACAAAAGATTTTCACTGATCGGTAATGTGCAACGCAGGCGTCTCGACATTAATAGTTGTACAGGAGAAGACAAATCACCTTTAGGCGTATTTCTATAATGTAACAGAGCAAGGTAGGGATCATTACCAGAATCATGACATTTTTTTTAAGATATTGCCTACAATTTTTACTCCGCTTTCAGCCATTCCGTTAGACCTACTCATATATGGACTTGTCACCACATGTGTAATTTTCCCATTGGTGAGTAAATTCTTTAAATTCCTTCGATTGAAAAGGAGGTCCACCATCAGTGACTAACTGAGTCGGAATTCCTAATCGACTAAACATTGATTTGAATTGTGGAATCACAAAGGATGCTTTTGATGAACTGACTTTACATACATCTATATATTTTTGAAAAATAATCTATAACAACTAGATATTTGACATTATTAAAATCAAGGAAATCGTCACCCACTTTCTGCCAGGGTAATGTAGGTAACTCGTGAGGTCTAAGAGGTTCGTCAGTTTGATTAGGGCGGAATTTCATACAAGTTTGGCAATTTTCAATTAAATTTTTGATGTCGACAGACATTTGGGGCCAGAAAAGGACACCTCGAACTAACGACTTTGTTCGTTCAATCCCCATATGACTAGAGTGAACCTTATTTAATATGGTCTTTCTGAGCTTAGCAGGAATGAGAATACAAGTACTACGAAATAAAAAATCATCAATAATATTAATTTCTGCTCGGAAATCCCAATACGGCTTGGCTAGATTTGAAACTTGATTTTTAGATCGTGGCCATCCATTTTCGGAATAGAATTTTAGAATTGCATGAGCATCATCATTTTTACTGGCTTCGCGAATTTCCGACAATGTTTCCGGTGACACTGCAAGCGAATTACTAACCAAATTGACATGAACGGCAATATCCTCATCAAGACTGTCGTCTGTATCGGGCAATGGCGCACGAGATAGCGTGTCTGCTATGTACATGTGTTTACCCGGTCTATAAACAACTTCAAAATGTATGCTTGTAGCTGCAATAGCATTCGTTGGAGTCTACTCGGTACATTTGCTAGATTTCTTTTACAAATAGTAACCAAAGGTGCATGGTCCGTTTCGACCTTGAATGATTGACCGTAAATATACTGCCTAAATTTGTTACAACCTACAACTGCGAATAGTTCCTTCTCAATTTGAGCATAACCTTGTTGACACGGCGTAAGTGTTTTTGAAGCGTATTCGACAGGTTTATTATTTTGTAAAATAACTGCACCGACGGCAAATTTTGAAGCATCGACCGACAATATTATGGGGGAATTTACCTCAAAATGTGCTAATACAGGTGCCTCTGTAATTAGTGTTTTTAATCGATCAAACGCTTTTTGATGATGTTCTTCCCAGTGCCATGGAACATCTTTCTTTATCAAATTATTGAGGACCGAAGTCTCTTGTGAAAAATTGGGAATAAAGCTGGACAAATAAGTGACTAATCCTATAAACCTATGAAGGGATTTCTTATCATTTGGTTTTGTCATCGAACAAATAGCTTCAATTCGACTCGGATCAGCTTTCATGCCCTGTTTCGAAAATAAATGTCCCATATATCTGACTTGACTTTGACCAAATTTACATTTAGCAGAATTAAATTTTATATTTAGCTGACGAGCTCTATCTAATACCAATTTTAGCCTAAAATAATGTTCAGGTTCGTTTTGTGCATGAACCAATAAATCATCTTGGTATATACATACTCCTCCAAAGTCACCAAAGCTTTCATGCATTATCCGGTGAAATATTTCCGGAGCTACAGATATGCCAAACGGTAAACGTAGACGGTTAAATCGTCCAAATGGTGTCCCAAATACTAACAATTTGGAGCTCTCAGGGTCCATCGGAACATTCCGAAAACCAGAATTAGCGTCCAGTGTAGAGAATACACTAGATCCATTCAACTGTGCTGTAATAATATCTATAGTAGGAAGCTGATAGTGTGATCTCATCAAATTTGAGTTTAAATTTCTCGGATCTAAGCAAATTCTAAGAGCCCCAGACTTGCGTTCAGTCACAACCATAGAACTCACCCATTCGGTCGGTTCAGTGACTTTGGCAATCACTCCATCTTTTTCCATTCTTGTCAACTCTAACTGAACACGATTATATAGTTTAAATGGTAAACGACGTGGTGGATCGATAATGGGTTGGGCATCTGGTTTTAATGTAAGTTTACAAACAGTTGGTAAACAACCTAATCCTTCAAATACGTCTTTGTATATGTTTCTAAGCTGACTGTACTTAAAATTATCACCTGAATTAGATATTAGACTATGAATTCTTTCAACAAGACCTAATTCTCTGCATGTTTGTAGACCTAATAAGGTTGTTACGTTTTCATCGATTATGTTAAATACCACATTGTAGGTATTACCTTTCAAGGTGCATGGCAATACAGAGCTACCCAAATTTTTTAAGGGAGTACCACCATACGAAAATAACTTTTTATCGCATGGACTGACTGACTAGACAACATTCAGACCATTAATTTAACTTACTGACGTGCAATTTACCCTAGCCCCAGTACCAATTTGAGCACGAACATTGACACTATTTATAGATAAGTTTACACACCATACTTCTTCATCATTATTATGTCGACCTGACTCGACTTTACAAACAAAATAATCGCTATCTCAATCGCTACTGCGTTATCATTATCATCGGAATCACGCACATTCACATTTCGAATCGATTTTAGCCGACACATTTTACTGAAAGGATTGAATTTGCCGCACGAGGAACACTGCTGACCGACTGCTGGGCACTTCACACGATGTATTTGACCGCAACGTGTACATATTCCTCGCTGATGGGATGCAGACTGACCGGTGTTTTGTTGACTATTGTTCCATTCCGCTCTTGGCTTGGATGTTGATCGGGACCGATTGTTTTTTAACTGACTCTTGCCATGCCTTGACGTGCTCGTATGATGATCGTTCCCCGAACTCGGAGTAGAATCCCGAGTATTTGACCTGAATCTTTGAAATATCTTGTGTACGGTCTCCCCATCCGACTGTTTTTGAAGCGACTGGGCTTGTTGATGAGTCAATTCAAGGCTCTTACAAATCCTAATGGCTTTCTCCAAGGTTAAATCATCCTCCTGAAGCAACCTCTCTTTCATTTTATAATTGTACTTATTTAAGCCAACAATGAGAACATCTTTTATTAAGCTATCTTTTAGATCGAGAAATTCGCAAGTGAAACTAAGATTTTTCAGATCCGTGACAAAATCGTCAATGGATTCTTGATCTGCCTACCGACGAGTCAGAAAGTGATGGCGCTCGATCGTGATGTTCTTTTTTAGAGTAAAATGAGCCTCAAACTTTTTTATTAGTTCCACATATTTGATTTTTTTGGAATCGTCACCAAATGAATGAAATATTACCATTCCCTGGGGACCAATAAGAGACAATAAAAGAGCTACTTTACGCTTGTCAGACTCCTCCTCTAAATCGGCTGCAACGAGATATAGTTTGAATTGAGTTATCCAATTTTTCCATTTTAGAGCCAAATTTGTGCTGGACTGGCCTTCAATTTCTAAATTACCGACATTTGGTGGAAGGTTTATCTTTGCCTTCGCCATTATTAATGGTTCAGAACTTGAAGTTTCGGACTCACTTGATTCGCTGCTTCCGTCGTCGGATGCAGACTCGGCCACTCCTGAATCCTTTTTCATCCAGATACGATCTTCCTGAAGGATTCAACCGACACTTCTGACACCATGTTATGTGTCGTGGTAATTGAAATAATTATAATATAAGACTTCAATTAGAGAGAGGAATTGTATTTAATATAAGAATAAGACTGAACACATGGCATGGAACACTATAAGACGACATATTGGAATATAGAAGTCGTGGCTTACTAGATAGGTAGATAAATACAGGATTACTTGATTATTAGCTAGACAATTTTAGTATATATTATGTATAATAATTTTATAATAATAATTTAATTTTATATACCTAATAATTTTATAATATAAAATTATTATTTATATTTAACACTAACCCGGTGTACGTCGTGTGCCTAGTTCGTTGTGTAGTTCTTTTACTATGTGGTCGTGTGTGAAGTTTAGAACTTGAAAATGAATCAACAGAATGGATGATGAATGCAAATGAATTGGAAGATGATATAACGTGTTCACTCCAAGTACTTTTTAAGGCGATGAGGACATCGAAATTCTCATGATGATGGAAGAAGACGAAGCTGCTTAATTATATCAAGGTGTAATCCGGCAATAACCTGAAACGTTGTGAATGCAAGATTAGTTTGTGCGGTCGAGATCCCAATCCCTTGTTGACAAACAAGTGTTAAAAGTTCCAGACATCAGCGGCGAAAAAGTAGTTCCGTTTTTTGGTGGAGCACCAACCTGCCTTGCTTACTTCGAAAAACTACCAAATCTATCCTTTCATTCATTCAATAAAACAAGTAAAGCTGCTTGAGGTATAGTAATAAGAACATGTCTAAAACGCTGATGAAACCGCCAGGGCAATGGTTATGTAGTACCTACACCGCAGTACAGAGATCTGAGGAATTTTCAATTATTTTTTCTCCATTATTTTTCAGTTTATTTATTCTCAGTCTAAACGAGTGAAGTTCTTTAGTTTTCGGACACTGATTTCCTTTATTAGTTACTCCCTAGTCCAAATAAAAACTCGTTCACTACTGATTCGGTATCGTCTACAGCGAATAATCGCGCTGGCAGGCATTACTGCAACCATTTATTTGAATTGAAACTTTATATTACTTTCGCAAAACAAAACTGTTGAAAGATGTAGAACCACGTATTAGGTTGACATACGACGGCAAACTTCTAGTGAAAAATAGGTCGGTTGAGTTGCGATCTAGTAACATCCAGAATTAAGTCACACGAAATGACTGGTGTAACGCTATTTTACCTCACTTGCGGTTGAGCGTTCCATCCATGGTTGGATCGTGGTTATGGTCGTCCAACCGCGATCATAGAGGCTGTGGACCACGTTTTTTTCTAAACCACATTTAGTTGTTTCCATATAGTCAGATTACCGGCATGTGAGGTGTTTCAATACGGTGAACGTATGATTCAATTCAGTTTATTAGTGGAATATAAGCTATCGTTCTCGACAATTGACGAGACTCCCTCGACATGGACGACATTTGCCCTGTCTCTCAGAATTTAAACCAGAAGCAGCTCCAACTGATTCTGAAATCAGACTTTGCCATCGTGAAGAATCGTTGCCTCTGCTAATACATACTGGGTTAACTAGGTAGGAGATGTCACAAACATTTCGCACAAACCATCAGTTATGGCTGTTGCTGACTCAAAGGCTCGACGGATTTGTACAGACAATACAGTCGGATTACCCACGTGCGAAATGTTTCATTTAAATCCGGCACCATTAGACTCCATATGGTTTGTTCTATGGAAAGAAGGCTATCGTACGGTTTCTCAAGGTAAGACTCAGACTCACCCTTAAGACTAAGACTCAGACTTCTATATTTATAAGTATCCATAGTCTTTGGGTTCTGCCTTGAATAGCAAGAGCGGTATGAACAGTTCGCGTGAGAATACACTCAAGTCGATTTTTCAGGAGAGTGAAATGAAACAGTGAAATCATAATAATTGATTTTTATCGGATTACTTACATAATACAATCATGAATAACCAGTTAAGATGGTTTGATCTGGTAAATAGAGTGTCCGAAAAATCCAACGTCAGCGCCACGGGCCCATTAGTTATTATTCCTGTTGTTGTTGTAGTTGTTGTTATAGTTATTCCTGTTGGCGTTATTATTGTTGTTGTAGTTGTTGTTGTTATTATGCCTCTGGGCGTTATTATTGTTGTTGTAGTTGTTGTTGTTCCTGTTATTCTGCAAAATTTCCAAAGAATCAAATTAGCTAAAATTCATTGTAAAAAGAAGATGGTGTAGAGCAACAGATAGAGAGAGAGAGAGAGAGAGAGAGAGAGAGAGAGAGAGAGAGAGAGAGACATGTTTACATGGATAAATAGGTAGGTACGTGGGATTATTTTATCAACTAAACTAAGGTGACCAATAATATAATAATATGAAACCACTCAAATTTTGTACCTACTTCTCGACTTTACGAGAGAGAATGTTGGAATTAATCCATGAATTTCATGAGTTTTATGCTTTACAAATTTATGCTTTTATAAGGATTTGCGAACATGCTATGAGAAAGTTTTAAACTCTAAGTTCCGTTTCAGAGTGCCTCAGAACGGATTTCAATAAAGAAATTTTTCAAAAATTTATATTATGAAATTTTTGGAGCCATTACAATAGCTTCATTAACTATGGAAATTCACACAATGAAAAGAACCCAATACACCCCCCTCCAACAGCCGTTTGGACGGTCCAGAAATGTTTTGTTTTTTTTCCCAGGATCCTCATTATAGTTTTACCTATTTATTTTATATTATTTATTTATTTCATTTTATTTTATTTCTTTTTATTTAAACTTAGTTTAGGCAATCTAAAAGCGCTCCTCAAGTTTCATATCGATATCTCAAAAATGGTGAAAGCAGAGTGGTGAATGGCTAAGGTTGTGGATACGCTCCAAATAGAATGCTAATAGGTATGGATATTTCTAAATCTGAAGTTAAATTCAATTGTTAGAAAATAATTTTACCGCTTCAGTGAAAGTAGCTGCGGCTAACAGCCCAACCACAACGACGAGGAGACGGATAACTTGCATGATTTGGCGACTGAAATAAGACTCGCTGATCTGCGGAGGGGTCAGCGTTTTTATACACCGGGAACAGAATTTTATGGCGTATTTTCGGTGAATCCAACACCTTCGTCTTATTTCAACTTATGAGTACTGTTCAATTTTCAGGTTTATCACCGATCTATGTGAGCCAAATCATTTTGCGAGAATAGGAAGCGAAACTTTTTATTTCTATCAACATAAAAAATAAGAAACGCGGCAGGCCGCTCGTACTTTCTCTCTTGTGAAAAAAGAGCTATGAGCATTGAAAATGTTTCAGTAATTTCAATGTTTTTTATAGTTTTAAATAAAATAACAATTAGAAAACATAAAATAATTATTGACTCACAATTACTAAATTTGCTGTAAGCCAGCCTCGAAGATTCCCAATTCATCCACGAAAATGAATTGACAGGTAGGTAATTTTCTGTTATGGTGCGCGTCTACAATAACTATAACCAAGATTATCTTCTCAACCAAGTGATAACAATACAAGCTGCATTGTTTACTACATCCATTTATAACATAAATGAATAGTAAAACTACGACATGAATAGAAGAACAAGTACGGAAGAAATGCGTGATAAATCGAGTGCTTTCAAACGAGTAGAGAACGATTTTCGTCCGGTCAAACTGAAGAAGTTTCATTTCCCCAGCAACGGCTTGGTTGTACGTGAAAATCAAAAGAAAACAACTCCTAACTAACTTATTTATAGGTTGCGTGACGTTTTACTCATTGTGTAACAAAATTTCCGGTTGACCCGTCGACTAAGACCTTTTTAATGTCAAAAAACATAGAATCACTATTTTTGGTGACATCACGAAGGGGTTGGCATTGCCAAATCGATTGACGGTGCTGTTATTTAGGCGGAGCTCCTTTGGGACTCCTCAGAAACAAAGTCTTTTCTATGTCAGCAAACCTTCACTTGGGTTCTGCTCCCCGACTGTCATCTCCTATAGAGTTCGTCAGACATAATCCACGAATTATTAAGCATGATTAGAAATTGAATCACCTTCAAAAAATAGAAGTGAACAGTTAATTTCTAATTGAACAAGGCGAAAAACGAAATCCAATGTACTAACATGGTGCTAGCGTAAACATTTTCCCCTCTCTTCCACCCTTCAATTCCTATAGAACCATATTCTGAAAACACAACAGAAGATATTTTGAAGGTTTAGATTAGGCTAAAACGCTTGATGTCGAAGGTTTTATTTATTTTATTTTTTATTTTATTATTTATTTATTTTTTTTTTTTTTTTTAGCGAATGTTACTCCATCACATCTTTAACAGTTTTGTATTTACAGAAGAATATAAACACTTCTTTCTCCACTCATTGTAAGTCTAGAATTCCATATTTCTAATTAAAATGTTGTTCGCTATATTCTCGCATCCGGCATGCGTATATGGAGGCCATATTAACAATCATCTCCTCTTTCAATCATTATTTTCTCCTGACTCTCTAACATTACAATATACTCCA
Organism: Adelphocoris suturalis; assembly: GCA_030762985.1. Taxonomy (NCBI): domain Eukaryota; kingdom Metazoa; phylum Arthropoda; class Insecta; order Hemiptera; family Miridae; genus Adelphocoris; species Adelphocoris suturalis. The sequence continues at coordinate 58,454,682 of CM061048.1, forward strand.
CACGAGTTGTTCCGAATTTCAATCTTAAGGAAAGTAATATATTTATATATTGCCCAATTAACTCAATTTAGAACAGATTGAGCAATTAGCTAAATTCGGAATAGATTACATTGTGATTAAATTTACAATAGATTGTATTGTGTATTTAGACTAAAAATATAGTGAAGACATTTTAGTTGTATGCGAAATATGCCTAGTACGCAAATGCCTTATTCAATGAGTTTATAAATGACATAGACTTTATCAATGACATAGATGCCTAGTATGCAGAATATCTAGGAAGTAAGGTTGGAGGAAAACAATTAACTAGGAAAAGGGAAAGTTAAAATATAAATCGCGTGAATTTACATGGAAGTTGATTGAATTTTGATTCATTTCGCGCGTGTTGTTTTACTGTCGTCGTCAACTCCGTTTCCCGTGCTTCTGCTTTGACTGCGAACGAACACTACGGTTCACCAGGCTCGACGGCCCGGGTACTTCGCCGCGGAGAGTACCTAATCACTGTGTTAGTCGAGTTCAACATTGCAAACATCGAAGTGATGTTGAAGACGCCATATTTATGCAAAACATCCTAAGTGCCATTAATGAAATTGTCCAGCAGACCCAAAAACCTGTTAATACCGAGCAAAAAAATGAATGAAATGTCTTTTGTAGTTTTCCATGTCTGTTGTACATTTTATTATTGTTTAATTAGTAAATAAATCAATAAATAAAATTGATTATCATTTCTTCTAGCGAATTCCAACTAAAACACCCAAAGTGCCCATCACCTTGCATAACTTGTTTTGGTAACCAGTAAGGTCAATTTTTAGTTTATTGAGTAGATTTCAGCCAGTGTTCTGATTCTTATATCACAAAATGTTGAAGAAACGGTTGAATATGAAGTAGGTAGGTAAATAAAACTTTTATTGCACCAACTGTATTTAACAGAAGTAATTCAAATGTAAGGAAAGCATTAGACGTAAAACTGTTTGAAAAAATAAAAACATACAATTTCTCTCGTTTTTTATATAATCAATACTAATAGGTACCTATATAAAAATCTGATGGTATCTACGTTTGTGTTACGCAATCACGTAAAATCTAGTGGACTAACTGAGCTGAAATCGTACGTGGACATTCACAGTATCCCTGGTTAACGGAAAGACTAATATTATTACAATCCTCCAGACTTACTCCTTCATAACTCGGCTTTCCCTGCAAGAACGTAGACAACTTTTTAATTAGGGAAAAAGCCGAATGAGTCAAACTTACGTCAAATTAGGTTGGGGCGGGTTCACAGGTAAAGAACTTTCGATAACGAATTCGACGATACCAAAAAGATTTTTGTGGGTTGAGCCGAGCAGTTTTTATTCTTGTAAAGCAAACCAACAAGTATCGAAGGGGTTAAAAATTGTTTCATGGTCGATTACAAACGATTGATATTGAAAATAATACACCGAAAAATATATTTAATGATATACTTCAAGCCAATCCTGCGTCTGTATAATTCAATTCAGTCTATTAGTGGCACTTAAGCTACCGAACGGTATGAACTAAAACCAACAAATTCACTCGCGACGAAGTTGTGGAAACCCATTTCAAAACTGATGTTAGTGAAAAACGTTGTCTATTTCCACGAAAAATAAAGAGTTACACTGTTAAATCGATTTCGACGGTTAGGCCATCATCAGTAACAAAAAATAAATATTAAGTTATTGTTTGTTACTGATGATGGCTTAACCGTCGAATTCGATTCAACAGTGTATAACTCTTTATTTTTCGTGGAAATAGTCAACGTTTTTTCACTAACTTCCGTTTCTTACCGTACGGTCTTCCCGTTTCAGACTTCAATATGTTACAGTCTCTATCTATATAGATTCAAATGGCAAGACTCCTACAACATGAAAAATATTTGCCCTGCCTCTCAGAAGTTCAAACCAGATGCAGCGCAAATAATTCAGAAATCAGACTTAGCCATCATGAAGGAATCGGTGCTTCTGATCTGCTAATACATACTGGGTTAATTTGGTGGATGATGTAACATCCGTTTCCTAGTCCCTCAGCCTTTCGTCATAAACTCTCAGCAAAGCCTCAATGGAAAGGCTGAGTAACATTTTTTATTGAGCGGCCTTGACCAATTTCAACAAAGTTTACATAATCGGAGAATAATAGCGATTATTATACAGGGTGATTCCCTCGTAGATGCAAAAAAAAGATTTGGGTGAAACTGCATCAAAAATGTAGTAAAATGCCGCCAACGGCATATTTTTATCTCAATCCGATCTCGAGATATGATTTATTAAAGGTTTTTTCAGGAATACCGTGTTTTTTCCTTATAAACTCAAATTTCTCCACTTTACTTCATTCAATTTTAACTTTTGACCACATTTTCAGAATCAGCATTAAATTTACTATAAGAATGTGTACTTGGGTTCTTAAAAAGTACCATCCAAAGGCCCTCACATCAGCTCAAACATTGACGATTTTGAAAAAACAATATTTCTGAAAATCTTTAAAACTTTACTACTCTTCCAAAACGAATCCTGGAAGCTGGCAAATCTCATGAAAACTGCTTCGTCTATTACTCTTTCCAACGGTATAATCAAGTTTACTTTTATTTTGTTATTTAGTGGAGAAAATTATGTTTTAATGTTTAAAAATGTGGGTTTTTCAATGAAATTGTTGGTTTTCTCGAAAGATTCCATGAACCTACGAGTATGGGGTCGGTTTCTATGTATTTTTTCACGCTGTATCGAATGGTAACATTTGTAGATCTCTCCAACTCCGTTATAACCGAGTTTTACACTTAAAATCGCAAATGTTTAGTTTGTTTGTTACGATTAAATGTATGTATGTTATGGGGTGAAACTAGTTCATTAAAGTGTAAAACTCGATTATAACGTAGTTGAGAGATCTGCAAGAGTTTCCATTCGATCCTGCGAGAAAAAATACATAGAAACCGACCCCATACTCGTTGGTTCATGGAGGGTCATCTTTCGAGAAAACCAACAATTTCATTGAAAAACCCACATTTTTTAACATTAAAACATAATTTTCTCCACTAAATAACAAAATAAAAGTAAACTTGATAATACCGTTGGAAAGCATATTAGATGAAGCAGTTTTCATGAGATTTGCCAGTTTCCAGGATTCTTTTTAAAAGAGTAGTAAAGTTTTAAAGATTTTCAGAAATATTCTTTTTTCAAAATCGTCAATGTTTGAGCTGATGTGAGGGTCTTCGGATGGAACTTTTTAAGAACCAAAGTACACTATTCTTATAGGAAATTTAATGCTGATACCGAAAATGAGGTTGAAAGTTAAAATTAAATGAGGCAAAGTTGATAAATCCGAGTTTAAAATGAAAAAAACACGGTATTCCTGAAAAAACCTTTAAAAAATCATATCTCGAGTACGGATTGAAATAAAAATATGCGGTTGGCGGCATTTTACTCCATTTTTGATGTAGTTTCACCCAAATTTTTTTTTTTTGCATATGCGAGGGAATCACCCTGTATACAATTGTACCATACAGTCAGATTATCCGACATGTGAGGTGTTTCAATACGGTGTATGTATGATTCAATTCAATTTATTAGTGGAATATAAGCTATCGTTCTCCCACAATTGACGAAACTCCCACGACTTGGACGACATTTTCCCTGTCTCTCAAAATTTCAAACCAGATGCAGCTCCAACTGATTTAGAAATCAGACTTTGCCATCGTGAAGGAATCGATGCCTCTGCTATAATACATACTGGGTTACCTACTAGTAGGTAGGAGAAGTAAAATACATTTCACACAAACCATCAGTTATGTCTTTTGCTGACTCAAAGGCTCGACGAATTTTTGTAGACAATACAGTCAGAATACCCACGTGCGAAATATTTCATTTAAATCCGGCACCATTTGACTCCACATCTGGTTTGTTCCGTGGAAAGAAGGCTATCGTATGGTATCTCAATGTAATACTCAGATTACCCTTAAGACTAAGACTCAGACTTCTATATTTATAGGTATCCATAGTTTTTGAGTTCTGCCTTGATAGCAAGAGCGGTATGAACAGTTCACGTGAGAATACACTCAAGTCGAAATTTCAGGAGAGGGAAATGAAACAGTGAAATCATTATAATTGATTTTTTATCGGATTAGTTACATAATACAATCATGAATAACCAGCTAAGATGGTTTGATCTGGTAAATAGAGTATCCGAAAGATCCAACGTCAGCGCCACGAGCCCATTAGTTATTATTGTTGTGGTTGTTGTAGTTGTTGTTGTTATTATGTCTCTGGGCGTTATTATAGTTGTTGTTGTAGTTGTTGTTGTTATTATGTCTCTGGGCGTTATTATTGTTGTTGTAGTTGTTGTTGTTCCTGTTATTCTGAAAATTTCCAAAGAATTATATTAGCTAAAATTCATATAAAAAGAAGATGATGTAGAGTAACATATAAAATCATGTCTGTATCATAATCTAAGTAAGATGGTCACTATAGACAGAGAGAGATAGACAGAGAGAGATAGACAGAGAATGATTCTGCCAAAAGGATTCATTTCAGAATGATTCAAAACGGATTTCAACGAAGAAATTTTTTAAAAATTTTGATTTTAAAAGTTTTGAAAGCCATTACCATATTACTTATGGAAATTCACACAACGCCAAGTACCCAATACATCCCCCCTCTAACCACCGTTTCGGTAGTCCTAAAACTTTTGGTTTTTTTCCCAGGATCATCATTATTGATACATTCATATTACTTATTTATTTATTTCATTTTTTTAATTTAAACTTAGCTTAGGCAATCTAAAAACGCTCTCCAAGTTTCACCTTGATATCTCAAATATGTTGGAAGAAGAGTGGTGGATGGTGGAGGGGGTGTGAGACACCCTGTGGAATCTTTGAAAGGCAAAAGAGCTTCACAAACGGATACTTCCGAATAAAATGCTAGTAGGTATGGATATTTCAAAGTCTGAAAATAAATTCAATTGTTAGACAATAATTTTACCGCTTCTGTGAAAGTAGCTGCGGCCAACAGCCCAAACAGAACGACGAAGAGACGGATAACTTGCATGATTTGGCGACTGAAATAAGACTCGCTGATTTGCGATGGCTCAGCGTTTTTATAGATCGGGAACAGCATTTTATGTTGTACTTTCGGCGAATTCAACACCTCGTCTTATTTCAATTTAAAGGAGAAAGGTTCATATTTCAGGTTCATTATCGATCCATGTGAGCCTAACCATTTTGCGAAAATAGGAAGCGAAACTTTTTATTTCCGTCAATATAAAAGGGAAAATAAAATTTGAAATCTCTATTTTTCGTGACACCACGAAGGAGTTGGAATGGAATGGCCATTATTTATCTCGACAGAATTATGCGAGAAAAATGAAACCCAAAATAATTGTGAATAAAAACACGTGTGAACTAGTGACGACCGTCGTGGGAGCTGATTTAATGTTGCAGACGAGTTCCCTTTTCAGGAAATCGATTAAGCATATTATTAAATTTGCTTACGAATAACTTACTTTTGAACCTTAGCTAGGTGGTATATTTTATGAAATTTATTTTTATAGGTGCGTGTGTTTATGTAGTCAAACATTTTGTTAAGTAATGCAAGCATCACAGAGATGTTCCAATTTATGAATTTTATAGTATTTCTCAGTCAGTATAGTTTTTTCCCTCACATATGAGTTTTTTCTCAACCACATCTAGTTGTTTCCCAAAGTACTTTAATTCATTTCCAATCAAATCAGTTTTACCTACGGCTCTACAATTTGAAGTGCACCTTCTTTGCATTATCAAGAATTCAATATCAGTGCACATTGATTAGCTGTGGGCCTATGAGCCTAATTTGTTTATTTAATCGACTTATGATGCTGAAACCTAAAATGTTGATCCATTTTGGAGATCTGGGATACAATTACAAAGTATGGAGGGACTCAGATTGCCAAATCGATTCAAGGTGCTGTTATTCAAATGGAGCTCCTTTGGAAATCCTCAGAAACAAAGTCTTTTCTATATCAGCAAGCCCTCACTTGGATACTGCTCCAATACAGTCATCGTCTATAGAGATCGTCAGACATAGTTCACAAGTTATTAATATAAGCAAGATTAGAAATTGAATCACCTTCCAAAAATAAAACCGAACAGTTAATTTCCAATTAAACAAGGCGAAAAACAAAATCCAATGTACTAACATGTTACTAGCGTAAACGTTTTTTCCTCTCTTCCACCCTCCAATCACAATAGAACCACATTCTGAAAACACAACAGAAGATATTTTGAAGGGTGAGATTAGGCTGAAATGCTAGAGATCGAGGGGGTTTTTTCATGGTGAATGTTACTCCCTCACATCATAAACAGCTCCGTATATACAGAAGAATATAAACACTCCTTTCTCCAACATTCCTTATTTCTAATTAAAATGTTCTTCACTATATTCTCGCATCCGACATAGATCTGTGGTGGCCATACTAACGATTACTCCTTTTTCAATCATTATTTTCTCCTGACTATCTTACATTACTTTATACTCCACACGAGTTGTTCCAAATTCCAATCCTGAGGAAAGTAATTTATTTATATATTGCGCAATTACCTCGATTTAGAACAGATTGAACAATTAGCTCAATTTAGAATAGATTATATTGTGCAATTTAGAATAAAAATGTAGTTTATGCAGTTTAGTTGTATGCAAAATATGCCTAGTGTGCGGATGCCTTCATCAATGAGTTTATCAATGGAATAGCCTTTATAGATGACATAGATTCCTAGTATGCCTAGTGTTATATCTTCATTTTATATTCATAGTTAACTAGTGTTGACTCCATTACAAACTGTTCAAAATGTTTATAGATACCGTTTTCATAAAACTCGTTACTTTTTGGGTTGAGTTGTAAAATATATTCAAGTGCTTTTCCAACTTGTGCTATCTTATCTAAAAGTAATAGAATGGACACAAGATTGAATGTAAGAACAAAACAGCTGGCGACGATGTAAACTGAGACCCGCTCTTCTCCAGTCGATAAGTTGAGTTATCAAAGTATTTAGTATATTATCGTTCATTATTTCTCAAGTTTTTTTGTCTTCAATTTTAATACATTCTCAAGGGTTATTATCAACTATTCAACATGGATGCAGCGCAATTTAAATCAATACTCGAAGCAATAAATGACAATAATACTCGACTCATCGAACGTTTGGTTGGTAGTAGAATAGGAGGAGGAGACACAAGTCATCAACCCGTTGCTTCCATTAATGTTTCCCATATCCCTCCTTTCGAAGAATTTGATTCAAAAAAGGAACAATTTCGTTATTACCGTCAGCGATTTGAGAATTACCTAAAGTTGAAGGGGATATTCGACAACAAACCCAAATGTGCTCAACTGTTGCTGAATTCTGTCGGGGCATCAAATTACAACCTCCTTGCCACACTCGTGGCACCTGGCATTCCTGGTGATCTAGAATATGATCTATTAATGAAACATTTAGACGATCATTTGGCACCAAAAAAGAATCCTCTCTTGGCCCAACACTATTTCTTGTCAACTTATCAAAAAGCGGGTCAAACAATCACGGAATATGTAGCAGCCTTGCGTCGTGATATCATAGATTGTCAATTCACCGTTTACTAGAGGCATCAAAGATACTTGGATAAAAGAACAAATTCTCCAATCAAACCTCACCGATTTCAATAATATTCTGTCAAAGGCTATTGCACTTGAAGCATCTAAGGTAGACAGTCTTGAATTGTCTCGAACACATTCTCCATCTCCTTCCATTAACGTTTTGGAAGATATCAATAAAAGAATGTTCAATAAAACCAATTCCGAAAGCAAAATCTACAATAAAAATTTCAAACCACGATTCAAAGGCAAATTAGATTATCGTAAACTTGGAATCAACAATATATGTTTACGATGCGCAAAAAGTAATCATTTAGTCAAAGACTGCAGCATAGATCCAAAAAAAAAAAATCAAATGCACTTCATGTCTTACATATGGACATGTCTCCAAAGTATGCATAAAACCCTACTGAAATCAAGGTCTAATGATACAAATAAAATAGATGAAGTTGATGACATTAATTATGAATATTTAAGGGTAAATCAAATCATAGACGTCTTTGATCAACGAAGCACTGGTGAAAGCACTTCAGACGTGAAAAAATTCTACACTACCGTCAAAATTGAAAATCAAAACCAACGTTTTGAAGTAGATAGTGGGGCAGGCTACACATTGATTCCCGAGTATGCATTCAAGAATTTGAACTTGAAACAACAACTACAACCAACAAACATAGCCTTTAGATCATATACGGAAAACATTTTTGTACCCCTAGGAAAAGTACGAGTCAATGTGGAATACAAGGGTAGGAACTCGACTGAGGAAATGTATGTAGTTCCAAACAAATATGACCCACTTCTAGGAAGATTATGGATAAGACATCTTCGAATTAACCTAGAACATATTGACCACGAAAACTCAAAGCATCATGAAACAAACGTAATTCAAATTGTTCAGTGTTCCAAATTGTTGCATAACTCTCCAGCTGCGACCTGGTATAAAACCAGTTTATATACGGGAACGTGAAGTTCCTTACGCCCTTCGCGAAAAGGTAGAACAGGAATTGGATTCATTTGAAGTAGAGGGCATAATCACTAAATGCACAACGAGTGATTGGGGGTCACCACTAGTAGTGATTCCTAAATCAGACGGGAATGTGAGGCTTTGTGTTGACTACAAAGTCGCCGTCAATGATTGCCTAGTTAACGTCAATTATCCAATTAAAAAAATTGAAGATATTCTGAATAGCCTGCGAAATTCAAAGTACTTCTGCAAGTTAGATTTATTCAAACCATAGATTTATTCATAGCCATCTTCCGTATGGACCTCCGCAAGAGTCGAAAACCTCGTATTTCGCCTACCAGCTTCGTCTTGGAAGTCATTCTCTACACTTGGATGTCGTTGACGAGTGTTCCTCCCATTCTATTTCCCAACCATTTGTCGCCAATAAAGGATTCGTAGTCGTCGGATTGAATTCAAGAACAAAACTACCTTTATTTGTTTATAATAGTCATAACAACGTTGTATGTAACTAGTCTCCCGCTTCCATAGTGTTCTTCACAATCCTACAGCTATCGTACGGTTTCTCAATGTAAGACTCAGATCACCCTCAAGACTAAGACTCAGACTTCTATATTTACTAGCCGCTCCGGCTCGCTACGCTCGCCTCCACGTCCAGCCGGGGGGCAAGCCCCCCGGACCCCCCATTAAATTGCTCGCTTCGCTCGCAAAGTGTGGCATGTAGGGAATATTGCTCGCTTCGCTCGCAAAGTGTGGCATGTAGGGAATGTTGCTCGCTTCGCTCGCAAAGTGTGGCTGTATACATGCGATGTATTACAATTGAAACGTGTAGGGGATTTTGCTCGCTTCGCTCACAAACGGTAGATCTCTAAGGGTAGTTTTAACTTCTGTAGGAAATGTTGCTCGCTCCGCTCGCTTGAGGAAGTTATACTGCCCACCCAACTTGGCAGACGTTTTTTTCTGTTGGAAATTCTTACAAACAAATTAAATCTTATAAAACTACGTGGAACCACGAAAAGTTTATTAGGGGATGTTGCTCGCTTCGCTCGCAAGGTATACCTGTATACCCTTGAGGAAGTTATACTGCCCACCCAACTTGGCAGACGTTTTTTTCTGTTGGAAATTCTTACAAACAAATTAAATCTTATAAAACTACGTGGAACCACGAAAAGTTTATTAGGGGATGTTGCTCGCTTCGCTCGCAAGGTATACCTGTATATGTGTAGGACAAAGTCCGTATTTATTCTGTTGAAATGGCCTATGTATACCTGCTCGCCTCGCAAGTGCGTAGGTAGGCCTCTCGCAACGTTGTGAAAAGGCTGGATTAAAAATGTCATATTAAACGCTTCCCTCGCTTCCGCTTGCAATTTGACCGAGTTCTCGTCACTTTTTTCGATATCCGATTTCGGATTCAGATTCGGCGGGATCAAAGCTGTATTTCGCCCGCGAAAACCGTTCCGAAAAACGTACCTTTACGGGGTATATTTTAATGGGAAAAAACGTAGTTTTTCGTACTCTCCGTACTCTCGCATTTTTTTACGCATTTCCCGATACTTTTTTCGCAATCCGATCGCGCCGTCGTCTTCCTCGTAGGAAAACCTACGAAACCGGTATTTTTCCGGAATTTTCGACGGCCCTTTAGAGGGGTAGAGGATGCGGGGAAGTGGAAAAAGCGCACATTAATTCTTACTTCGACCCCCCTCCCGCCCTACGGCCCATGGTTCGGCTGGGATTAGAAAATTTTAAATTCGCTCGCTCCCCCTATCGGAAAATCCCAAGAAGATCCCCCCACTCGTATACTCCCCCCACCCAGTTGGCCGTTTGGCCGTGCATAGACACGACAAACAGACAAACAGACAAACAGACGGAGTTTCATTCTTATTAATAGTATAGATAGGTATCCATAGTTTTTCAGTTCTGCCTTGATAGCAAGAGCGGTATGTACAGTTCACGTGAGAATACACTCAAGTCGAAATTTCAGGAGAGGGAAATGAAACAGTGAAATCATTATAATTGATTTTTTCTCGGATTAGTTACATAATACAATCATGAATAACCAGCTAAGATGGTTTGATCTGGTAAATAGAGTATCCGAAAAATCCAACGTCAGCGCCACGAGACCATTAGTTATTATTTCTGTTGTTGTTGTAGTTGTTGTTGTTATTATGTCTCTGGGCGTTATTATAGTTGTTGTTGTTGTAGTTGTTGTTGTTATATCGTCTCTGGGCGTTATTATTGTTGTTCCAGTTGTTGTTGTTGTTCCTGTTATTCTGAAAATTTCCAAAGAATTAAATTAGCTAAAATTCATATGAAAAGAAGATGGTGTAGAGCAACATATAAAATCTTGTCTGTATCATAATGTAAGTAAGATAGACAGAGAGAGATAGACAGATAGAGAGAGAAAGAAAGAGAGAGAGAGAGTGTGAGGGTGAGAATTGGAGGGGAGAGAGAACTATTGAAGTTTTGACTATTATTCGGATCTTACGTTTGTGAATAAGCAGAGACTATCGGGTACGAATTGGAAAGAAAACAAAATACCATCAATCTGCATTCACTATTACGTGTGTGTGAATGAGATATTAGAGAGTTCCTAGTGGATCCGTAAAACACAATACGTCGTGCGGGATGACAATCCGGCGCCGTAAAACTGACGCAATGAGTTACGGTGACGCATCCTTCCATGGATTTAGCGTTACAACTAGATCCGTTAAGGACTTGACGTGACTTTAAGGTGCGGTAAAGTTTCTCGTTACCGCACGCCGTATTGAGACCGACGGATCTCTCGGAACTCTCTATTGATAGCGCAGAATGGACTCTTGGTTGTCCCTGAAACTTTTTCAGTTCCAAATAAAATGTGTTATCGTTAACATTGATATAATGTTTACATGGATAAATAGGTTCGTGGGATTACATATTAAACTGAAATGAGGTGACCAATAATCTAATAATATGGAACCACACAAATTTTGTACCTACATACAGACTTAACGAAAGAGAATATTGTAATAAATTCATGAATTTCTTGAGTACCTGATTTTTGAGTGGATTGATCCAAAAACCTTTGTTCAGATAAGAAGATATCCTTAGATGTGTTTACTGAACACCAATTTGAATAGTAGATGCCATTGCGATAAAGATCACCCATTTTTCCAACATGTTACATGGGTGTGAAATTTTAGCACATTGAGTACAAGTGAATATTGTCAACTACCAGTTTGTGCAATAAAATTTAAATTTTTGGGTCCATTGATGTTTCATTGATGAAGGACATATCTGACAGAATGATGTGTATAGTTTGTGATTCCAACGTTTTATTACGAATAGGAGTCGGATTGTAAAAAGGCTAGACTTTCTGCAAAATGAATGATTCTACCGAAAGGATTCATTTCAGAATGATTCAAAATGGATTTCAACGAAGAAATTTTTTTTAAATTTTGATTTTAAAAGTTTTTGAAGCCATTACCATATTACTTATGGAAATTCACACAACGCCAAGTACCCAATACATCCCCCCTCTAACCACCGTTTCGGTAGTCCTAAAACTTTTGGTTTTTTCCCCAGGATCATCATTATCGACACATTCATATTATTTATTTATTTTATTTTATTTTTGACATTTTCATGTCTTTGCTTTGGCACATAAACTAAAAAAACGTCACGGAAAATAATTGCTCACGAAAATTGCTCACGAAAATTGCTCACGAAAATTGTCCCAAGTGGCCACAACGATGATTATGACCATCAGAAATGACGTTTTTACCTACTGATCCCACGATTCTGAGATTTGGTATGTGGGCCCTTGAGGGACTTCTGAACACAACTGACCGATCCCAAGTCAGCTGAGTGGCTCTAGAAACCAGTTTTTTCCCTAATGATCCCACGATTCTGAGATTTGGTATGTAGCCCCTTGAGGGACTTCTGAACACAACTGACCGATCCAAGATCAGCTGAGTGGCTCTAGAAACCAGTTTTTTCCCTAATGATCCCACGATTCTGAGATTTGGTATGTAGCCCCTTGAGGGACTTCTGAACACAACTGACCGATCCCAAGTCAGCTGAGTGGCTCTAGAAACCAGTTTTTTCCCTAATGATCCCACGATTCTGAGATTTGGTATGTAGCCCCTTGAGGGACTTCTGAACACAACTGACCCCTTGAGGGACTTCTGAACACAACTGACCGATCCAAGATCAGCTGAGTGGCTCTAGAAACCAGTTTTTTCCCTAATGATCCCACGATTCTGAGATTTGGTATGTAGCCCCTTGAGGGACTTCTGAACACAACTGACCGATCCAAGATCAGCTGAGTTGCTCTAGAATCCAGTTTTTTCCCTAATGATCCCACGATTCTGAGATTTGGTATGTGGGCCCTTGAGGGACTTCTGAACACAACTGACCGATCCCAGATCAGCTGAGTGGCTCTAGAAACCAGTTTTTTCCCTAATGATCCCACGATTCTGAGATTTCTTATGTGGGCCCTTGAGGGACTTCTGAACACAACTGACCGATCCCACATCAGCTGAGTGGCTCTAGAATCCAGTTTTTTCCCTAATGATCCCACGATTCTGAGATTTGGTATGTAGCCCCTTGAGGGACTCCTGAACGCAACTGACTTATCCCAGATCAGCTGAGTGGCTCTAGAAACCAGTTTTTTCCCTAATGATCCCACGATTCTGAGATTTGGTATGTAGCCCCTTGAGGGACTTCTGAACACAACTGACCGATCCAAGATCAGCTGAGTGGCTCTAGAAACCAGTTTTTTCCCTAATGATCCCACGATTCTGAGATTTGGTATGTAGCCCCTTGAGGGACTTCTGAACACAACTTACCGATCCCACATCAGCTGAGTGGCTCTTGAATCCAGTTTTTTCCCTAATGATCCCACGATTCTGAGATTTGGTATGTAGCCCCTTGAGGGACTTCTGAACGCAACTGACCGATCCCAGATCAGCTGAGTGGCTCTAGAATCCAGTTTTTTCCCTAATGATCCCACGAATCTGAGATTTGGTATGTAGCCCCTTGAGGGACTTCTGAACACAACTGACCGATTACAGATCAGCTGAGTGGCTCTAGAATCCAGTTTTTTCCCTAATGATCCCACGAATCTGAGATTTGGTATGTAGCCCCTTGAGGGACTTCTGAACACAACTGACCGATTACAGATCAGCTGAGTGGCTCTAGAATCCAGTTTTTTCCCTAATGATAAGGAAATAATAAGAAAACACACATGAAAATGTCCCAATGTGTTGCAGACTCGTATGCAAGCATTTCTGATGATTTCCGCTTACTTTACTAAGTTTACATCAAAATTATGGTTTAATTTCAGTCCCTCTGGTGACCTCATTGAGTACAGTTTACCTACTGCAGCTGCAGATCCGTCTCTGGATGACGACTTCATCACTCAAGTTGTTTCTCCATAAAAGAGGTTTCGTTTCTGGAAAACAACGTTTTTCCACCTATGCGAAAAAGTTCGTTTCTTTTTATAGTAATGACGCTCAAAGTCAATTAACAGTCATTATAATGTCTCGTATCGTCGTCAGTCACTCTTAGATGGTTACTGAAAACAGTGGATGACAGCAAGACCAGTAACTGAACATATTTAAATTTATTGCATTCATACGAAATGTAAGAATTGCTTCCGAGTCTACCTAAAGGTAACGGAAGCATTGATTTTTTATTTAATTTTTGATATCTCAAATATGGTTAAAGAAGAGTGGCGCATGGGGGAAGGGGATGTGAGACACCCTACGGAATCTTTGAAAGGCAAAAGTGCTTCACAAACGGATACTTCCGAATAAAAAGCTAGTAGGTATGGATATTTCAAAGTCTGAAAATAAATTCAATTGTTAGACAATAATTTTACCGCTTCTGTGAAAGTAGCTGCGGCCAACAGCCCAAACAGAACGACGATGAGACGGATAACTTGCATGATTTGGCGACTGAAATAAGACTCGCTGATTTGCGACGGCTCAGCGTTTTTATAGATCGGGAACAGCATTTTATGGTGTACTTTCGGCGAATTCAACACCTTCGTCTTATTTCGATTTAAAAGAGAAAGGTTCATATTTCAGGTTTATTATCGATCCATGTGAGCCTAACCATTTTGCGAAAATAGGAAGCGAAACTTTTTATTTCTGTCAATATAAAAGGGAAAATGAAATTTGAAATCCCTATTTTTCGTGACACCACAAAGGAGTTGGAATGGAATGGCCTCAGATGCCAAATCGATTCAAGGTGCTGTTATTCAAATGGAGCTCCTTTGGAAATCCTCAGAAACAAAGTCTTTTCTATATCAGCAAGCCCTCACTTGGGTACTGCTCCAATACAGTCATCGTCTATAGAGATCGTCAGACATAGTTCACAAGTTATTAATATAAGCAAGATTAGAAATTGAATCACCTTCAAAAAAAAAAAAAACCCCGAACAGTTAATTTCCAATTAAACAAGGCAAAAAAAAAAAATCCAATGTACTAACATGGTACTAGCGTAAACGTTTTCCCCTTTCTTTCACCCTCCAATCACAATAGAACCAGATTCTGAAAACACAACAGAAGATATTTTGAAGGGTGAGATTACGCTGAAACGCTACAGATAGAGGGGGTTTTTCTTAAATGGTGAATGTTACTCCCTCACATCATAAACAGATCTGTATATACACAAGAATATAAACACTCCTTTCTCCATTCATTGTACAGTCTAGAAATCCATATTTCTAATTAAAATGTTGTTTACTATATTCTCGCATCCGACATAGATCTGTGACGGCCATATTAACAATACTCCTCTTTTTCAATCATTATTTTCTCCTGACTCTCTTATATTACAATAAACTCCACGAGAGTTGTTCCAAATTTCCATCTTAAGGAAAGTAATATGTTTATATATTGCCCAATTAACTCGATTTTGAACAGATTGAGCAATTACCTTAATTTTGAATAGATTATATTGTGTAATTTAGACGAAAAATGTAGTGTAGACACTTTAGTTGTATGCAAAATATGCCTAGTATGCAGATACCTTTATCGATGTGTTTATCAATGGCATAGCCTTTATCAATGACATAGATTCCTAGTATGCCCAGTATGCAGAATATCTAGAAAGTATGCTTGAAGGAGAACAGTTAACAAGGATAAGGGTTAGTTTAAAATACAAATCGCGTGAATTTACATGGAAGTTGATTGAATTTTGATTCATTTCGCGCGTGATGTTTTACTGTCGTCGTCAACTCCGTTTCCCGTGCTTTCGCGTTAACTGCGAGCGAGCACTTCGGCACACCAGGCTCGACGGCCCGGGTACTTCGCCGCCATAGTGAACCCGCACTGAGTTTCTCTATCTGTCCCTCCACTAGAGAGGCAGTCTAATTGAGAAAGGAGACCCCAATGAGATCCGTTTCAGTGAGATTTTCAAAATATTGTCGGCATCACAAAGTGGTGAAAAACCTAACATGCCCCATCGGTTTTTCTGATGAAAGTGGCTCTGATCGATAATGACGTGATGTATCGATGAGTGTACCTACTCACTGTGTTAGTCGCGTTCAACATTGCGAACAACAAAGTAATGTTGAAGACGCCATATGCGAAACATCCTAAATGCCATTTATGAAATTGTCCAGCAGACCCAAAAACCTCTTCATCACCGAGCAAAAAAATGAATGAAATGACTTTGTAGTTTTCCATGTCTGTTGTACATTTTATTACTGTTTATTTAGTAAATAAATCAACAACTAAAATTTATTATCCTTTTTTTCTAGCGAATTCCAGCTAAAACACATAGGATATTGGCGCTCAATCTCCTTTCATAACTCATTTTTTAAACTAGGAAGGTCAAATTTTAGATTATTGAGTACATTTCAGCCAGTGTTCTGATTCTTATATCACAAAATGTTGTAGAAAGGGTTGAATATGAAGTAGGTAGGTAATTAAAACTGTTATTGCACCAACTGTATTTAACAGAAGTAATTCAAATATAAGGAAATGCTGTACGTAAAACAGTTTGAAAAAATAAAAACATACAATTTCTCTCAATTTTGATATAATCTATACAATTAGGTATACATACATTAAAATCTGATGGTGTCTACGTTCGTGTTATTCAATCACGTAAAAACTACTGGACCAACTGAGCTGAAATCTTTCGTGGACATTCACAGAATCCCTGGTTAACGGAAAGACTATAATATTACAATCCTTCAGACTTACTTATTCATAACTCGGCTTTCCCGGTGAGAACGTAGACAACTTTGTAATTAAGGAAAAAGCCAATTAACTCGGATTACCCCTGGGGCGGGTTCACGGGTAAAGAACTTTCGATAACGAATTCGACGATACCAAAAAGATTTTTGTGGGTTGAGCCGAGCAGTTTTTATTCTTGTAAAGCAAACCAACAAGTTTAGTATTGAAGGGGTTGAAAATCGTTTCATGGTCGATTACAAACGATTGATATTGAAAATAATACACCGAAAAATATATTCAATGATATACTTCAAGCCAATCCTGCGTCTGTATAATTCAATTCAGTCTATTAGTGGCACTTAAGCTACCGTACGGTCTTCCCGTTTCAGACTTCAATATATTATAGTCTCTATCTATATAGATTCAAATGGCAAGACTCCCACGACATGAAAGACATTTGCCCTGCCTCTCAGAAATTCAAACCAGATGCAGCGCCGAATAATTCAGAAATCAGACTTGACCATCATGAAGGAATCGGTGCTTCTGATCTGCTAATACATACTAAGTTAATTTGGTAGATGACGTAACATCCGTTTCCTAGTCCCTCAGCCTCTCTTCATAAAATCTCAACAAAGCCTCAATGGAAAGGCTGAGTACCATTTATTGAGCGGTCTTGACCAATTTCAACAAAGTTTACTTAATCGGAGAATAATAGCGATTATTATAGACAATCTTACCATACAGTCAGATTACCGACATGTGAAATGTTTTAATACGGTGTATGTATGATTCAATCCAAATTATTAGTGGAATATAAGCTGCCGTTCTCCCACAATTGACGAAACTCCCACGACTTGGACGACATTTTCTATGTCTCTCAAAATTTCAAACCAGATACAGCCATCGTGAAGGAAGCCTTTGCTGTAATACATACTGGGTTACCTACGAGTAGGTAGGAGAAGTAAATACATTTCACACAAACCATCAGTTATGTCTGTTGCTGACTCAAAGGCTCGACGGATTTGTGTAGACAATACAGACAGATTACCCACGTGCGAAATGTTTCATTTAAATCCGGCACCATTAGACTCCATCCGGTTTGTTCTGTGGAAAGATGGGTATCGTACGGTTTCTCAATGTAAGACTCAGATCACCCTCAAGACTAAGACTCAGACTTCTATATTTATAGGTATCCATAGTTTTTGAGTTCTGCCTTGAATAGCAAGAGCGGTATGTACAGTTCACGTGAGAATACACTCAAGTCGAAATTTCAGGAGAGGGAGATGAAACAGTGAAATGATTATATATGATTTTTTATCGGATTAATTACATAATAGTATCATGAATAACCAGCTAAGACGGTTTGATCTGGTAATAGAGTATCCGAAAAATCCAACGTCAGCGCCACGGGCCCATTAGTTATTATTCCTGTTGTTGTTGTAGTTGTTGTTGTTATTATGTCTCTGGGCGTTATTATTGTTGTTGTAGTTGTTGTTGTTGTTGTTATTACGTCTCTGGGCGTTATTATTGTTGTTGTAGTTGTTGTTGTTCCTGTTATTCTGAAAATTTCCAAAGAATTAAATTAGCTAAAATTCATATTAAAAAGAAGATGGTGTAGAGCAACATATAAAATCTTGTCTGTATCATAATGTAAGTAAGATAAACAGTAAGATAGACAGAGAGAGATAGACTAATAGAGAGAGAAAGAGAGAGAGAGAGAGAGAGAGAGAGAGAGAGAGAGAGAGAGAGAGAGAGAGAGAGAGAGAGAGAGAGAGAGAGAGAGAGAGAGAGAGAGAGAGAGAGAGAGAGAGAGAGAAAGAGAGAGAGAGAGAGAGAGAGAGAGAGAGAACTATTGAAGTTTTGACTATTATTCAGATCTTACGTTTGTGAATAAGCAGAGACTATCGGGTACGAATTGGAAAGAAAACAAAATACCATCAATCTGCATTCACTTTTACGTGTGAGAATGAGATATTACTTATGGAAATTCACACAATGCCAAGTACCCAATACATCCCCCCTCTAACCACCGTTTCGGTAGTCCAAAAACTTTTGGTTTTTTTCCCAGGATCATCATAATTGTTTTATTCATATTATTTATTTATTTTATTTTATTTTTTTATTTAAACTTAGCTTAGGCAATCTAAAAACGCTCTCCAAGTTTCACCTTGATATCTCAAATATGGTGAAAGAAGAGTGGTGGATGGGGGAAGGGGGTGTGAGACACCCTGTAGAATCTTTGAAAGGCAAAAGAGCTTCACAAACGGATACTTCCGAATAAAATGCTAGTAGGTATGGATATTTCAAAGTCTGAAAATAAATTCAATTGTTAGACAATAATTTTACCGCTTCTGTGAAAGTAGCTGCGGCCAACAGCCCAAACAGAACGACCATGAGACGAATAACTTGCATGATTTGGCGACTGAAATAAGACTCGCTGATTTGCGATGGCTCAGCGTTTTTATAGATCGGGAACAGCATTTTATGGTGTACTTTCGGCAAATTCAACACCTTCGTCTTATTTCAATTTAAAAGAGAAAGGTTTAATTTTCAGGTTTATTACCGATCCATGTGAGCCTAAGCACTTTGCGAAAATAGGAAGCGAAACTTTTTATTTCTGTTAATATAAAAGGGAAAAAAAGCTTGGAATCACTATTTTTCGTGACATCAGGAAGGAGTTGGAATCGAATGGCCATTATTTATCTCGACAGAATTATGCGAGTTAGACAGAAAAGCGAACAGTTAATTTCCAATCAAACAAGGTGAAAAACAAAATCCAATGTACTAACAAGGTACTAGCGTAAACGTTTTCCCCTCTCTTCCACCCTCCAACTACAATGAAACCAGATTCTGAAAACACAACAGAAGATATTTTGAAGGGTGAGATTAGGCGGAAATGCTTAATATCGAGGGGGTTTTTTTTTTAACGGTGATTGTTACTCCCTCACATCATAAACAGCTCCGTATATACAGAAGAATAAAAACACTCCTTTCTCCATTCATTGTACAGTCTAGAATTCCATATTTCTAATTAAAATGTTGTTCACTATATTCTCGCATCCGACATAGATCTGTGGTGGCCATACTAACAATCATCTCCTTTTTCAATCATTATTTTCTCCTGACTATCTTACATTACATTATACTCCACACGAGTTGTTCCAAATTCCAATCCTAAGGAAAGTAATTTATTTATATATTGCGCAATTACCTCGATTTAGAACAGATTGAACAATTAGCTCAATTTAGAATAGATTATATTGTGCAATTTAGAATAAAAATGTAGTGTAGACAGTTGAGTTGTATGCAAAATATGCCTAGTGTGCAGATGCCTTCATCAATGAGTTTATCAATGGCATAGCCTTTATCAATGACATAGATTCCTAGTATGCTTGAAGGAGAACAGTTAACAAGGAAAAGGGACAGTTTAAAATACAAATCGTGTGAATTTACATGGAAGTTGATTGAATTTTGATTCATTTCGCGCGTGATGTTTTACTGTCGTCGTCAACTCCGTTTCCCGTGCTGTTGCGTTGACTGCGAGCGAGCACTTCGGCTCATCATGCCCCATTGGTTTTTCTGGTGAAAGTGGTTCTGATCGATAATGACGTGATGTATCGATGAGTTTACCTACTCACTGTGTTAGTCGCGTTCAACATTGCGAACAACGAAGTAATGTTGAAGACGCCATATGCGAAAAATTCCTAAACGCCATTTATGAAATTGTCCAGCAGACCCAAAAACCTCTTCATCACCGAGCAAAAAAATGAATGAAATGACTTTGTAGTTTTCCATGTCTGTTGTACAATTTACTATTGTTTAATTAGTAAATAAATCAACAACTAAAATTTATTATCCTTTTTTTCTAGCGAATTCCAACTAAAGCACCCTGAGTGCCCATCTCCTTTCATAACTTATTTTGGTAACTAGGAAGGTCAAATTTTAGATTATTGAGTACATTTCAGCCAGTGTTCTGATTCTTATATCACAAAATGTTGTAGAAAGGGTTGAATATGAAGTAGGTAGGTAATTAAAACTGTTATTGCACCAACTGTATTTAACAGAAGTAATTCAAATGTAAGGAAAGCATGATACGTGAAACAGTTTGAAAAAATAAAAACATACAATTTCTCTCAATTTTGATATAATCTATACAATTAGGTACCTATATTAAAATCTGATGGTGTCTACGTTCGTGTTACTCAATCACGTAAAAACTACTGGACCAACTGAGCTGAAATCGTACGTGGACATTCACAGAATCCCTGGTTAACGGAAAGACTATAATATTACAATCCTCCAGACTTACTCCTTCATAACTAGGCTTTCCCGGTGAGAACGTAGACAACTTTGTAATTAAGGGAAAAGCCAACATTAGTCGAACTTACGTCAAATTAGGATGGGGCGGGTTCACGGGTAAAGAACTTTCGATAACGAATTCGACGATACCAAAAAGATTTTTGTGGGTTGAGCCGAGCAGTTTTTATTCTTGTAAAGCAAACCAACAAGTTTAGTATTGAAGGGGTTAAAAATTGTTTCATGGTCGATTACAAACGATTGATATTGAAAATAATACACCGAAAAATATATTCAATGATACACTTCCAGCCAATCCTGCGTCTGTATAATTCAATTCAGTCTATTAGTGGCACTTATGCTACCGTACGGTCTTCCCGTTTCAGACTTCAATATATTATAGTCTCTATCTATATAGATTCAAATGGCAAGACTCCTACGACATGAACGACATTTGCCCTGCCTCTCAGCAGTTCGAACCAGATGATGCGCCGAATAATTCATGATTCAGACTTAGCCATCATGAAGGAATCGGTTCTTCTGATCTGCTAATACATGCTAAGTTAATTTGGTAGATGATGTAACATCCGTTTCCTAGTCCCTCAGCCTTTCTTCATAAAATCACAACGAAGCCTCTATGGAAAGGCTGAGTAACATTTATTTAGCGGCCTTGACCAATTTTAACAAAGTTTACGTAATGGGAGAATAATAGTGATTATTATAGACAATCTTACCATACAGTCAGATTACCGACATGTGAGGTGTTTCAATACGGTGTATGTATGATTCAATTCGATTTATTAGTGGAATATAAGCTATCATTCTCCCACAATTGACGAAACTCCCACGACATGGACGACATTTTCCCTGTCTCTCAAAATTTCAAACCAGATACAGCTCCAACTGATTTAGGAATCAGACTTTGCCATCGTGAAGGAATCGATGCCTCTGCTATAATACATACTGGGTTACCTACTAGTAGGTAGGAGAAGTAAAATACATTTCACACAAACCATCAGTTATGTCTGTTGCTGACTCAAAGGCTCGACGGATTTGTGTCAGACGCACTCTTAAGACTAAGACTCACACTCACTCAGACTTCTATATTTATAGGTATCCATAGTTTTTGAGTTATGCCTTGAATAGCAAGAGCGGTATGTACAGTTCACGTGAGAATGCACTCAAGTCGAAATTTCAGGAGAGGGAGATGAAACAGTGAAATGATTATAATTGATTTTTTATCGGATTACTTACATAATACAATCATGAATAACCAGTTAAGATGGTTTGATCTGGTAAATAGAGTGTCCGAAAAATCAAACGTCAGCGCCACGGGCCCATTAGTTATTATTCCTGTTGTTGTTGTAGTTGTTGTTATAGTTATTCCTGTTGGCGTTATTATTGTTGTTGTTGTTGTAGTTGTTGTTGTTATATCGTCTCTGGGCGTTATTATTGTTGTTGTAGTTGTTGTTGTTGTTCCTGTTATTCTGCAAAATTTCCAAAGAATTAAATTAGCTAAAATTCATTGTAAAAAGAAGATGGTGTGGAGCAACAGATAAAATCTTGTCTGTATCTTAATGTAAGTAAGATAGACAGAGAGAGATAGACAGATAGAGAGAGAAAGAGAGAGAGAGGGAGAGAGAGAGAGAAAGAATGTGTGAGGGTGAGAATTGGTGGGGAGAGAGAACTATTGAAGTTTTGACTATTATTCGGATCTTACGTTTGTGAACAAGCAGAGACTATCGGGTACGAATTTTAAAGAGAACAAAATACCATCAATCTGCATCCACTTTTACGTATGTGTTGATGAGATATTAGAGAGTTCCTAGTAGATCCGTAAAACACAATTACGTCGTGCGGTATTGACAATCCGGCGCCGTAAAACTGACGCAATGAGTTACGGTGACGCATCCTTCTGTACAGATGCGTTAACGGATTGCAATCCGGAAAAAACTTAGTCGTCTAAAATAACCTCCTTCCACGGACTCAAATAATTCACCTAGCGATTATTCAATCCTTCCATGGATTTAGCGTTACAACTAGATCCGTTAAGGACTTGAAGTGACTTTAAGGTGCGGTAAAGTTTTTCGTTACCGCACGCCGTATTGAGACCGACGGATCTCTCGGAACTCTCTATTGATAGCGCAGAATGGACCCTTGGTTGTCCCTGAAACTTCTTCAGTTCCAAATAAAATGTGTTAGCGTGAACATTGATATATGTTTACATAGATAAATAGGTACGTGGGATTATTTATTAAACTGAAATGAGGTGACCAATAATCTAATAATATGAAACCACACAAATTTCGTACCTACTTTTTGACTTCACGAGAGAGAATGTTGTAAGTAATAAATTCATGAATTTCTTGAGTACCTGTTTTTGAGTGAATTTTTCCAAAAACCTTTGTTTAGATAGGAAGATATCCTTAGATGTTTTACTGAACAATAATTTGAATAGTAGATGTCATTGCGATAAAGATCACTCATTTTTCCAACATGTTACATGGGTATGAAATTTTAGCACATTGAGTACAAGTGAATATTGTCAACTACCAATTTGTGCAATAAAATTCCAAGTTTTGGGTTCATTGATGGTTCATTGATGAGGGACATGTCTGGCAGAATGATGTGTATAGATTGTTATTCCAACGTTTTATTACGAATAGGAGTCGGATTGTAAAAAGGCTAGATTTTCAACAAAAAGAATGATTTCACCAAAAGGCTGCATATACATACTGATGAGAAAGTGTTAAACTCTAGGATTCATTTCAGAATAACTCAGAACGGATTTCAACGAAGAAATGTTTTAAAATTTTTGATTTTAAATTTTTTGAAGCCATTACCATATTACTTATGGAAATTCACACAATGCCATGTACCCAATACATCCCCCCTCTAACCTCCGTTTTGGTAGTCCAAAAACTTTTGGTTTTTTTCCCAGGATCATCATTATTGATACATTCATATTATTTATTTATTTATTTTATTTTTTTATTTTAAACTTAGCTTAGGCAATCTAAAAACGCTCTCCAAGTTTCACCTTGATATCTCAAATATGGTGGAAGAAGAGTGGTGGATGGTGGAGGGGGTGTGAGACACCCTGTGGAATCTTTGAAAGGCAAAAGAGCTTCACAAACGGATACTTCCGAATAAAATGCTAGTAGGTATGGATATTTCAAAGTCTGAAAATAAATTCAATTGTTAGACAATAATTTTACCGCTTCTGTGAAAGTAGCTGCGGCCAACAGCCCAAACAGAACGACGATGAGACGGATAACTTGCATGATTTGGCGACTGAAATAAGACTCGCTGATTTGCGATGGCTCAGCGTTTTTATAGATCGGGAACAGCATTTTATGGTGTTCTTTCGGCGAATTCAACACCTTCGTCTTATTTCAATTTAAAACAGAAAGGTTCATATTTCAGATTTAATATTGATCCATGTGAGCATAACCATTTTGCGAAAATAGGAAGCGAAACTTTTTATTTCTGTCAATATAAAAGGGAAAAACAATTTGAAATCCCTATTTTTCGTGACACCACTAAGGAGTTGGAATCGAATGGCCATTATTTATCTCGACTGAATTATGCGAGAAAAATGAAATCCAAAATCATTGTGAATAAAAACACGTGTGAACTAGTGACAACCGTCGTGGGAGCTGATTTAATGTCAGACGAGTTCCCTTTTCAGGAAACCGATTGAGCATATTATTACATTTCCTAACGAATAATTTACTTGTGAACCTTACCTAGGTGGTATATTTTATGAAATTTATTTTTATAGGTGTGTGTTTATGAGGTCAAACATTTTGTTAAGTAATGCAAGCATCACAGAGATGTCCCAATTTAAGAATTGTATAGCATTTCTCAGTCAGTATAGTTTTTTCCCTCACATATGAGTTTTTTCTCCACCACATCTAGTTGTTTCCCAACGTACTTCAATTATTTTCCAATCAAATCAGTTTTACCAACGGATCTACAATTTGAAGTGCACCTTCTTTGCATTATCAAGAAATCAATATCAGTGCACATTTTTTAGCTGTGGCCCAATGAGCCTAATTTGTTTATTTAATCGACTTCTGATGCTGAAACCTAAAATGTTGATCAATTTTGGAGATCTGGAATACAATTACAAAGTATGGAGGGACTCAGATTGCCAAATCGATTCACGGTGCTGTTATTCAGATGGAGCTCCTTTGGAAATCCTCAGAAACAAAGTCTTTTCTATATCAGCAAGCCCTCACTTGGGTACTGCTCCAATACAGTCATCGTCTATAGAGATCGTCAGACATAGTTCACAAGTTATTAATATAAGCAAGATTAGAAATTGAATCACCTTCAAAAAAAAAAAAAACCCCGAACAGTTAATTTCCAATTAAACAAGGCAAAAAAAAAAAATCCAATGTACTAACAAGGTACGTACACGTTAAGGCATAAATGTTTTCCCTCTCTTCCACCCTCCAATCACAATGAAACCAGATTCTGAAAACACAACAGAAGATATTTTGATGGCTGAAATTAGGCTGAAATGCTTAATATCGAGGGTTTTTTTTTTTTTTTTTTTTTTTTAATGGTGATTGTTACTCCCTCACATAGTAAACAGCTCCGTATATACGGAAGAATATAAACTCTCGATCGATAATGACGTGCTGTATCGATGAGTTTACCTACTCACTGTGTTATTAACGTTCAAATATGCGAACAACGAAGTAATAATGAAGACGCCATAAGCAAAACATCCTAAATTCCATTAATGAAATTGTCCAGCAGACTCAAAAACCTGTTCATACCGAGCAAAGAAATGAACAAAAGGTCTTTTGTAGTTTTCCATGTCTGTTGAACATTTTATTATTGTTTATTTAGTAAACAAATCAACAACGAAAATTGATTATCCTTTTTTTAGCGAACTCCAACTAAAACACCCAAAGTGCCCATCTCCTCGCGTAACTTATTTTGTTAACCGGGGAGGTCAAATTTTAGTTTTTTGAGTACATTTCAGAATGTGTTTTGATTCTTATATCAAAAAATGTTGAAGAAAGGGTTGAATATGAAGTAGGTAGGCAAATAAAACTTTTATTGCACCAACTGTATTTAACAGAAGTAATTCAAATGTAAGGAAAGCATGAGACGTAAAACAGTCTGAAAAAATAGAAACAAACAATTCCTCTCATTGTTGATATAATCTATACTATTAGGTACCTATATAAAAATCTGATGGTGTCTACGTTTGTGTTACTCAATCACGTAAGATCTAGTGGACCAACTGAGCTGAAATCGTACGTGGACATTCACAGAATCCCTGGTTAACGGAAAGACTATAATATTACAATCCTCCATACTTACTCCTTCATAATTCGGCTTCCTCTGTAAGAACATAGACAACTTTGTAATTAATGGATGAGCCGACATGATTCGAACTTACGTCAAATTAGGATGGGGCGGGCTCACGAGTAAAGAACTTTTCGATAACGAATTCAACGATACCAGAGAGATTTTAGTGGGTTGAGCCGAGCAGTTATTGAAGGGGTTATAAATTGTTTCATGGTCGATTACAAACGATTGATATTGAAAATAATACACCGAAAAATATATTCAATGATATACTTCCAGCCAATCCTGCGTCTGTATAATTCAATTCAGTCTATTAGTGGCACTTAAGCTACCGTACGGTCTTCCCGTTTCAGACTTCAATATATTATAGTCTCTATCTATATAGATTCAAATGACAAGACTCCTACTACATGAACGACATTTGCCCTGCCTCTCAGAAGTTCAAACCAGATGCAGCGCCAAATAATTCAGAAATCAGACTTAGCCATCATGAAGGAATCGGTGCTACTGATCTGCTAATACATACTGGGTTAATTTGGTAGATGATGTAACATCCGTTTCCTAGTCCCTCAGCCTTTCTTCATAAAATCTCAACAAAGCCTCTATGGAATGGCTGAGTAACATTTATTGAGCGGCCTTGACCAATTTCAACAAAGTTTACTTAATCGGAGAATAATAGTGATTATTATAGACACAGTTACCATACAGTCAGATTAACGACATGTGAGGTGTTTCAATACGGTGTATGAATGATTCAATTCAGTATATTAGTGGAAAATAAGCTATCGTTCTCCCACAATTGACGAAACTCCCACGACTTGGAGGACATATTCCCTTTCTCTCAGAATTTCAAACCAGATGCAGCTCCAACTGATTTAGAAATCAGACTTTGCCATCGTGAAGGAATCGATGCCTCTGCTATAATACATACTGCGTTACCTACTAGTAGGTAGGAGAAGTAAAATACATTTCTCACAAACCATCAGTTGTGTCTGTTGCTGACTCAAAGGCTCGACGGATTCGTGTAGACAATACCCACGTGCGATATGTTTCATTTAAATCCGGTACCATTAGACTCCATCCGGTTCGTTCTGTGGAACGAAGGCTATTGTACGGTTTCTCAATATAAGACTCAGATCACCCTCAAGACTAAGACTCAGACTTCTATATTAATAGGTATCAATAGTTTTTTAGTTCTGCCTTGAATAGCAGAGCGGTATGTAAAGTTCACGTGAGAATACACTCAAGGCGAAAATTCAGGAGAGGGAAATGAAATAGTGAAATCATTACGATTGATATTTTATCGGATTAGTTACATAATACAATCATGAATAACCAGCTAAGATGATTTGGTCTGGTAACTAGAGTTTCCGAAAAATCCAACGTCAGCGCCACGAGCCCATTAGTTATTATTCCTGTTGTTGTTATAGTTGTTGTTGTTATTATGTCTCTGGGCGTTATTATTGTTGTAGTTGTTGTAGTTGTTGTTGTTATTTCGTCTCTGGGCGTTATTATTGTTGTTGTAGTTGTTGTTGTTCCTGTTATTCTGCAAAATTACCAATGAATTAAATTAGCAAGCATTCATTGTAAAAAGAAGGTGGTGTAGTGCAACAGATAAAATCTTGTCTGCAGCTTAATGTAAGTAAGACAGACAGAGAGAGATAGACAGATAGAGAGAGAAAGAGAGAGAGAGAGAGAGAGAGAGAGAGAGAGAGAGAGAGAACTATTGAAGTTTTGACTATTATTCGGATCTAGCGTTTGTGAATACGCAGAGACTATCGGGTACGAATTTTAAAGAGAACAAAATACCATCAATCTGCATCCACTTTTACGTGTGTGTGAATGAGATATTAGAGAGTTCCTAGTAGATCCGTAAAACACAATTACGTCGTGAGGTATTGACAATCCGGCGCCGTAAAACTGACGCAATGAGTTACGTTGACGCATTCTTCCGTACATTTGCGTTAACGGATCGCAATCTAGAAAAAACTTATTCATCTAAATCAACCTCCGTCCATGGATTTAGCGTTACAGCTACATCCGTTAAGGACTTTACGTGACTTTAAGGTGCGGTAAAGTTTCTCGTTATCGCACGCCGTATTGAAACCGACGGATCTCTCGGAACTCTCTATTGATAGCACAGAATGGACCCTTGGTTGTCCCTGAAACTTCTTCAGTTCCAAATAAAATGTGTTATCATGGACATTGATATATTAACATGGATAAATAGGTACGTGGGATTATTTATTGAACTAAAATAAGGTGACCAATAATCTAATAATACGAAACCACACAAATTTTGTACCTACTTTTTGAGAATGTTGTAATTAATTCATGAATTTCTTGAGTACCTGATTTTTGAGTGAATTGATTCAAAAAGCTTTATTAAAAAGCTAGTAGGTATGGATATTTCAAAGTCTGAAAATAAATTCAATTGTTAGACAATAATTTTACCGCTTCTGTGAAAGTAGCTGCGGCCAACAGCCCAAACAGAACGACGAAGAGACGGATAACTTGCATGATTTGGCGACTGAAATAAGACTCGCTGATTTGCGATGGCTCAGCGTTTTTATAGATCGGGAACAGCATTTTATGGTGTACTTTCGGCGAATTCAACACCTTCGTCTTATTTCAATTTAAAAGAGAAAGGTTCATATTTCAGGTTTATTATCGATCCATGTGAGCCTAACCATTTTGCGAAAATAGGAAGCGAAACTTTTTATTTCTGTCAATATAAAAGGAAAAAACAATTTGAAATCCCTATTTTTCGTGACACCACTAAGGAGTTGGAATCGAATGGCCATTATTTATCTCGACAGAATTATGCGAGAAAAATGAAATCCAAAATAATTGTGAATAAAAACACGTGTGAACTAGTGACGACCGTCGTGGGAGCTGATTTAATGTCAGACGTGTTCCCTTTTCAGGAAATCGATTAAGCATATTATTAAATTTGCTGACGAATAACTTACTTGTGAACCTTAGATAGGTGGTATATTTTATGAAATTTATTTTTATAGGTGCGTGTGTTTATGTAGTCAAACATTTTGTTAAGTAATGCAAGCATCACAGAGATGTCCCAATTTATGAATTGTATAGCATTTCTCAGTCAGTATAGTTTTTTCCCTGACATATGAGTTTTTTGTCAACCACATATAGTTGTTTCCCAACGTACTTTAGTTCTTTTCCAATCAAATCAGTTTTACCTACGGATCTACAATTTGAAGTGCACCTTCTTTGCATTATCAAGAATTCAATATCAGTGCACATTTTTTAGCTGTGGCCCAATGAGCCTAATTTGTTTATTTAATCGACTTATGATGCTGAAACCTAAAATGTTGATCAATTTTGGAGATCTGGAATACAATTACAAAGTATGGAGGGACTCAGATTGCCAAATCGATTCACGGTGCTGTTATTCAGATGGAGCTCCTTTGGAAATCCTCAGAAACAAAGTCTTTTCTATGTCAGCAAGCCTTCATTTGGGTACTGCTCCTAGACAGTCATCTCCTATAGAGATCGTCAGACATAGTCCACAAGTTATCAAGCAAGATTAGAAATTGAATCACCTTCAAAAAATAAAACCGAACAGTTGATTTCCAATTAAACAAGGCGAAAAACAAAATCCAATGTACCAACAAGGTACGTACACGTTAAGGCATAAATGTTTTCCCCTCTCTTCCACCCTCCAATCACAATGAAACCAGATTCTGAAAACACTACAGAAGATATTTTGATGGCTGAAATTAGGCTGAAATGCTTAATATCGAGGGTTTTTTTTTTAAATGGTGATTGTTACTCCCTCACATCATAAACAGCTCCGTTTATACAGAAGAATATAAACTCTCGATCGATAATGACGTGATGTATCGATGAGTTTACCTACTCACTGTGTTATTAACGTTCAAATATGCGAACAACGAAGTAATAATGAAGACGCCATATGCAAAACATCCTAAATCCCATTAATCAAATTGTCCAGCAGACTCAAAAACCTGTTCATACCGAGCAAAAAAATGAATGAAATGTCTTTTGTAGTTTTCCATGTCTGTTGAACATTTTATTATTGTTTATTTAGTAAATAAATCAACAACTAAAATTGATTATCCTTTTTTTAGCGAATTCCAACTAAAACATCCAAAGTGCCCATCTCCTTGCATAACTTATTTTGGTAACCGGGGAGGTCAAATTTTAGTTTTTTGAGTACATTTCAGAATGTGTTTTGATTCTTATATCAAAAAATGTTGAAGAAAGGGTTGAATATGAAGTAGGTAGGCAAATAAAACTTTTATTGCACCAACTGTATTTAACAGAAGTAATTCAAATGTAAGGAAAGCATGAGACGTAAAACAGTCTGAAAAAATAGAAACAAACAATTCCTCTCATTGTTGATATAATCTATACTATTAGGTACCTATATAAAAATCTGATGGTGTCTACGTTTGTGTTACTCAATCACGTAAAACCTAGTGGACCAACTGAGCTGAAATCGTACGTGGACATTCACAGAATCCCTGGTTAACGGAAAGACTATAATATTACAATCCTCCATACTTACTCCTTCATAATTTGGCTTCCTCTGTAAGAACATAGACAACTTTGTAATTAATGGATAAGCCGACATGATTCGAACTTACGTCAAATTAGGATGGGGTGGGCTCACGAGTAAAGAACTTTTCGATAACGAATTCAACGATACCAGAGAGATTTTAGTGGGTTGAGCCGAGCAGTTTTTGAAGGGGTTAAAAATTGTTTTATGGTCGATTACAAACGATTGATATTGAAAATAATACACCAAAAAATATATTCAATGATATACTTCCAGCCAATCCTGTGTCTGTGTAATTCAATTCAGTCTAATGGTGGCACTTAAGCTACCGTACGGCCTTCCCGTTTCAGATTTGAATATATTATAGTCTCTATCTATAAAGATTCAAATGGCAAGACTCCTACGACATGAACGACATATGCCCTGCCTTTCAAGAGTTCAAACCAGATGCAGCGCCAAATAATTCAGAAATCAGACTTAGCCATCATGAAGGAATCCGTGCTACTGATCTGCTAATACATACTGGGTTAATTTGGTAGATGATGTAACATCCGTTTCCTAGTCCCTCAGCCTTTCTTCATAAAATCTCAACAAAGCCTCAATGGAATGGCTGAGTAACATTTATTGAGCGGCCTTGACCAATTTCAACAAAGTTTACTTAATCGGAGAATAATAGTGATTATTATAGACACAGTTACCATACAGTCAGATTAACGACATGTGAGGTGTTTCAATACGGTGTATGAATGATTCAATTCAGTATATTAGTGGAAAATAAGCTATCGTTCTCCCACAATTGACGAAACTCCCACGACTTGGAGGACATATTCCCTTTCTCTCAGAATTTCAAACCAGATGCAGCTCCAACTGATTTAGAAATCAGACTTTGCCATCGCGAAGGAATCGATGCCTCTGCTATAATACATACTGGGTTACCTACGAGTAGGTAGGAGAAGTAAAATACATTTCACACAAACCATCAGTTATGTCTGTTGCTGACTCAAAGGCTCGACGGATTCGTGTAGACAATACCCACGTGCGATATGTTTCATTTAAATCCGGTACCATTAGACTCCATCCGGTTCGTTCTGTGGAAAGAAGGCTATCGTACGGTTTCTCAATATAAGACTCAGATCACCCTCAAGACTAAGACTCAGACTTCTATATTAATAGGTATCAATAGTTTTTTAGTTCTGCCTTGAATAGCAAGAGCGGTATGTAAAGTTCACGTGAGAATACACTCAAGGCGAAAATTCAGGAGAGGGAAATGAAATAGTGAAATCATTACGATTGATATTTTATCGGATTAGTTACATAATACAATCATGGATAACCAGCTAAGATGATTTGATCTGGTAAATAGAGTATCCGAAAGATCCAACGTCAGCGCCACGAGCCCATTAGTTATTATTGTTGTGGTTGTTGTAGTTGTTGTTGTTATTATGTCTCTGGGCGTTATTATTGTTGTAGTTGTTGTAGTTGTTGTTGTTATTTCGTCTCTGGGCGTTATTATTGTTGTTGTAGTTGTTGTTGTTCCTGTTATTCTGCAAAATTACCAATGAATTAAATTAGCAAGCATTCATTGTAAAAAGAAGATGGTGTAGTGCAACAGATAAAATCTTGTCTGCAGCTTAATGTAAGTAAGATAGACAGAGAGAGATAGACAGATAGAAAGAGAAAGAGAGAGAGAGAGAACTATTGAAATTTTGACTATTATTCGGATCTTGCGTTTGTGAATAAGCAGAGACTATCGGGTACGAATTGGAAAGAAAACAAAATACCATCAATCTGCATCCACTTTTACGTGTGTGTGAATGAGATATTAGAGAGTTCCTAGTAGATCCGTAAAACACAATTACGTCGTGAGGTATTGACAATCCGGCGCCGTAAAACTGACGCAATGAGTTACGTTGACGCATTCTTCCGTACATTTGCGTTAACGGATCGCAATCTAGAAAAAACTTATTCGTCTAAATCAACCTCCGTCCATGGATTTAGCGTTACAACTAGATCCGTTAAGGACTTGATGTGACTTTAGAGTGCGGTAAAGTTTCTCGTTATCGCACGCCATATTGAGACCGACGGATCTCTCGGAACTCTCTGTTGATAGCGCAGAATGGACCCTTGGTTGTCCCTGAAACTTCTTCAGTTCCAAATAAAATGTGTTATCATGGACATTGATATATTTACATGGATAAATAGGTACGTGGGATTATTTATTGAACTAAAATAAGGTGACCAATAATCTAATAATACGAAACCACACAAATTTTGTACCTACTTTCTGAGAATGTTGTAATTAATTCATGAATTTCTTGAGTACCTGATTTTTGAGTGAATTGATTCAAAAAGCTTTATTGAAATGCTAGTAGATATGGATATTTTAAAGTCTGAAGTTAAATTCAATTGTTAGAAAATAATTTTACCGCTTCTGTGAATGTAGCTGCGGCCAACAGCGCAAACAGAACGACGATGAGACGGATAACTTCCATGATTTGGCGACTGAAATAAGACTCGCTGATCTGCGATGGCTCAGCGTTTTTATAGATCGGGAACAGTATTTTATGGTGTACTTTCGGCGAATTCAACACCTTCGTCTTATTTCAATTTAAAAGAGAAAGGTTCAATTTTCAGGTTTATTACCGATCCATGTGAGCCTAATCATTTTGCGAGAACAGGAAGCGAAACTTTTTATTTCTCTCAATATAAAAGGAAAAAAAAACTTGAAATCACTATTTTTCGTGACATCACGAAGGAGTTGGCATCGAATGACCATTCTTTAATCTCGACAGAACTATGCGAGAAAAATGAAACCCAAAATAATTGTGAATAAAAACACGTGTGAACTAGTGACGACCGTCGTGGGAGCTGATTTAATGTTGCAGTCGAGTTCCCTTTTCAGGAAATCGATCAAGCATATTATTAAATTTGCTAAGGAATAATTTACTTGTGAACCTTAGCTAGGTGGTATATTTTATGAAAATTATTTTTATAGGTGCGTGTGTTTATGTAGTCATACATTTTGGTAAGTAATGCAAGCATCACAGAGATGTCCCAATTTATGAATTGTATAGCATTTCGCAGTCAAGTTTAGTTGTTTCCCTCATATATGAGTTTTTCTCAACCATATCTAGTTGTTTCGCAACTTATTTTGATTCTTTTCTAATCAAATCAGTTTTACCTACGGATCTACAATTTGAAGTGCACCTTCTTTGTATTATCAAGAATTCAATATCAGTGCACATTGATTAGCTGTGGGCCTCTGAGCGTAATTTGTTTATTTAATCGACTTATGATTCTGAAACCTAAAATGTTGATCCGTTTTGGAGATCTTGAATACAATTACAAAGTATTCAGGGATTCAGATTGCCAAATCGATTCACGGTGCTGTTATTCAGATGGAGCTCCTTTGGAAATCCTCAGAAACAAAGTCTTTTCTATGTCAGCAAGCCTTCACTTGGGTACTGCTCCTAGACAGTCATCTCCTATAGAGATCGTCAGACATAGTCCACAAGTTATTAAGCAAGATTAGAAATTGAATCACCTTCAAAAAATAAAAGCGAACAGTTAATTTCCAATTAAACAAGGCGAAAAACAAAATCCAATGTACTAACAAGGTACTAGCGTAAACGTTTTCCCCTCTCTTCCACCCTCCAATCACAATGAAACCAGATTCTGAAAACACAACAGAAGATATTTTGAAGGGTGAGATTAGGCTGAAATGCTTAATATCGAGGGGTTTTTTTTTTTTTTTTTTTTTTTTTTTTCATGGTGATTGTTACTCCCTCACATCATAAACAGCTCCGTATATACAGAAGAATAAAAACACTCCTTTCTCCATTCATTGTACAGTCTAGAATTCCATATTTCCAATTAAAATGTTGTTCGCTATATTCTCGCATCCGACATACATCTGTGGCGGCCATATTAACAATAATCTCCTTTTTCAATCATTATTTTCTCCTGACTATCTTACATTACAATATACTCCACACGAGTTGTTCCAAATTCCAATCTTAAGGAAAGTAATTTATTTATATATTGCGCAATTACCTCGATTTAGAACAGATTGAACAATTAGCTCAATTTAGAATAGATTATATTGTGCAATTTAGAATAAAAATGTAGTGTAGACAGTTGGGTTGTATGCAAAATATGCCTTGTGTGCAAATGCCTTCATCAATGAGTTTATCAATGGAATAGCCTTTATCAATGACATAGATTCCTAGTATGCCTAGTGTTATATCTTCATTTTATATTAATAGGTAACTAGTGTTGACTCCATTACAATCTATTCAAAATGTTTATAGATACCGTTTTCATAAAACTCGTTACTTTTCACGAGACCTTCTCGAACGATCAAGTTTGTCCCCCACCCCGGCAACTACTTGGAACCATACCCTACAAGAAGAACTGTGAGTTCTTCAATTCCATGTAGGTCAGAATGAAGTGTAAAGTTTGGTGGTCTGAATGCTCGCAAGCTCGCATCTCAAAAATACATAACATCAAGTAGTCAATCCCTTAGTAAAAATGCAGATTAGTTGGATGTGTAGATCAGAATGAAGTGTTCAGTTTGGTGGTCATAACACGATCACATAACAGTTTAGAAACGTAAATGTTACTTTTCATTTGTGACTCATGAGCTGCTCCGCGTTGAACGGAATTGAAGAACTCACAGTTCTTCTCGTAGGGAACGGTTCCAAGTAGTTGCCGGGGTGGGGGACAAACTTGACGTTCGAGAAGGTCTCGTTTACTTTTTGGGTTGAGTTGTAAAATATATTCAGGTGCTTTTCCAACTTGTGCTATCTTATCTAAAAGTAATAGAATGGACACAAGATTCAAAGTAAGAACAAAACAGCTGGCGACGATGTAAACTGAGCGGTATGAACAGTTCACGTGAGAATACACTCAAGTCGAAATTTCAGGAAAGTGAAATGAAACAGTGAAATCATTATAATTGATTTTTTATCGGATTAGTTACATAATACAAACATGAATAACCAGCTAAGATGGTTTGATCAGGTAAATTGAGTATCCGAAAAATCCAACGTCAGTAATTTTATCCAGGCAAATAATTCCTGTTGGCGTTATTATTGTTGTTATAGTTGTTGTTGTTATAACGTCTCTGGGCGTTATTATTGTTGTTGTAGTTGTTGTTGTTCCTGTTATTCTGCAAAATGTCCAAAGAATTAAATTAGCTGAAATTCATTTTAAAAAGACGATGGTGTAGAGCAACAGATAAAATCTTGTCTGTATCATAATCTAAGTAATAAAAACGAACAGTTAGAGGTAGAGGGAGAGAGAGAGAGAGAGTGTGTGTGTGAGAGAGAGTGTGGGGTGAGAATGTGGGGAGAGAGAGAACTATTGAAGTTATGACTATTATTCGGATCTTACGTTTGTGAACAAGCAGAGACTATCGGGTACGAATTGGAAAGAAAACAAAGTACCATCAATCTGCATTCACTTTTACGTGTGTGTGAATGAGATATTAGAGAGTCCCTAGTAGATACGTAAAACACAATACGTCGTGCGGTATTGACAATCCGGCGCCGTTAAACTGACGCAATGAGTTACGGTGACGCATCCTTCCGTAAAAATGCGTTAACGGATCGCAATCTGGAAAAAACTTATTCGTCTAGCATAACCTCCTTCCACGAACACAAATAACCTCCTAGGGATAATTTCCTCCTTCCATGCATTTAGCGTTACAACTAGATCCGTTAAGGACTTGACGTGACTTTAAGGTGCGGTAAAGTTTCTCGTTACCGCACGCCGTGTTGAGACCGGCGGATCTCTAGGAACTCTCTATTGATAGCGCAGAATGGACCCTTGGTTGTCCCTGAAACTTCTTCAGTTCCACATAAAATGTGTTATCGTGAACATTGATATATTTACATGGATAAATAGGTACGTGGGATTATTTATTAAACTGAAATAAGGTGACCAATAATCTAAAATATGAAACCACACAAATTTTGTACCTACTTTTGACTTTACGAGAGAATGTTGTAATAAAAATAAATTCATGAATTTCTGGAGTACCTGATTTTTGAGTGAATTGTTTGAAAAAGCTTTGTTTAAATGCTGGTAGATATGGATATTTTAAAGTCTGAAAATTAATTCAATTGTTAGACAATAAATTTACCGCTTCTGTGAAAGTAGCTGCGGCCAACAGCCCAACCACAACGACGAGGAGACGGATAACTTGCATGATTTGGCGACTGAAATAAGACTTGCTGATCTGCGGAAGGCTCAGCGTTTTTATAGATCGGGAACAGCACTTTATGGTGTACTTTCGGCGAATTCAACGCCTTCGTCTTATTTCAATTTGAAAGAGAAAGGTTCAATTTTCAGGTTTATTACCGATCCATGTGAGCCTAATCATTTTGCGAAAACAGGAAGCGAAACTTTTTATTTCTCTCAATATAAAAAGGAAAAAAAAGCTTGAAATCACTAATTTTCGTGACATCACGAAGGAGTTGGCATCGAATGACCATTCTTTCATCTCGACAGAAATATGCGAGAAAAATGAAACCAATATAATTGTGAATAAAAACACGTGTGAACTAGTGACGACCGTAGTGGGAGCTGATTTAATGTTGCAGTCGAGTTCCCTTTTCAGGAAATCGATTAAGCATATTATTAAATTTGCTAAGGAATAATTTACTTGTGAACCTTAGCTAGGTGGTATATTTTATGAAAGTTATTTTTATAGGTGCGTGTGTTTATGTAGTCATACATTTTGGTAAGTAATGCAAGCATCACAGAGATGTCCCAATTTATGAATTGTATAGCATTTCCCAGTCAAGTTTAGTTTTTTCCCTCACATATGAGTTTTTTATCAACCATATCTAGTTGATTCGCAACTTACTTTAATTATTTTCCAATCAAATCAGTTTTACCTACGGATCTGCAATTTGAGGTGCACCTTCTTTGTAATATCAAGAATTCAATATAAGTGCACATTGATTAGCTGTGGGCCTCTGAGCCTAATTTGTTTTTTCAATCGGCTTATGATGCCGAAATCTAAAATGTCGATCCGTTTTGGAGATCTGGAATACAATTACAGAGTATGGAGGGACTCAGATTGCCAAATCGATTCACGGTGCTGTTTTCAGATGGAGCTCCTTTGGGAAACCTCAGAAACAAAGTGTTTTCCTTGTCAGCAAACCTTCACTTGGGTTCTGCTCCTAGACAGTCATCTCCTATCGTGTTCATCAGATAGACCACAAGTTATTAGGCGCGATTAGAAATTGGATCACCTTCAAAAAATAAAAATGAACAGTTAATATCCAATTAAACAAGGCGAAACAAAAATCCAATGTACTAACATGGTACCATCGCAAACGTTTTCCACTTTCTTCCATCCTCCAATCTATAGAACCAGATTCTGAAAACACAACAGAAAATATTTTGAAGGGAGGGATTAGGCTAAAACGCTTGAGATCGACGGTTTTTTCTTATGGTGAATGTTACTTCCTTCCATAATGAACAGCTCCATATTCATAGAAGAATATACACACTCATTTTCCCATTCACTCTAAAGTCTAGAATTCCAAATTTCTAATTATAATGTTTTTCGCTATATTCTCGCATCCAACATACATCTGTGGCGGCTATATTAACAATCCTCTCCTTTTTCAATCATTATTTTCTCCTGACTATCTTACATTACAATATACTCCACACGAGTTGTTCCAGATTCCAATCTCAAGGAACGTAATGTATTTATATATTGCGCAATTAACTCGATTTAGAATAGACTGAGCAATTAGCTCAATTTAGAATAGATTATATTGTGCAATTTAGAATAAAAATTTAGTATAGAAATTTTAGTTGTACGCAAAATATGCCTAGTATGCAGATGCCTTTATCAATGAGTTTATCAATGACATAGCCTTTATCAATGACATAGTTGCCTAGTATGCCTAGTTTTCAGAATATCTAGGAAGTATGCTTGGAGGAAAACAGTTAACTAAGAGTGACAGTCTAACATCCAAATCGTGACTTTACATGGAAGTTGACTAATTTTGATTAAACAAAATTAATAAACTCTGCGCTCCGCGCTTCGCCAGGGGGCAAGCCCCCTGGACCCCCGGTTACCTCTATTTACATACTTTGGACGAAATTATTGAAACACAGAATGTGTATTCATTTATAACATCAATTTATATAGTTATATTATGAAACTACGAAAATTGCGTTGTCGCGCAACCAAGTGACAACCAAACAAGCGTCATTGTTTACTATTCATTTATAACATCAATTTATATAGTTATAGTATGAAACTACGAAAAAAAATACGAAATAAATTCGTGATAAATCAAGAGCTTTCCAACGAATGGTGAACGATTTCTGTGCGATTAAAATGGCGGAAATTCCATTTCCCTACCAACGGCTCGGTTGTACGTGAAAATCATCCGTCACACATTTCGTTCCCATCCCGCGTTCCATTTTCGGCTAGTTAGTCCATGGCTAAAACACATTCTGTGTTAAAAAAAAAACAAATCGTGTAACATTATATGGAAGTTGAATGAATTTTGATTCATTATTCGCGCTTGATGTTTTGATGTCGTCGTCAACTCCGTTTCCCGTGCTTCTGCGTTGACTGTGAGCGAGGTCTACGGCTCACCAGGCTCGACGGCCCGGGTACTTTGCCGCAATAGTGAACCCGCACTGGCGTAAGCTTTCACACGAATTTGAGTTTCTCTATCTGTCCCCGCACTAGAGAGGCAGTCTGATTGAAAAAGGTGACCCCAATGAGATCCGTTTCAGTGTGATTTTCAAAATATTGTCAGCATCACAAAGTGGTGAAAAACCTAGCACGCCCCATCGGGGTTTCTTGTGAATGTGGCTCTGATTGATAACACAACTCTGCATGATTTTCGTTGATTGAAAACAGATGGGTGATTCTATAAGGGTTTTCAGCGCTGAGTTCGAATCCGTTGGAGTTTTCTCTGTATCACGTTTAGATCATTCTCAATTTTCGTATTTGGGTATGCGGAGAGACATTTTTCGTGGTTGATGAAGCAACAAGTGACAAGTTACAAACCGATTTTATGTACAAGTTGTAAGAGAAATTCAATGCCTTTTGCAATTCCCATGATGTGGAGAGAACCTCAAAATCATGTCAACGACTGCTATTTTTGCATTACAAAGGTGGCAGGGTTTTCATCAAAGAACAAAAAATCTGTGGTTTATCCAAATTCACCGTCAGCTATGAGACCAGTACCACATAATGAGACTCTTCCAGGCCCTGATTCACCGATGAATCTTGATGATATTGTTCTAGAAGGAGACGAAGACATACTTCTTGAAGATGAAAAAATGGAAACAGAGGATCCTTCTTATGAGCTCACTGATTCCAGCTCCCCCAAGCTGTTTTCCCAAGGTGAACTCAATGACTTGGTGAGAGACCTAAATCTTCCAAACGATGCTGCAGCAATACGTGATGTATTGATGGGAGTACTCACTGTGTTGGCCGCGTTCAACTTTGCAAACAACGGGGTAAAGTTTTCAAACTTGAAACTTCGTTAAAAATCGAATAAATATGGACCAACGGGAGCTGAGCACCCCACCCTGGGCATATTTCATGAAGCAACAAGTGACAAGTTACAAACCAATTTATGTAAAAGTTGTAAAAAATGAGTTTGCAAGTGTTTCATATAGGTACAAGTGTATACTTGTGAACATTAACAAGTGTACAGGCGAATTTGGACAAGTTACAAGTGTTTCCTCGTCATTTTGAACAAGTCACTGTTATACCGTTGTATAAAATGGCTGATTTTTAACCTACATCCGTTCATCTGTAAACTCGTTATTTTCCAGCCTTGTGATTTGACAATTTTTCGGTTTTAATATGTGGGAATCATCTTCTGCTGAGGAATACAGACAAGGAGGAAGAATTCAGCGTAGAAGACGCCAAAGATTTTTTCCGCCACGAATAAACTCTCATTTCGTGGGTATTTTTGAGTTTAACGAGAGATTTATGTGCAATTTTTCCTGATCGGGTATTGAGGATCTCCCTATCATTGAAGAACAAAGTGAAGTGTGGAGATCATCTCGAAGTTACAGATGACATTCCCAACCTAGCATTAAGACTTTATGGACTGATTAATCATTTCCGCTGAATCAAGGAGAAAAATCCAACTATGCCAGCCATCAGAATAAGTTGAAATCAAATACACAATTTCCCCACTTTTCAGTTTATAATTTGTATGTCTTCCAATCGTTACACCTTGTCATTTACTATGGACATCCTATAGTGTAGTTAACACCGTTTTTATATTATCATTCGCTGACAAATTTTCAATTTCGGCATCCCACTTGACGTGGTTCATTTCGTTTGTTCGCACACGCCTTTTTTCTTGTCTGCTACACTTGTAAACTTAGTTTCTACACGTGTAACTTCTTTACACTTGTACTCCTTGTTTTGGCGAAACACTTGTTCTAGTTTACCTGCATTACAATTACATGTACTGGTTAACTTGTACACTTGTAACTTGTTGTTTTATGAAATAGGCCCCTGGTGCTCATAGCACTTTCAGTTGCGCAATCTTCCTGGGGCTTGAAAGTAATCGGGCTAGTCCAAACTGACAACGTACGTATACCCAACTATATCACATTCACAAAATATCGATCGATATAGTTCCAGTAACTTAGTAGTCAGTACTTACTGACGATATAATAGGACTTTTCACCCCAAAGCCACTCCAGGGCCCACGGACGAACCCCGATGCGGCGTAGTGGTGTCAACAACCATAACCAATAACAATGTGCGTGCACTCATTCCTAAAGTTTCAAATTAGTTTTCCCGGAGTAGATGCTCTGACTTCTTGTCGCAGAATATTCATCACGAGAGACAACGACCCAAGAATCCTAATAATACCTACGTTAGCCTACGATTTTGAATGCTTCTACTAATCATCAATGGGAACAATTCACACAAGAACTTTCACTCACTAACGCAACACGTTATCATTTTTCGTTCCAAGAAAATCCTACTGAGGCTATCTCTACTAAGGATTGTAAACTTGGAATTTTTGTACAACAATTATAGAATGTATTAAGTTCA
The DNA here is from genome assembly GCA_030762985.1 of Adelphocoris suturalis. Taxonomy (NCBI): domain Eukaryota; kingdom Metazoa; phylum Arthropoda; class Insecta; order Hemiptera; family Miridae; genus Adelphocoris; species Adelphocoris suturalis. The sequence continues at coordinate 58,496,666 of CM061048.1, forward strand.
AGCGAAGATTAAGTTCTCTAAACACTGCCTCGAAAACCATGGCTACCAGCGGTCGGCGCCGTCCTGAGTTCTCCATTCCACTTTCAGAGAATTCTAGTACAGAACATCAAAAATGACTGCATCAATGAAATATACGTAAGGCTACTTACAGTAAAGCAGGTATGATTAGGATCATAATACTCATCTTCCAAGTCCATTGATTGTAGGAAAATAGTGTAGGTATATTCTTGATTAGCTGTTTCACTTAATTAGTCGAGGGTTCGGAACGTAGTGAAAGAATTCTTGAATAACCAGTCTTGTCAGGAAAACAGGTGATATCAGGATGGTCACGTATGGTGGTCACGTATGTTTATCTACTTGAAGACTTGATTTATTGCGTAGGTAGGTAGATAGACATGAAGTGAAGGTGTGGAAAGGTCTTCTTCTCCAAAGAGACCCAACACTCCACGATGTATTTCCAATAGACGGAATGACAAGAGTTCAGGAGGCGATTAAAATTGGATGAGTACTGATGAATCAGCTTGAATTGAAAAGCGACAGAGCAAACAATCCCCTCCACCATGAGCTGTACTTGGTGTGAAAAAACTGCGAGGAAATGAAGTTGGCCTCTGAACGATCCCGATTACCAATAAAGGTTTCATGAAAACACTTCGCGAATGTTCTATCGCTAAGTCTAAAAATAATCCGTACCTATGATAGGAGCTGTTGCCGCAACGCTCCCAGATGAGCAATAGCGCAATTTCTCGAGGCTGTATAATTATTTTCATGCCCAGGGTAACTTCCCTGGAAGGAGGCTGTCATTATCCCTCTGCTTAAGAGTGAAAAGACCCTTGTGAAGCTGGAAGTTACAGACCCATCTCTCTTACTTGCTGTATGAGCAAGATCCTGGCAGCTATGGTCAACTACCGCCTGGTATAGTTTCTTGAGAGCAACAGCCTTATCAACCAGTATCAGGCTGGTTTTCGCAAACGCTTTACAGCACTCTACCAACTCTCAGCATTTGAGAGTTATATCCAGAACACCTTTCTGGCTAGGGAACAAGCCATTGGTGTGTTTTTTGACCTAGCCAAAGCCTATGACACCACATGGCGTCTTAACATTTTAGAAAGACTGCAGTGGTAGGGGGTAGGTGGGCCAAAGCTATGCTTCCTCTGCAGCTTCCTCTCTGATCGAAAATGCAGGGTGCGCCTAAGGAACGTTTTCTCTATTCCCATTTTCAGGAAAATGGCATCCCTCAGTAGTTAGTTGTACCCTGTTCATGGTCGCTGTAAATGGCCTCGTTGATTACATTCGAGACGATATTCGTCACTATATTTGGACGACTTATCTATCCTCCTCCGCGGTGATAATCTGAGGAATGTGTGTGACACCTTGCAACGTGCTATTGATACCATCTATCAAACAGCACGGATGCGAGGTTTTAGTTTTTCACCTGCAAAATCTACCTCCATACATTTTTTCAGAAAGCATAAAGTGCATGATGAGTATCCTCTCTCAATAATACCTTACTCCACTCACACACGTTCCCTCGGAATCGTAGTTAACTGTAAGCTGTGGTGGACCCAGCATATTGAGTACTAGCGCCGTGCTACTATGCAGGGTGTACAGTTGCTCAAGGTTCTTTCGAACCATAGTTAAGAAGCCCAGCAGGATGTTCTTCTTTAGATTTTCCATAAAGTCGTGGGATGAAGCATAGACTGTGGGTCTGCAGTTTGTGGGTCAGCAAGAAAGTCCTTACTGCGTAAACTGGAACCTATATTGAACAAAGGTAACTGGACCATTCCTCACTACCCCTACTGCTTCTCTTCAGGTGCTTGGGCATTGCCAGCCACTCAGGATTCGTCGGAATCTGCTAGCCCTTTGCTATGCAGAGCGCTTGCGCTATTTCCCGGGGCATGCCCTCCGTATTATTACTCATGCCATTACTCGAGGCTCCAAACACGAACTCGCCCCTTGGGGATTCGTGTTCAGGAGCTCACCAGATGGGATAGCATAGAGTGATACCCTCTGGTCTCATATGAAGTGCCCCCTGTCCCACGTTGGATCTTGTCTGGATGCGTGTTGATCTTCGCATGAAAGTTGGGGTCAAGGGAAATACGACCCCACACATTCTCAAACGCCGCTACAATGATCCAGCAATATGTTGGACACACTCTCCTATTCACCAATGGCTCAAAGACAACTGGTGGTGTAGGCTATGCTCTAGAGAGCCCCAGCTTCCAAGTCACAAGACGCTTACCTCTTGTCGCATCTGTGTTCACAGCAGAACTGTGGGATGTGACACTGGCTGTCCGACACTGCCAGTTGTTGGGAGTAGGGAATTAGGTGATCTGTAGCTATTCACTAAGTACCATTGATGCGATTAGGGACACAAATTCTCATGATCCTCTAATACAAGGCCTACGTGTATTGCTACACCAAACCTCAACATCGGGATCAACCATAACTTTTATGTCGATGCCAATCCATGTAGGTTATTCATTGCAATGAGTGTGCTGATACCCTTGCGAGGATAGTCATTGGTGATAACTCCATCGATATGTTGCCTATACGCATTGAGGATCGAATCTTTTACATGCAACATAAACGCAATTCCACCTGGCATGAGCAGTGGCAGGGTGAGGTCACTGTTCTTCGTGGTGTCCTTCAGGACTTGTGTCCAGTTGGCCCATTCCGTAACCCAACTTCCAAGGAGGGACTGAATAGTGGTCAACCGGGTTGCCATTGGCTATACCCATATTACTAACAGACACCTGCTTTGCCCAGGAGGTCGAAATGTTCTGTGCGGGAGGTGTTGTGTGGCGGGAGGACACTTCCTGGAGGACTGCCCATACCTTATGGACCTCCGAGTCCAGCATCGGCCCTCTCAGTGGGTTAACGTTTTATCTGGGCCAGTCCCTGTTGTCGTACCTGGCAGCCGCTGAGCTTTACTACGAACGGTGATATCTGATCAGTGATATATTTTTGTATAATCTAGTCATAATTTTATTTCACTTTGGCGATTATATAACGTAACATATATTTATTTATTAGCCTATTCTAGATCTTGACTCAGTCGTATTATTTTATTTTTTAGGTTTTTTATCCGCTTTAGGGGCTAAACTGTGGTCATCACTGTACCCCTTATTTTTTTCTCCCTCAGATTTGCCAGTGGAGTCAGTGATGGCACTCCGTTTGGTGGCGGATGGCAGCATGGCCCCCCTTGGAACCGTGCGATTTGCAGTGCCCCTTTAACACCTGGTCCAATGCCGCTAATTACCATCATGATTGAGGTGTGGCTTAAACCACTAAATAAAAAAAATAAATAAAAATAGTGATTATATAGACAATAGTACCATACTTGGCGTATTAAAGGAATATAAGCTATCTTGAAGTCTCTTAACGTTTCTCCACATTCAGACTTTAACATATAGTCTTTATCTAGGTTCACCCAAAGCATGACAAGAATCCCGCGACGTGGACGACATTTGCCCTGTCTCTCGGAATTTCAAACCAGATGTAGCTCCAAATAATTCAGAAATCAGACTTTGTCATCATAAAGGAATCGATGACTTTGCTAATACTGGGTTGCCTAGGTTGGAGATGTAACATACATTTCGCACAAACCATCATTTATGTCTGTTGCTGACCCAAAGGCTCGACAGATTTGTATAGACAATACAGTCAGATCACCCACATACGAAGTGTTTCAAAACGGAAGTTAGTGAAAAACGTTGTCTATTTCCACGAAAAATGAAGAGTTACAATGTTAAATCGATTTCGACGGTTAGGCCATCATCAGTAACAAACAATAACTGAAGACACATTAGAGAGGACACAGCTTATATAGTGACAGGTGGAGGGAGATTGAATCTCATTGGTCGAGAGAAAGGAAAGAGGCAGGAGGTACAACCAATTAGGTGCATACAAAGTGTAAGGGGATTATAGCTAATCAGATGAAGTGAAAGGGGGAAATAACTAAATATGGTTTCAGCAGTGTGAAGGGATAATTCCAAGCTTAGAAGAAATTCTACAAACTGTCTATCTGTCAAATCAAAAGCAGCCTTCCATAGTATGATCAACCGAGCACTATCTATTCCAATGAGTGTACAAAATTTATCAAAAGAAAAATCCATTATCAAAAGCATAGCGGCTAGTAACGGATATGGAGGAGATCTCGTTGATACCATATGGGATAAGGTTCTTAGGAAAAAGAGTAGGGAAAAAGTTTCCAATCTGGCTCAGGAAGATGTAACTTTAGAAGAAAAGCAATGGATAAGTTTACCTTATTATGGGAAAATGTCTGATAAAATTGGCAAAATTCTATCATCGAGAGGTAATAAAGTGGGTTTTAAAACTAACAATAGTCTTAAAGCATTACTAGGATCAGTTAAGGACAAAATTAGTGATTTGACAGATAGACAGTTTGTAGAATTTCTTCATTTTTGCCCAAAGGGAGGGATGTTGAATGTACTTGGATAATTCGAAATTATCAAAAGTGACATTTCTGGTAAATGTTTAAATGAGGATATACCTCAATATATTTCGCCACTGATAGGTACATTTCTGTAAAGCTTGGAATTATCCCTTCACACTGTTGAAACCATATTTAGTTATTTCCCCCTTTCACTTCATCTGACTAGCTATAATCCTCTTTCACTTTGTATGCACTTAATTGGTTGTACCTCCTGCCCCTTTCCTTTCTCTCGACCAATGGGATTCAATCTCCCTCCACCTGTCCCTATATAGGCTGTGTCCTTTCTAATGTGTCTTCAGTTATTGTTTGTTACTGATGATGGCCTAACCGTCGAAATCGATTTAACATTGTAACTCTTCATTTTTCGTGGAAATAGACAACGTTTTTCACTAACTTCCGTTCTGTAATGGGTTCCACAACTTCGTCGCGAGTGGTTTAGTTCGTACGAAATGTTTCATTTAAGTGTGGCACCATAAGACTGCATTTGGTTTGTTCGGTGGAAAGAAGGCTATCGAACATTTTCTTAAGGTAAGACTCAGACGCACTCTTAAGACTGAGACTACACTCACTCAGACTTCGATATTATAAGAGTCTGTGAGATTTTTCAATACGGTGTATGTATGATTCAATTCAGTTTATCAGTGGAAAATAAGCTATCGTTCTCCCACAATTGACGAGACTCCCACGACATAGGCGACATTTGCCCTGTCTCTCAGAATTTCAAGCCAGATGCAGCTCCAACTGATTTAGGACTCGATGCCTCTGCTAATACATACTGGGTTAACTAGGTAAGAGACGTAACATACATTTCGCACAAACCATCAGTTATGTCTGTTGCTGACTCAATGGCTCGACGGATTTTTATAGACAATACAGTCAGATTACCCACATACGAAATGTTTCATTTAAATGTCGAACCATAAGACTCCATTTCATTTGTTCGGTGGAAAGAAGGCTATCGTACGGTTTCTTAATGTAAGACTCAGACGCACTCTTAAGACTAAGACTCACACTCACTCAGACTTCTATATTATAAGTGTATTTAGTTTCTGGGTGCCATGGTTGCCATGAATAGCAAGAGCGGTATGTACAGTTCGAGTGAGAATACACTCAAGTCGATTTTTCAGGAGAGTGAAATGAAACAGTGAAATCATAATAATTGATTTTTATCGGATTAGTAACATAATACAATTATGAATAACCAGCTAAGATGGTTTGGTCTGGTAAATAGAGTATCCGAAAAATTCATAGTCAGCTCCACGGGCCCATTAGTTATTATTTCTGTTGTTGTTGTAGTTGTTGTTGTTATTATGTCTCTGGGCGTTATTATTGTTGTTGTAGTTGTTGTTGTTCCTGTTATTCTGCAAAATTTCCAAAGAATTCAATTAGCTAAAGTTCAACGTAAAAAGAAGATGGTGTAATGGCGTAGAACAATGAAAAAAATGATGCATAACATAAGTAATAAAAAATAACAGAGAGAGAATTGAATTGAATTGAATAACGTCTTCATTATACAATCTGGCGAGATTTGGTCACTGAGCGACCACTCTTACACCTAACCAGAAAAAATAGGTACGAAACTGGAATTACGTCTACGTACTACGGCTAATTAGAACAAAATAGCAGTACAAAATTGAACAAGTGTTTGAAAGTCCAATAGAATAGGTATGATTAGAACCACGTATAGGCGATAAACTATATAGGTAGTATAGGAAATGATAGTGCTAATAGCGTGAAAATAAATCATTCTTCAGATTAATCTTAAAGAGAAAGAAGGAGAGAGAGAACACTTCCATCTTTCAGCATACTTTTGTGCAATAATAATTTAATGTTCGAGTTCATTGGTTCATTGATGGTAAGCTTCTTTTGACTAAAATTCTGTTGGAAATATGAATGTATCCATTTTTAGCCATTTATATTGATTTTTTGAAATTTAAGCATTTTATTGTACTCAAAAAGTGCTGGCCAACAAACTCATCCTTTCACTTGGATAGCTTGATTATTTGGCGTAAGATCGGAATTTTCATCTCAATCCTAAGGAGAGTTACCGTCTAGATGGCATATATATATATATCTAATATATAAAATTCTCGTGTCACAGTTTTCGTTGCCATACTCCTCCGAAACGGCTTGACCGATTTTGATGAAATTTTTTGTGCTTATCCGGTATCTATGAGAATCGGCCAACATCTTTTTTCATCACCCTAAATGTTAGAGGTAGTCCACCCCTAAATTTTTTTTTTTTTTTATTTTTTATTTTTTAGACAACATTTTTGATTTTTATTTTAATTAACGTCTGACAAGTTGGGTGGCGAGCAGCATCTTTAACAGAACTTAAACCTACCCTTAGAGATCTACCGTTTGCGAGCGAAGCGAGCAACATCCCCTACATGTTTCAATTGTAATACATTCCATGTATACAGCCACACTTTGCGAGCGAAGCGAGCAACATTCCCTACATACCACACTTTGCGAGCGAAGCGAGCAACATTCCCTATATGCCACACTTTGCGAGCGAAGCGAGCAATTTAATGGGGGTCCGGGGAGCTTGCCCCCCGGCTGGACGTGGAGGCTAGCGGAGCGAGCCGGAGCGGCTAGTAATATATTTAATTTCATTAAAACAGGTTACTACCTTTTTAACACTTGTAACACTTTTGGATTTGATGGTGTTCTTGAAATTGAAAACAATCACTAATGTTCCTCAAACATAGGAATAGCCGCCCCATCCTCCAATTCAAGTGGCCGCACTTTCCTCCTAGCACCTCGTATCCGAAGGGAAACCGCTCGAATTATGGCGAATTGTAATTTCACTTTTACCCATCCCGCAAGGTTTGAGAATGGTTTATTCCATTTATTAGCGAGTACGTGGGCAACACGCTTTACAAAAACCGTGAACTCTTTTTACATGGCCCCGTCGCTTGAGTAAACCAAGGGAGTGAAAGATCCCCGGCAGTCCTCAGCCGCTCCATCATACTTAGAGTGCTTGACGTTGGCTGCTGTTCGAGACGTTGTTTGCCAGTTCTGGGAGAGGTAAGTGTTATTGCAAACACACCGGTTTTGGACGGCCGGTTTTATTCTGGCCGTCCGAATTCCAATAGTGAACCATTGGAAGGAACGGGACTTGGCACACACGCCGACCGTAAAATAATACCGGTAAAATATCGGGGAGCAGCCGGCCACTGCCACTGCAGACCGCCGGTACCGGAAAGACCCGACCCCACAGTGGCGTACATAATTCGTCGTTTTTCATCCCACAAAATTCGTTGACCATTCGTTCGAAACTTTTATTTACTTTTTTTTCTCTTCTTCTCATGGAGTTCGTCGAAAAATTCAATTAACATTCTAAAGAAGTTGAAAAACTTGGAACCATCACGCCTCAGTTCTTCAAAAAGAGTGTAGAATATTCCACTGTGTTCCCTTCTTTGATTAATAGGATGAATCCACCACTTGCGCATAATCCTACGGCGCTTAATGTGGCGATACAATAACCACATAGCAATTACACGTTTAGGATTCATTGTTGTTCAAGAATCTCGCGTCACGAACACCAAGCAACTGATTGTTTTGCCGATAAAAATCCGATGTGTTTGCAATCACCTGCTACCGATAAAATATCGGCCGATTTTTTACCGACCGTCCAAAATCGGTGTGTGTGTAACTGACGTAAGAGGCAGCGTCGGCATTCACTATGCGGTTATCGAAAAACGCTGGCCTCCCACTCTCCCAGACCCCGTTGTGATGTAAATTATTGTTTTTTCTAAAATTAGTGTTAATTATATTTATTTATAAATATATATGTTGTTTTTTTTTTTTTTTTTTTTATTTACTTATGTACACATACTTGAGAAAAAGTGTTAAACTCTTGGATCCCTTTCAATATGCCTCAAAACTGATTTGAATGGAGACAGTTTTCGAAAATTTCGATATTAAAATTTTTTGCGCCTATTTTTTGAGCCAATTTTCTTAGTGAATTGGCTAAACAACGCCAAGTGCTCCTCCTCCCCAACCACCGTTTGGTTAGTCCAAAACAGTTTGGTTTTTTCGCTGGATTATTATTATAATTTATTTATTTTATTCTACTTATTTTTTCAATTATATTTACTTGTTTTTATTCTTATTTTTCCTTTATTTAGACAATCCAAAAACGCTCTCCAAGTTTCACCTCGATATCCAGTAATTCAGTAAAAATGTTGATGTTTGTGGGGGGAGGGGGGGTGAGACATGCTGTGAAATTGCGGTATGTTGGCTAGAGCGATATGTACAGTTCGCGTGAGAATACACTCAAGTCGATTTTTCAGGAGAGTGAAATGAAACAGTGAAATCATAATAATTGATTTTTATCGGATTAGTTACATAATACAATCATGAATAACCAGCTAAGATGGTTTGGTCTGGTAAATAGAGTATCCGAAAAATTCAACGTCAGCGCCACGGGCCCATTAGTTATTATTTCTGTTGTTGTTGTAGTTGTTGTTGTTATAATTATTTCTGTTGGCGTTATTATTGTTGTTGTTGTTGTAGTTGTTGTTGTTATATCGTCTCTGAAAGTTCCAATTGTTGTTCAATTAGCTAAAGTTGTTATACTGCGAAAGTTCCAAAGAATTCAATTAGCTAAAGTTCAACGTAAAAAGAAGATGGTGTAATAGTGTAGAACAATAGAAAAGAGAGAGAGAGTGAGAGAGAGAAGGAGAGAACACCTACAACTTTCAGCATACTTTTGTGCAATAATAATTTAATGTTCGAGTTCATTGGTTCATTGATGGTAAGCTTCTTTTGACTAAAATTCTGTTGGAAATATTAATATATACATTTTTAGCCATTGTTATTGATGATTTTAAATTTAAGCAATTTGTTTTACTCAAAAAGTGCTGGCTAACAAACTCATCCTTTCATTTGGATAGCTTGATATTTTGGCGTAAGAACGGAATTTTTATCTCAACCCTAAGGAGAGGCATAAAAACCGTCTGGAATGGCATATATGTATATATTTTTTTTTTTTCAATTATTTATTTATTTATGTACACATACTTGAGGAAAAGTGTTCTTGGATCCCTTTCCATATCCTCAAAATCTGATTTGCATGGAGACAGTTTTCGGAAATTTTGTTATTAAAATTTTTGGAGCCATTTCATTTTTTACATAAATTGGCTAAACAATACCCACCTCCTTACCAACCACGGTTTGGATAAATCGAAAACGTTTGGTTTTTTCTGGATAATAATAATTATTTATTTATTTTATTCTACGTATTTTTTATTTAATTATATTAATTTGTTTTTATTTTAATTTTTTCTTAATTTAGGCAATCCAAAAACGCTCTCTAAGTTTCACGTCGATATCTAAAAAATTCTGGGAAAATATTGGTGGTTTGGGGGGGGGGGGGGGGGGAGAAATGCTGTGGAATCTTTGAAAGGCTAAAGTGATTCACAAACGCTTACGTTCCAATGCTCGTAGGATATTTTAGAATCTGAAGTTAAATTCAATTGTTACAAAATAATTTTACCGCTTCAGTGAAAGCAGCTGCGGCCAACAGCCCAACGATAACAGCGATGAGACGGGAAACTTGCATGATTTGCCTGCTTTAGTAAGACTCGCTGATCTGTGGAAGACTCAGCGTTTTTATAGACCGAGAGGATCATTTTATGGCTGAGTTTTCAGGTTCATCGCCGATCTATGTGAGCCTAATCGTTTTGCGAGAATGGGACGCGAAACTTTTTATTTCTGCCAATATAAAAGGAGAAACAACTTGGAATCTCGCTATTTTTGGTTACATCGGGCGTCAGATTTCGGCCTCGAATGACCATTCAATGGCATTTTATTCTCGATAGACTTTATGCGAGAAAGATGACACCCAAAATAAGTGTGAATGATAACACGTGTGAATTAGTGACGACCGTCGAGGTAGCTGATATAATATTGCAGTCGAGTTCCCTTTTCAAGAAATCAATTAAGCATAATTATTACATTTGCTAAAGAATAACTTACTTTTGAACCTCGGGTAGGTGGTTCATTTTATGAAATTTATTTTTATAGGTGCCTATGACTTTATGACTATGTAGTCACACCTATTGGATAGTAATGCAAGCGTTACAGAGACGTCCCTATGTATGGATTGTATAGCATTTCCCAGTCAAGTTTCGTTATTACCAACACAAATTGAGTTTTTTCCCAACCAAATTGAGTTGTTCCCCAACCAACCTAAATTATTTTCCAATCGAATTAGATTTTTCCCAATCTTATTTATCATTTACGTAACTTTTGGTGAAATTCGTAGTCACTAGCAAGTCGAGAACCGGGGACGAGCACTTTCGATGAAAAGACATCATCATCAGGCCGTCAAAACTGTACTGAAGTCAGACCGTCGAACTTCGATAAATCGTCATCGGATTTTTAGATAGAGAAATCATGCGCTGGTAGCGAATCTATTGAGTAGTTAGTTAATCTCTAAATTCCATCAATGATCATTAGATAGTGGAACTGGAATACATACGAATTGCCTTGTAAATATCAGCTGATATAACTTCAATAATGGAATTATTAGGTGACATAGTTCCAATGGTATTTATGCACGAGACCTTCTCGAACGATCAAGTTTGTCCCCCACCCCGGCAACTACTTGGAACCGTTCCCTACAAGAAGAACTGTGAGTTCTTCAATTCCGTTCAACGCGGAGCAGCTCATGAGTCACAAATGAAAAGTCACATTTACGTTCCTAAACTGTTATGTGATGCGTGAAAACAGAAGCGAGCATCCAGACCACCAAACTATACACTTCATTCTGATCTACATATCCAACTAATCTGCATTTTTACTAAGGGATTGACTACTTGATGTTATGTATTTTTGAGATGTGAGCTTGCGAGCATCCAGACCACCAAACTATACATTTCATTCTGACCTACATGGAATTGAAGAACTCAGTTCTTCTTGTCCGCTAATCTGCATTTTTACTAAGGGATTGACTACTGCTCTCAACGAAACAGGTTGAACGGAATTGAAGAACTCACTGTTCTTCTTGTAGGGAACGGTTCCAAGTAGTTGCCGGGGTGGGGGACAAACTTGATCGTTCGAGAAGGTCTCGTCATTTATGCTAACGTTGCAAAATCGATTTTATTAACTGTTGTTCGTGAGGATGTACCGACAAGTGAAATGCCAACTTTCAACCCTTAAATAGCACCCAAATCTACCTGTATTTAGCGGAAGCATTGTTTTCACTTTTGAGAGATGGACAAGTTGTAGTTTCCACTAAAATTAAAATATTGGTAAAATTTCCACTCGCGTTTCACGTTTTAGTCCATTCTGAACAACTTTCGTTCCGTGTCTTCCAAAGTGTGTGTGGGTGTTTGCGTGTGTGTGTTTGTGTGCGTTAGTGTCTGTTGTGTATGTTGTGAAGATTTATCGTACCCAACCGTGACAGATGTAACCAGGACATCGTAGCGATAACTTGGAGTAGGAGTTGGGTTGGAAGGTTGAAGCCGGCCGGCATCAATTTCTGCGAATGGCCAATACCTGTTGGAACATGATTTCTCGGTACTATATCATCACTTTTCCTTGGCGTCGTCTTTATTATTTCAATATTTCATGGCTGACAACGTGGATAAACAAAATCTATTTATCAAAATGTACCGTAGTTTACTGTGTTTATGGTATTCTAGCCTGTTTTTGTTCACTATTTACAATCTAATTTTTTAAATAAATTAATAAATTTACTTGAGAAAACAAAAACAAAGTGTGAAAATAACATAAGCAATAAAGTAATATAGAGTATAAACAAACAAAATACCCCGTATCTTCACGTACAACCACTCTGTTGCTAGTATATTTAGTGTTCGCTGACAAATTTTCAATTTCGGAATCCCAATTGACGTTGTTCATTTCGTTTGTCCGCTCACGCCTTTTTTATTTCTGCTACCCTTGTAAACTTAGCTTCTACACGTGTAACTTTTCTACACTTGTACTCTTTGTTTTGGTGAAACACTTGTTCTAGTTTACCGTGCATTACAAGTACATGTACTGGTTAACTTGTACACTTTTAACTTGTTGTTTTATGAAATAGGCCCCTGTTGCTCATCTCACTTTCAGTTGCGCAATCATCCTGGGGCTTGAAAGTAATCGGGCTAGTCCATACTGACAACGTACGTATACCCAACTTGATCACATTCACAAAATATCGATCGATATAGTTCCTGTAACGTACTTCCTAATGATATAATAGGACATTCCACCTCAAAGCCACTCCAGGGCCCTCGGACGAACCCAGATGCTGCATAGTGGTGTCACCAACCATAACCAATAACAATGTGCGAACACTCATTCCAAAAGTTTCAAATAAGTTTTACCGGTGTAGATGCTCTGACTTCTTCTCGCAGAATATTCATCACGAAAGACAATGACCCAAGAATCCTAATAATACCTACGTAAGCTTACGATTTTTAATAATTCTTCTAACCATCACTTAATTGGAACAATTCACACAAGAACATTCATTCACTAACGCAACACTTTGTCATTTTTCGTTCCAAGACAATCTTACTGAGGCTATCTCTACTAAGGATTGTAAACTTGGAATTTTTATAGAACTATTATAGAATGAATTAAGTTCGAGCGAAGATTAAGTTTTCTAAACACTGCCTCTAAAAACCATGGCTACCAGCGGAAGGCGCCCTGCTGAGCTCTCCATTCCACTTTCGGAGAATTCTGTACCGAACACTAAAAATGACTACATTATAGAAATATACGTAAGGCTACTTACAGTGAAGCAGATTAGGATCATAATACCTTCTCATCTTCTAGTCCATTGATCACACATTATGGGAAAATAGTGTAGGTATATTCTTGATTAGCTGTTTTACTTAATTAGTAGAGGGTTCGGAACGTAGTGAAAGAATTCTTGAACAACCAGTCTTGTTGGTGATATCTGGATGGTCACATATGAGAGTGTGTTCATCAACTTGAAGACTTGATTTATTGCGTAGGTAGGTAGATAGACATGAAGTGAAGGAGCGGAAAGGTCTTCTTCTCTTTAGAGACCCAACACTCCACGATGTATTTCCAATAGACCGAGTGTCGAAAGTTCAGGCGGCGATTAGAGTTGGATGAGAACTGAAGAATCATCTTGAATTGAAAAGCGACGGAGCTAACAATCCCCTCCACTACGACCTGTACTTGGTGTGAAGAAACTGCGAGGAAATGAAGTTGGCCTCTGAACGATCCCGATTACCGATAAAGGGTGCGAGTGTTTTACCGCAAAGCCTAAAAATAATCTGTACCCATGATAGGAGCTGTTGCCGCAACGCTCCCAGATGAGCAAGAGCGATCTCTTTAGTCTGTATGATTCTATTTATGCCCCAGGTAACTTGCCTTCAGCCTGGAAGGAGGCTGTCATTATCCCTCTGCGTAAGAGGGAAAATACCCTTATGAAGCTGGCAGTTACAGACCCATCTCTCTTACTTGCTATATGATCCTGGAAGCTATGGTCAACTACAATCTGGTGTGGTTTCTTGAGAGCAACAGCCTTATAATCTGCTAGCACTTCGCTATGCAGAGCGCTTACGCTATTTCCCTGGGCATCCCCTGCAGGACATGGTCATACTAACCCCCCCACCAAGGATGACACTTACACTTGGCTCCAAACACAAGCTTGCCCCTTGGGTATTCGTGTTCAGGAGCTCACCAGATGAGATAGCATAGAGTGATACCTTCTGGTCCCATTTGAAGTGCCACCTGTCCCACCTTGGATCTTGTCTGGGATGCGTGTTGATCTTCGCATGAAGGTTGGGGTCAAGGCAAATACACCCCCACACATCCTCAAACGCCGCTACAATGAAATCATCCAGCAATATGTTGGACACACTCTCCTGTTCACCGATGGCTCAAAGACACCTGATGGTGTCGGCCATGCTCTAGCATCCAAGTCACAAGACGCAAGTCCAAGTCACAAGACGTGTTCACAGTAGAACTGTGGGCAGTGACACTGGCTGTTCGACACTGCTAGTTGTTGGGAGTTGGGAATTACGTGATCTGTAGCTAATCACTAAGTACCATTGATGCGATTAGGGACACAAATTCTCATGATCCTCTAATACAAAACCTACTTGTATCGCTACACCAAGCCTCAACATCGGGATCAATCATAACTTTTATGTGGATGCCAAGCCATGTAGGTATTCATGGCTATGAGCCTGCTGATGCCTTTACGAGGAAAGTCATTGGTGATAACACCATCGATATGTTGCCGATAAGCATTGAGGACCAAATCTTCTACATGCAACATGAAGCCAATTCCAACTGACATGAGCAGTGGCAGGGTGAGGTCACTGGTCTGCCTGGAGTCCTTCAGGACTTTTGTCAGGTGGGCCGATTCCGTAACCCAACAGGAGGGACACTAAAGTGGTCAACCGGGTTGCCATTGGCATTACCCATCTTATCATAGACACCTGTTTAGCCCAGGAGCTCGAAATGTTCTGTGCAGGAGGTGTGGGAGTGATCTGTCCGTCTGCCACTTCCTGGAGGACTGCCCATACCGTATTGGACCTTCGAGTCCAGCATCGGCCCCCTCAGTGGGTTAATGTTTTATCTGGGCCAGACAATGTCCAGTCCCTGTTGTCGTACCTGATAGCCGCTGAGCTTCACTACGAACTGTGATATCTGATCTGTGATATATTTTTGTACAATCTAGTCATAATTTTATTTCACTTTGGCGATTATATAACGTAACATATATTTAGTTATTAGCCTATTCTAGATCTTGACTCAGTCGTATTATTTTATTTTTTAGGTTTTTTATCCGCTTTAGGGGCTAAACTGTGGTCATCACTGCACCCCTTATTTTTTCCCCCTCAGATTTGCCAGTGGAGTCAGTGATGGCACTCCGTTTGGTGGCGGATGGAGGCCCCTCTTGGAACCGTGCCATTTGCAGTGCCCCTTTGGACACCTTGTCCAATGCCGCTAATGACCATTATGATTGAGGTGCGGCTTAAACCACTAAATCTTCTTTATATATAATTCCGAACGGTCTTAGAAATTGTGAAGAACTTCGCGGTCCAATTTTAGTGTTAGACTGCTCATTCGAATCAGCACGACCCCAAGTTTGTTGCAAAAGTTTCGCCGTTCGTCTCTATACCCGCCTTGATCGTGTTCTAGGCGATCCTTATCAACGATAGTTGTTTATTAGGCTGTGGTGGTGACAACAGTTGCCATCAATTCACGGTAAGTATGAAACGTAGTGTAGTTACTAACATCTAGGAGAGTTATTTATGAACGAAGAAATTGAAACTGAAGAACTTAGCGGACTTTATAATATAATTCCAAACGGTCTAAATATATAACCCCCTCTTACAATCAAATAGAACCTCTTCAGAGATGCCTGTCCAAGAACGTTGAGATAAAATACAGCTCCTATAGCAAAGATCAGGAAATGCAAATAACCTCATCTACGAGAATCACTCCATCCCAAAACGATCTCAACCAGCATATTCCAGCATCACCGATCTTCAAAAACGACAACACTGCCAAAATTTTAGTAATTTGTGTTGGTCCCGCCGATGTGTGCACAGAATCGCGCAATGACGAAGAGTTGACACTCTACAAAAACCGGAACCGTCAATCTTATCCAACGGGGGGAAACAATTCAATTTCAACTCACATGACATCGTGGCAGCACACCTCATTACAACCAAAAAATTCAAAAATATATTCGAACCACAAATTGGACATGACACAACACTCGAAATTAATCCAGACACAGAACAAGCACGAGCTTTGCTGGAGTGGTACCAGAAACATTAGGATGAAGACAGCTGTAGCATCTCCTACACACAACTCAACACCAGTTCAACATCTACGAGCACTATCGATCAAGATACAATCAACGACATAAAGAAGAAGATAGAAGACACGGACGCGCAGATTCACACGCTTACAAAGAAACGAAGAAGACTCGAGATAGAATTACACCATCATCTCACCATGCCCAAATTCTGAATTCCCCGATTCAACTTTTTGTTTAGTCTCAAAGTGGCAAGGACCACCTCAACTGTTGATATTTATTTTATTACATTACTTACATTTTGATCGGTATTTCCTCTTTTTTAATCATTTAATAACATCGCCTTAGCTTTCAATAGGTCACATAACGCCGCAAATAGGTAGGACTCATATCGTTACTATAAAGTGCTGAGTTCTTGTTAGGTACTACTGTTATACGGACTAGATTAGGGCTTTCCATGCCCTAACAGGCCTCTAGTAAAAAGATAAATAAAAATAGTGATTTGATAGACAATAGTACCATATGTGGCGTATGAAATGAATATCTTCCAGTCTCTTAACGTTTCTCCACATTCAGGCTTCAACATATAGTTTCTATCTAGGTTCACCCACAAATGACAAGACTCCCGCGACGTGGAAAACATTTGGCCTCTCTCTCGGAATTTCTAACCAGATGCAGCTCCAAATGATTAGGGAATCAGACTTTGCCATCATAAAGTAATCGATGCCTTTGCTAATACTGAGTTGCCTTGGTTGGAGATGTAACATACATGTCGCACAAACCATCAGTTATGCCCGTTGATGACATAAAGGTTCGACGGATTTGTATAGACAATACAGTCAGATTACACACATACGAAATGTTTTATTTAAATGTGGCAACATAAGTCTCCATTTGGTTTGTTTGGTGGAAAGAAGGCTATCGTACGGTTTCTCAAAGTAAGACTCAGGCGCACTCTAAAGATTAAGACTCAAACTCACTCAGACTTCTATATTATAGGTGTCTGTGGTTTCTGGGTGCCATGGTTGGAGCGGTGTGAGTTCGCGTGAGAATACACTCAGGTCGATTTTTCAGGAGAGTGAAATGAAACCGTGAAATCATAATAATTGATTTTTCTCGGATTATTTACATAATGCAATCATGATTAACCGGCTAAGATGGTTTGGTCTGGTAAATAGAGTATCCGAAGAATCCAACGTCAGCGCCACGGGCCCATTAGTTATTATTTCTGTTGTTGTGGTTGTTGTTGTTATAATTATTCCTGTTGGCGTTATTATTGTTCCTGTGGTTGTTGTTGTTATTGTTATACTGCAAAATTTCCAAAGAATTCAATTAGCTAAAATTCAATGTAAAAAGAAGATGGTTTAATGGTGTAGAACTATAAAAAAAATATAGCCTGTATCATAATATAAGTAATAAAAAAGAACATAGAGAGAGAGTGATCTCTTGCGTTCCAATGCTCGTAGGTATGGATATTTTAAAGTCTGAAGTTAAATTCAATTGTTACAAAATAATTTTACCGCTTCAGTGAAAGTAGCTGCGGCCAACAGCCCAACGATAACAGCGATGAGACGGGAAACTTGCATGATTTGGCGGCTTTAGTAAGACTCGCTGATCTGTGGAAGACTCAGCGTTTTTATAGATCGAGAGGATCATTTTATGGCTCAAATTTCAGGTTCATCGCCGATCAATGTGAGCCTAATCATTTGCGAGAATGGGACGCGAAACTTTTTATTTTTGCCAATATAAAAGGAAAAACAACTTGGAATCTCGCTATTTTTGGTTACATCGGGCGTCAGATTTCGGCCTCGAATGTCCATTTAATGGCATTTTTATCTCCATAGAAATTTATGCGAGAAAGATGAAACCCAAAATGTGTGAATGATAACACGTGTGAATTATTGACGACCGTCGAGGTAGCTGATATAATATTGCAGTTGCGTTCCCTTTTCAAGAAATCAATTAAGCATAATTATTACATTTGCTAAAGAATAACTTACTTTTGAACCTTAGGTAGGTGGTTCATTTTATGAAATTTATTTTTATATTTGCCTATGACTTTATGACTATGTTGTCACACCTTATGGATAGTAATGCAAGAATTACAGAGACGTCCCTATGTATGGATTGTGTAGCATTTCCCAGTTAAGTTTCGTTATTACCGACACAAATTGAGTTTTTTCCCAACCAAATGGAGTTGTTCCCTAACCAACTTACATTATTTCCCAAGCAAACTTATCATTTACGTAACTTTTGGTGGAATCCTTCGTCACTAGCAAGTCGAGAACCGGGGACGAGCACTTTCGATGAAAATACATCATCATCAGGCCGTCAAAACTGTACTGAAGTCAGTCCATCGAAATTCAATAAATCATCATCGGAGAAATCATGCGCTGCTAGCGAATCTATTGAGTAGTTAGTTAATCTCTAAATTCCATCAATGATCGGTAGATAGTGGAACTGGAATACATACAAATTGCCTTGGAAATATCAGCTGATATAACTTCAATAATGGAATTATCAGGTGACATAGTTCCAATGGTATTTATGCTAACGTTGCAAAATCGATTTTATTAACTGTTGTTCGTGCGGATGTACCGACAAGTGAAAAGTGGAAATAGATTACCGAATAGCAAGAATGTTGCTGGCAATTATGTTTCAAGCCCCCTTGTGATCGCTGAACTTTTGCG